>LZPO01087158.1:96559-117324 GCA_001675575.1 Neotoma lepida
TCTATCTATCTATCTATCTATCTATCTATCTATCTATCTCTGCCTCTGGAGTGCTGGGATAGAAGTGTGTCCCACCCCCTCCCTGATACATTTTTTTGAACGGATAATTTTGTGGTAATTCTGAATTGGTAAAGAATTTGGAATGTATCAAAGGGGTATGAGATGATGTTGTGTTCCACCTCCTGTTCCCTCTGTGCAAGGCACTTCAACACTCACAGCCTATTTCCTAGTGAGCTAGAGATGGAAGAGATTAGGGAAGGAAGGTGCTGTCCATCCATCCCAGGTCCAGCCTCCTTTGCACTTCACAGTGGCAGATCTTGTTCCCTCATCCCAAGTCATGTAAGAATTCCTATCCTTGTCCAGAGTTCCAGATTTGCTTATTCTCTTTTAAACCTTCATACAGTAAAATCCCAGTCATAAGTGGGCCATTGTGAGCTCTGACAAAGGAAATCTACCTAACCCCTATGAAGGAGGTTATTCACTAGAAAATTCCATAACCTCCCCCTCCCCACACCCACACAAAGTCAAACCAGCATTGGGCTGTTGCTAGAATCCCTTCCCTTGGGGAGAATAAATGATGTCTACCCACTTCCTCCTGGGGTCCCAACGACAAACTAAAGTCCACCAAAGACCATGAATTTATTGATCTTACAGAGCAAAGGGTAGGGGTCATAGGCAGGAGTGTGGTGACCTTAAAGCAGTCACACTGAAATGTGCACCAGCAGAGAAGGTAACCCCTCCCATAGCTGTATAGATGGAGCCCCCTTCCCTCTTTCCCACCTATGTCCTCTAGCGCCTCTCAGAGCTCCTGAGGGCCATGTTGGTAGAATTAGGGCAAGATTACATACAACTTGTTGGGAGGGGTGGCTGAGTACACAGATGAGGGTCCCATGAGCTTCCTGGCCCCTTGGAAAAGGGACGGTCAACAGTCAACAAGCCCATCGTGATGACCTTTACCCAGCAGGCCCAGACAAACTCCTTAAGACGGAGGCAGTTTTTCTTGGAGGAGTCTTGTACAACAGTTGTGTGGTGGTTTGAAAGAAAATGGCGCCCAAAGGGAGTGGCACTAATGGGAGGTGTGGCCTTGTTGGAGTAGGTGCAGTCTTGTTGGAGGAAGTGTGTCACCATGGAGGCGGGCTTTGAGGTCTCATATATGCTCAAGCCACACTAAGTGAGCCAGACCACTGCCTGTTGCCTGCCTANCAAGATGTGGAATCCTCCAGCACCATGTCTGCCTGCACACTCATACTCTCAGCCACCATGCTCCCCATTATGATGATAATGGACTAAACCTCTGAAACCGTAAGCCACCATCTCAATTAAATTTTCCTTTATAAGAGTTGTCATGCTCATGGTGTCTCTTCACAGCAATAGAAACCCTAAGACAAGCTGTTTCTGGCCCACATGAGTGCTATGGTTGAAAGGGTTCCTCCTTTGTGAGTTGGCTGTTTTCATTCAGAGCAGTATATGGCTATCACACCATCTACTTATCAGGTGACTGCTCATGGGTGTTTGGGCTCTCCCATTTCCCACTGTCTTAGTTAAATTTTTCTTGCTGTGAAGAGACACCATGGCCATGGCAACTCTTATAAAGAAAACATTCAATTGGGGTGGCTTGCTTACAGTTTCAGAGGAACATGGAGGCATGGAGGCAGACATAGTGCTGGAGCTGAGAGATCTACGTCTTGACCACACGACAGCAGAAAGTTGACGACAGTCACATTGGGGGAAGCTTGAGCAAAAGAGACCTCAAAGCCTGCCCCCATGGTGACACACTTCCTTCAACAAGGCCACACCTAATAGTGCCATTCCCTTTGGAGGGCATTTTCTTTCAAACCACTACACCCATGCACATAAGAATGGGGGCAGGGGCTGGAGAGATGGCTCAGCGGTTAAGAGCACTGACTGCTCTTCCAGAGGACTTGGGTTTAATTCCCAGCACCCACATAGCAGCTCACAGCTGTCTGTAACTCCTCTTCAAGGGGATCTGATTCCCCCATACAGACATACTTGAAAGCAAAACATCTATTGTACATAAAAGAAATTATTAAAAAAAGAATTGGGTAGAGGTCACGTCATTTAGTTCTGAAGGGACTGCCGGACCTTTCCAGGTACATTCTGTTATGCCCTTCTTGCCCACCCCCCCCCTCCTGTGTGCATGTCTAAGAGAGGATACAGGGAGGATCTCACTGTGTAGTGTAGCCCAGGCTGACCTGGAACTCAGTAAGACCCATCTGCCTCTACTTCTGGAGCAATGGGATTAAAGGTGTGTGTCACCTCACTGGGCTCCTTGCCTACTCTAACCATGAGCAGTTATGGACATGATTCTTGCTTTTTGTTTTTCCTCCACAGTGTATCTTAGGGATTTTTCTGATCTAGTGTACACAGACTGTCCTCCTGATTCCTTTATAGAGGAAAAAGCTGTTGTCACCCCACCCACACACATGCCACTGTGGAGACAGTAGCCAAGGCTGGCCTCTAACTCATGATCCTCCCCTCAGCCTTGTGAACACTGGGATTACAAGTGTGCCGTCAGGCCTGGTCCAGCCCCTCTGAAGGATTGTGGGTGTTTTTTAAGTCTTACTGAGGTGGGCTTTGAAGAATGGACAGGAAGCTGTCAGGCAGGTGGGGAACATAGGTGCCAGGCTTGGTAGACACTGTAGAAATGCTCTTGTTGGGGTGTGAGCTTACAGGGTGGAATCAGCTTCCATTCCATTTACTCCACAAGGCTATTTGCTGGTACAATGCAATACCAGATGAACTGACCTCAGGTTTCAGCCACAGTGAGGCAAGCATGGCCAGCAATGGCGCTCCTGCAGCAGTCAATACCAGAGCCTGGTGAATGCTGAAGTCCAGGCCGGGTTTTTGCTATCACTAAGAAGCATGCTCTTCCCCAGGGCCTGAGCCACCCCACAGAACAGAGATGAGGCTCCTTGGTCTTCCCTACTCTCCTGAGGCTGTCATTCAATCCAGCCAGGGCAGGCTGGGCTGCAGGGAGGAGAGCAGAACAGGGCTATAGGGAGCACAAGGACCCCTGGTTCATTATTTGTCTTGTTGCAGCAAAGGGTTTACTCCTGCTCAGTCCACTGTGGTAGGGATGTCAAGGCAGCAGGGGTTTGAAGCAATTGGTCACACTGCATCCAGTCAGATGACTGCCCCTACTCAGCTAGCTTTTTCTACCAATGAGATGGTGAAGCCCTCATTTAGGGTGGGCCTTCCTGCCTCCACCTAATGAAGAAAATCCCTCACAGNTAAGCAGAGGTGAACCTCATCTAAATAATCCTTGGCATGAATCCCCACAAGTTCCTTTCCCAGGTGATTCTAGGGCCTGTCAAACTGGTAGACCTGGAGGATACCAGCAGCCAAGCACTAGGAAGGGAGCCTCNGACAGAGGCCAAGCCTGGCATGTTAAGCCAAACTGCTGCTGTAATCAGGGCTCTGTTGACTCCCACACAGGCTGGCTCTGACAGTTGTAGCCTCAAGTGCCCAGGNAGCGAGAGGCTCAGACCTTCCCTAGAGCGGTTTTGTAGAAGCCAACAGTTACCTACTGCCCAGACCCCAACACCTCNAGCCATGCTCCTGTCTTAGGCTTTTGCAGCTCTGTGGCTGGCAGGCAGGCTGCCCACCCCATCTGAGCAGTCTCAAGCAGTGATGCTGAGGCCAGGCTTCGGCATTCAGGCTCCTACCTGCCCACCAAACAGTCCTAACACAGCAGAGAAATGTTCCAAAGCTGTAAAGAGCAGCACATGCAGGGAGCCTGCTGAGTACACCCTCCCAGTCCTGCCTGAGAACTGCTGTCACCTGTCCCAAGGAGAACTAGGGAAGCACCAGCCACGCTGATGAGGGTACAGGGCACAAGGCCTGTCACTTCTATGGATATATAAACAGGAAGCTTCTGGCAGGCCCGTTCCCAGGTGTACCACCCAGGTCACCTGTCCCCATCAGGCTCTGGCCAGCACCAAGCACCTACTCTGCTTTGGCTGCAGGTCTGGTGTCAGAGCAGCCTCAGCCAGCCCGTCTCCCTGTGACCAGCTGTGCCCTGGACTTGGATAATTAGAGCTACAGGTGCCCACCAACTTGTGCTACCTACCTGGCTTGGGCAGCCCACTCCAGTCCCCTTTAGGACCCAGGTGTACCCTGTTGTCCTGGAAGCCTCAGTCTCACCCCTGCTGGTGCACAGGGATTCTACTGCCCCAGCCCCATGCTTCCCAGGAGTGGGAGCACAAGGAGAGGAGGTGGCAGGCAGCACTAGGTAGAGCAGCCCCCAGGAGATATCACACGTCCACTGGTAACCCTGGCTCATTGCCAACACTCCTGAACGTGTCCTCTGCTCTCGGTGGCAGTTAACAAAGATGACGAGGCAGCTTGTAAAAAGTTGGTTTTATTTGTCACTTTTTCACTTTATCTCAGTTAAGCCATTTTGGTGTCCACAGTGACAGTCCTCTTGGAAGCCAGGTCATCCCCACTCACCCACTAATGGTGACCATCAACCACCAGCTATTAGGCCCAGCTGATGGCTACAGCAGGTGAGGCTGTGGGCTCCCCAGCACAGCCAGAGCTGGGGACTCTGCACCTGCCTGCCAGAAGCCATGGAGTCCCTGGGGTAGCTGAGAGGCCCTGCTGCTCTGTGGCAGTGGCAGAGGAGGGGCAGTGGGAAGACCCTGTGGACTGGGAGGGCACCAGGCTCCTCTGCTCAGGACTGGGTCTAGACAAGGCCACATGTGATATGGTGTGAGTCCTGGGCCATGGGCAAGGGATCTGGCCCTGCTGCTGACCTTTGTAGGGGCAAGTGATTAATTGTCCCTTGATTGCCATTTGCTGGCAAGCACAGCAGCAAGGGTCCCCAGGAGCTGGTCAGGGAGGCATTTGCTACTTCCACTGAGGTGAGAAGGACCCAGGTGTAGCTGGCAGGCTGTGACCACACAGCTGCACATCCCCCAGGGCTCTTGCCCCCTTGTGTGAACAATTTGGACCCTCCTGTGTCTTACGGTAAGCTGACAATCTCTACTTGCTCTGACTTCAAACTGCAGTCTTGCACCCTTGCTGCTAGGCAGTATCTGTCTTGAGAGAGGCCTCTCTTACAGGCCTGAGCTTCTAACCCCCAGGCCCACGTTATCTGTTACCCCTGACACCTTAACTCCAGACAGGATTTTGAGCCACTTCCCTATGAGATCTCTAAACCCTGGTGTGATTTTCCTACAGGTCCTTAGCCAGTCTACATTTGGTCCTAATGACAATAAAAAAATTCTAAAAACTGGAACAGGAAGTTCCCAGTAGGAAGACAGAGGTGGCTACCACAGGAGCTCCCTTTCTAGTGGGAACCAGGGAAGGGCAAGCATGAGGCCCTTTACATGTGACCAGCTACCTGGCTTGGCAAGGCTCCAGGTAAAGCCTGGAATCCCCACCTTGCTGGCAATGGCAGGCAGGCAGATCCTGCTGTTCCTCACCTGTCTGCATGCTCAGCTGCACCACCCACAGCACATGCAGGGTAACAGGTNGGCCAGCCTCTGGGGCATTTATTCCTCCAGTAGCAGCTCTATCCTATGAAACCTNCTTTACAGATTGATGGCATCTTACAGAGTCCTAAGCCAGATGTCCTCACCCTGAGAGCCAAGCTCGTGAAGTTCCCCACAAGCAGGTCCCCAGAAAACACGTTTGCAGCCGTTTTCTGTGGCCCAGATGAGATGTAGACATCTCCTAGTTTGTGCTTCCTTCAACCAGGGCCACAGACTGCCTCAGGGCAGTTGGGACCCTTGCAGCTGCCAGGCACTGAGAAGTGCAAGGGTTTAAATGAAAAGTACATCGGATACTTGGGAACAATCGGTTACCACACCCTCTGGCCATCAGCTAACAATTCACTTCTACTGGTTTTTTGCCAATGCCAGAATAAAAAGCAAAATTTCAAATTGGAAATTTCCTAGCACTTTACACAGTGGAATGAAAAGATATGAAATTAAAAAAAAAATAATAAAAAAATTTAAAAGTCCCTATGCCACGGTAGCATGCTCCAGTGGTAAGAGCACCTTTTCCGGGCAGTTCTGGAGCCCGTGCCCTCACCCTGGTCCATGGGCACACAAGGCTCAGAAGAGAAGGGCTCCCATGCTGCCCACCTCGCTCTGCTCCTTGACAAAGATCTCGAAGTACTGGTAGATGATGGTGACTGCCAGTAGGATCCCAGTTCCAGACCCAATAGCACCCAGGAAGTCAGCCAGGACTGAGAGGGCTCCAATGCACAGCCCGCCAAAGGCTGCGGCTGTGGGGATGTACCTGCAGACAGACAGACAGTTCTGTGTTGCCTACTGAGCCAGAAAGCCTAATAGGTTCATTAAGCTGGCCACACAGGACTCGGAGAGTGTGACCAGCAAGAATCCAAACATGGATGCCACACTAGATTTTAAACAGACTGAAAACAAGAACATAAGACACTTCATCTTGGTTCTTCCCGAAAGCTGAAACAATCCACAGATGTGTCAAGATGGGTGGGTCACAAATGTCAAGGGTCTCTCTCTGCCTGGGGCTGCTGTGGTTCTCCCAGGCAGTCTGAGTCAGGGGCCTAAAGAGTTATGGACTTAAGTGAAAAGCCCTGCTACTTCTGGTTCAGAAACTGACAGGAAACTTGCAATTCTGGCATTCCTGTGGTGGCCTCCTTCAGTGAGGTAAGCAAGCTTCTTAGGAGCACTTGCCCATTCTACGAAGCATCTGGCTGCTCTGAGTGACTGTAGAAGAGCCAACCATGGTGACAGACTGATTGGAAAGCATCAGGCACTTTTCACCTACCAAGAGGCAGCTTCAGAACCATGATGAGGAGACGTCTGTGCAGGGTCACCTGCTGCTCCTGGAGCCCCAGTCTCTTACCTCCTTCCTCTTTCTGCAAGGTGGCTGCTACATTCCTCCATCACCTGTGGCTGAGTCTGGCAGTCTCTGGCCTCTGGTTTGGTCTTTTTCTGAACATTAACCNCCCCTTCCAGGCCAGCTCTTGCTGGCACCTTGCTTTCATCTGTGCCAGGGCCCACCCACCCTGAGGATGCTTTCAGCTTACTCTGGGCACACTCGGGCCCAGTCAGCCTAAGCCAGCACTGCTCAGTCATCACGACCCCACACCACTTCAACACCCTGGCTAGTGTGCTTCCGTCTCTCCTCTTGCGCTGGACAGGGGTTGTACAGGGCTATTCTGGTACCCCTAGTGTCAGGCTTAGTGACCACACTTACCGGTTGAGCTCATGTACCATGGAGGTCTCTCTGTGGCCCCTCATCACCATCTGCTGCTCCTTCAGCTGCTTTGCAACCTGCATGACCCAAATATCAGCACATGAGCCAGATGCTGGGGGTGAGGGGGTGCTTCACAGTGGAACTAAGCAATTACAGATCTCCTCACAACCCCCAGCCCTAACAATCTTCACGGAGGACTTTAACTTGAAGCAATGCACTCGCTCACACAGTAGTCTATCTCTCTAGTTCGACCTCAGGTTCTCAGAGCNAACTCTGTCAATCTCCACTATTGCCCTCAGGGCTTCCATACAACCCACCAAAGGGGATGGTCCATCTGCAGGACAGACCACTTGTATCACAAACTACTACTCAGAAGGTGGTAACAAGTGAGGCTACCTGGATGCCAGCAGCTGTCCTCTCTCTAGTAGGAATGTCGACTTAGACTTACATCTTTGGCAGAAGAACCTGAAACTTCAATCCATGTCTTCGAGAAGAACGCGCAGGACCCCAGCATGAATACAATGTACACAACAGCATGGACAGGGTCCTCCAGCACCGAGCCAAATGATTCCGGAGGAGACANGTAGTAACACAGGCCACCAACTGGNTAAGCACGGGCTGGGCCCCCAGATGATGTGTCCTAGGAGCAAGACATAGAAGTCAGTTGTAGCTATCTGTTTGAAGGTGTGCTGCTGAGATTGGTGTAATAAAAAGCTGAACGGCCAATAGCTAGGCAGGAGGTTTAGGACTTCCAGGCAGAGAGAGAGGGAGGAGGAGGAAGACTCTAGGCACTCGAGAGAGACATAGGAAGACACAGAGGAAGCAGGATGGGCAGTATGTGATAGAACGTAGTTTAATAAAAATGGGTTAATTTAAGTTATAAGAGCTAGTTAATAACAAGCCTAAGCCAAGGCCAAGCTTTCATAATTAATAAGTCTCTGTGTCATCATTTGGGAGCTAGTGGACCAAAGGAAAGTCCAACTAAGAAGTCTTCTGGATGCTACTTCAACATGCCACAGCATGGAGCCAAGGAGCTCCAAGCAGATGCCTTATGGGGTCATAAGCACACCCACAGGCAATCTCACTGAACTGCATTTGTAAGAAGGAATTAAGAAGTTTGGGTGAAATACCTGGTCCTGAGTTAAGACACCCTGCCACAAAACACCACAGCTAGCTGCATCAGTACAATTCTCCCTCACCCAGAGACACTCACCGACCAAGTGCCCAGCAGGCTAACCAGCAGGTTGCCACTGAAGCGTGCTGACAGCATCTGGGAGATGACATACAGGTTGGACACCAGAGCAGACTGCAGGATGATGGGGATGTTTGAGGTGTAGAAGAGCTTGATGGGATAGGTGTTGTACTGGCCTCGGTAACGTGCCGACTTGATTGGAAGGTCCACTCGGAAGCCCTGCAAGGCAAACACAATATGCCCCTTCACTGTCCTACTCTGCCTACAGTCCCCAGTGTAGCTAGGGAAGTCAGGCTGGCCACAAGAGAGGTGGCCCTGGGTGTCAGTTCTGCCACTGCGCTCCCAGTTGTGATGTGTCCGAGGGCACATACCCTTTTCTTTCCTAAACGAAAGGGCCTACACGGGCAGCTCCAGATNCTGTTAGTGACTCTGAGCAGTGATTACCCATGATGTGATCATCAACAGAAAAGCTAAGCTTTCCTCTCAATACCACCTGCCCCTCTGAAATCCTGGACACCAGAGCATCTTTCTTCTTTACTGTTACAAAACAAACCCAGTGCCCAGGACACTAGGATAGGACAGAAGACAGAAGACCCAAACTTCTTACTGATTCAACTGCAGATACTCACCTTGCCCTGGAAGACTGACTTGTTACTAAGCAGGTAGCTAGATGGACTCAGCAGGAGTCACTACTGAGTTACCTGTCTTCAGAACAGTCCCCATCACAAACATGTGTCTCTCAAGTGTTGTCCCTTTTTTGATTTTAAGGTGTGTATGTGTTTGTGTGTGTGTGTGTGTGTGTGCACGTGGGGATGCATGCATGCCATACTGTGTAAGTGGAAATCAAAGGACAGCATACAGGAGTTGGTTCTTGCCATGTGGGTCCTGGGAATTGAACTCAGGTCACTAAGCTTGGCAAAAATCACCTGTTTATACTGAGCCATCTCATCGGCCTCGTTTGTTTTTAAACAGNATGGCACTATATATACCAGGCTGTCCCTGAACTCTTGGTCTTATGTCCTACCCACCTAAATGAGCTACCACACCTAGCTAACTGCTGCACCTTCTTTTAGTGACTATCAAAATACTGCAAAGAATGTTGGGAATGGTGGCATAAGCCTTTAATCCCAACACCTGGGAGGTTAAGGACAGTCTGATTTACATNGCGAGTTCTAGCCCAGCCAGGGCTACATAGACCCTGTCTCGAACAAACAAACCCCCAAATACAAAAAAATCCCGTTAAGTATGNGGGTCAGTACAATTAAAAGACAGCTAGCAGTTCAGGTGTCCTACTTGGAAACAAGGTAGAGACCAATAATCATAAACCTAAGAACTATGAAGCAGAAGAACATGTGGACGCTGAGCTTGACTCTGTACAAGGCAGACAGACCTACTTAGTTGCATTTGGACATACCTGGAAATAGATGACAACAGCAAAGACAAAGATGGTGGCAATCAGGTTCATGAGGTTAGGGAGATTCTGGCGGTAGAATGCCTCTCGAAGGGCTCGGACCTTGTCTGTGCGGGTGGCCAGCAGGTGGAACAGTGCAATGATGGCACCTTCGAACTCCATCCCTGTGGGCAGAGTAGAACACAGATGTGGTAGACAATGACGAGCAGCTCACTTTGCCTCTCAGCTTCTTAATGATCAAAACAGAGGAAAGGTGAAGGAGTTCAGAGAAGCGAACTACAGTGCTGGGCTGTTCTCTTCTGAGATGCACTGGCTGCTCTTATTTCTTAGGCCACCAGATGTGTGGAAGGATAGCTACCAATTTAAACATATCTGTGACACATTTTGCCTAGAAAAGGCCAAGTCCTGTTCTAGAATCTGGGCAACAGGAGAATTCATCCAGTCTCTGAAGTGGGCTGCCCACAGTGGGAGAGTGGGGAAAGCACCAGTAATCCTACAAGGAGGAACATCGTGGATGTATGGCCTGAGATCAGTCTCTACCCTTCCACAGGTCACACCCAATAGCAGGCCTGGCAATAGATGGGCTCCTGAAAGGTGAAGGGAGCAGGAAGAGGGTCCCAAATATCCACAGGCAAGGGAAGACTGGAGCAAGCCCAATGCTGTGGAACAGTCTGTGTACATTGTAAATACGTATTACTCTCATTGGTTAATAAAGAACTGACTGGTTGATGGATACGGAAGATAAGGTTAGGCAGGAGAACCAGACTAAGAGAACGCTGGAAAGAAGAAGGGCGAAGTCAGAGAATCACAAAGAGTCTCGAGGCAGATGTGGAAGATGCAGAATGGAAAGTTCATGGATGAGGTAAATGAGCCTGGGGGCAGCACATAGATTAATAGAAATGGGTTAAGTTTTAAGAGCTGGCTTGCCGGGCGGTGGTGGCGCACGCCTTTAATCCCAGCACTCGGGAGGCAGAGGCAGGCGGATCTCTGTGAGTTCGAGGCCAGCCTGGGCTATCCAATGAGTTCCAGGAAAGGTGCCAAAGCTACACAGAGAAACCCTGTCTCGAAAAACCAAAAAAAAAAAAAAAAAAAAAAAAAGAGCTGGCTGGAGACAAGCCTAAACTATTGGCCAAGCATTTATAATTAATAAGTCCCTGAGTGGTTGGTTATTTGGAACTGGCTGGTGGGACAGAAAAGTCTGCCTATACCCTCCTAACTTTCAGCTGTGGCCTGTCTCCTGTTCAGTATTTAGGGATATGGAAGCTGCTGCCAAGACAAGCCTCTTAACTAATAGGTAGTCCAGGTAGGCTAGGGGAAGAAGGAAGTGCTTGTGCTTATTCCCAGTGGCCTTTCTAAGCTCCCCACCAAGCGCTCTGCTTTTGCTCTGTCCTGCCTCTTGGGTGAGACAACCTCACCTAAGGGCTCCAGCACTGTTGGCTGCTTCTCTCATGTCTTTCAAGACTTTGCTCAACTGAGATGCCCAGATCAACTCTGTAATACCTTTCCCTGTGGCCCTTTCTTCCTCATTTTTGTCATTGTGACCCACAGCAGTGCCAGCAATGCCAAGATTAGGTCCCAGATCTTCTAATTTTTACAATTATTGTCATATCTGCCAAATTTCTGGGAACAAGTCCATCTCCACAAACTTAGCACCACCTCAGCGGCACACCATGCACCTTATCCACACTAATCCCTGGTCCTAGACTTTTGCACTGCCCAGGGAAGCAGCATGGTGAGCTAGCCAAGCTATAGCAGTCCTTCTGGCTACAAGTCACCTTGTACCTTACTGATGTTATCAGTCTTGGCTCCCTGGGGTAGCTCATTCCACACTGGCAGCCAGGCAATCAAATCATCCTTTTAGACTACATTTCCACCAGGCCTGGCCATGGAGACACACCCAGTGACCTCTCAGTCTTCCACCTCAGCCCCATCTCCCACATCTTCTTTCCTAACGACCAATCCATGCTACCACATCTTGTCCGCTCCAGGTTGCTATGGCACTTCCCTAGCAGTGTGTTCTGAGTGCCATACTCTATCCAGCTCTGCTGGATCCTGAGCCTGGACTGACCCTCCCACCCTGCCCCCTTCTCTGCCATCATTTCTAATGCAGGCATCTCTGATCATGTGGTCTTTCTAAGTAGTGGACTTCAACTGCACTTTCACCTGCTGCCTCTCCACATCCAAGTCTGACAAGCCCTGCCTTCCACTGCCCCAGTCTCTCCCAATGTGCCTTTGATTTCATTAGAGGACAGCTTTTGTTCATTAGATGTATAGGATTATATGGCCTCTGGAGGCAGAAACTGCCTCTGCATTCAATTTTATGAAAACATTCACAAATATTTTTCATAAAACTCTTCTAAATAAATAACACATTTAGCGACAAAAGTCTCTTTCCCTAGTAAGTCTTATTCTAAAGCTTTCCTTGTTTTTACATATTTTGATTAGAAACAGTCCCATTCCTAGGGCACTCTTAATGGATATGCCATAGCATACTAATATTTGATCTGTACCTATTATGAGCCAGGCATCATGTCGTCTCATGTTTCCTTTTTCTGTGGTGCCAGGTATCAAACTGTGCACAAACCTCTAACACTGAGCTACATTCTCAGCTCTTAGTTTTGTGAGAGCATGGCCTCACTACATAGTACAGGTTGACCTCAAATTCAAGATCCTCCTGCCTCAGCCTCTGAAGGATTGGAATTAAATATGCGTCATGACCCCCTCACTACATGATGACCCAGATCAGTAGTAGGGGAATGTGCTCACACCACCTACAGACCATTAATAGAATAGCCAGAATCTGAGCCCAAAGGCAAGCGTGATCAAGTGCTTTTGTTTAATAGTTCAGTTGTTTTTTTCTTTTTTTCCCCAAAATGATCCAGAGTAAACTTCCAAAATACATAAAGGTGAGGATGTGCACAATTTCAATGTCAATGAAGTGGACACGATCTGATGTCCACCCAAGACAGAGGTTAAAACACAAAGCACTTACTATAGAATGCAGTTCTTACTGAAGTGACAAGTGAGGCCAGACCCCACTTACATCTGGTATGCCAACCATGATGAGGCATATGAAAATCTATGCTGAGTGTTGCCATGAGCATAAGCTCACCTGTATTTAAAAACANAGTGGATGCACAGAAAAACCAGGAGCTTGTGCCGGGGTCCTTACCTCGGCCAGTGTTTACAGTGGTGGGGCTGAAAGCCTTCCACACAATGGTCTCACAGATATTGGTAGCAATGAAGAGGGAGATGCCAGAACCCAAGCCATATCCTTTCTGCAGGAGTTCATCCAAAAGTAGGACAATTAANCCAGCAACAAAGAGCTGTGAAAGAAAGAAAAAAAAAATAAAGAAACCCAAATAGATGTTACTGCTCCCAATGGACGTGGCCCTCTTCTTCAATAATTGGGTTCTTGANTATAAAAACAGAAAGCTGAGTGTGAGTCCTCAGCCTTCCTCTGGTGGATTAAGAAGGGCAAACCCACAACCTCCAACTTCTTTGAGGCACAGTTGAGATTTGGTATTTCGGGTACTGGGGAGGAGAGCAGCTAACAATTACCTGGATGGTGATGAGCAGGCAGATTCCAGCACCCATCTCCGAAGGGTCCCCGTACATGCCCGTCATCACATACACAATGGACTGACCGATGGTAATGATCATGCCAAACACTACAAATCAAGAGAACCGTGTTCTCAAAGCAGGACAGTACACAGCATAGAAAGTGGCTAATAAACANCTGAATAATAAACACTGAGAAGAAAAAGCACAGTGCTGACACTGCCTCCAAGGAGCTGGAGGAGGACTCTCAACAGCCACACTGTCGAAGTGTGAGATAGCACAGGTGCTCTCAACACAGCACAGCTGCTCTCTAGTCTCACCTCNTGCTTAGTGATGGAGGAAGAGCAGAAGCATGGCAAATATGGTCTTAGGAACGGCAGCTTGAATCCCAAGCAAAATCAGAGACAAAATGCAGTGCAGGCACCCTGAAGCACCCAGGTGCACTGCAGGTCACTGGGATCTGGACCCCTAAGCTGAGCCACAAGTGGACCGGCTCAAAGGCTCACCGCTCAGACCCAAGTCCAGAGCACAGAAGACCTTGGATAAAACCAATCCTTCTGATCTAAGTTTATGCTTCAAATGTCTTCTGGTCTCATTTCCTCTGACAGAGCTCTTCTGCAAACTGTTGCTTGGATCTCATTATATTTTGTTCCTCGGCATGGTGGAGTTGACACACCATATTGGTTTTCCAGTATTAGTTAGNTCTAAGTAAGAGTGAAGACTTAAATTTCAGTTTAAAATTTCAGGAGTCTGCCTAGTACAGTCCCTATTTGAAATTTTAAAAAACTGTTCAGGAGCTGCCAAGATGTCTATGCTGATAAAATACTTGCCATGAAAGCCTGATGACCTGAGTTCCACCCTCAGAATCCACATAAAGGAAAACAGAGAGAACCAACTCCACAAAGCTATCCTGACTCCTCTCTACACAGACCCATGTCACACACTCCACACAAACACAACAGAAAAATAAAGAAATAAGACNAAACAAATAGGGCCAGCAAAATGGCTCAGCAGCACTCGCTGCCAAGCTGGATGATTTGACTATGCTATCTGGAACCCACACAATGGAAGGAGAGAATCACACTTGAAAGTTGTTCTTTGACCTGAACACACCCACTGTGGCGCACGAATAAAAAATGTAAAAAACTAAAACAAAACAACAACAAAATAGCTCAGTAGCCCTGCATTATTTAAAAGAATTTTTTTTTTCACTATCAGCAATCAAACTCAGGGATTTGGGCATGCGACAAGCGCCCTACCACTGAGCTATACACCCAGCCCAATACTCCTAAATTCTCAAGGCAGAAAAAGGTTTGAAAACTTTTCCTGAATAACCTATTCCAGTTCAGAGGTAGGGCACTGATGCTGGTGGCTAGCTATGGTCACCAGTAACACTCATCCCTTGCTGTACAGCAAACACCACTACCTCCTTTTGCAGAAGGAAAACTGAGCCTTCAGAAGCCACCTCACTTTCTTCACTTCACAAGCTGGTAAGGAGCACAGGACATAGAGGAGTGCCCTCTCACCCCTTAAATCCCCTTCACACACACACACAAGAAAAACAACCAACAAATAACAAAGCAGCAGGCACAACAGCCCCTCAGCTATGTTCAAGAGTCACGATGTATGAGTGCAAACTGTGCACAGTAAAGGGATGAGCTCCTACCCTGCCTCTCCCTAGTGCAGGTCACGGAGTGCATGCAGAGGGCAGCCAAGGAGGTCAGAGCACAGAGCACAGCTGCTTTAATCCCAGTAGCTTTACAGCAAATTCCTATTCTCAACTATGGACATCAGAACATTATGTATGATCTTTCTTACACTTTTGGGCTCCATTGAAGAGAGCTCGGTCTTTCGGGGTGTCCCCAACTTCAATTATCTTGGCACCAGCTAAGAGCTGCATGATAAGGCCAGAGGTGACAATAGGAGAGATGCCCAGCTCCATCAAGGTACCTTGAGAGAAAGAGGCAAGACACAGCCAACATTGGCTCAGGAGAACAAACACAGTTANATACAATGAGCAACACTGGGGGTACTCCTATACAAACTCAAAAGCATCCAGTTTGCTAGTAGCATTCAGCTTACAGAACCACCCCCAAATATCAATGATTAGGGCACAGCTTCATGCATTCTATCCTGCCAGGCAGCATCTCGTTCTGTTCANGAAGTCACATGTTATCCAAACAGACTGCTGCATTTCAATTCAGCAACAGANTGACCCTAGCCTCACAGAGATAAGAGAGGTTGGTCTCCCCATCAGTTAGTAAGAAAGGATAAGATTCAAAGCATTCCCAGAGTCTGGAAAGGGGCTGCTACAACTGTATCTGGCTGTGAATAAACTCCCACCTTTCATTATGCTAAAACCAGTCAGACTTCTGATTTCCAATTTAATGTGCACTATATTTTTTAAATGAGTTAATCAAATGTAGTATCAACATACACATTCAAAATCCTCACTGTGCACATGGGTATTTGGTCAGGGCTTACAAAATCATTTTTTTAGACACACTGTAACATATAGATATGAAAAAGATTCAGCTGAGAAACAAATTACACCTTCTAAAGAATGTTATCACTTGAGGTATTTTAAAAGTATTCTAGTTTTCCATGTTTTAAACAATTTTCTACAATGCAACCTTATCTTGTTATTACAGGTTCTATATTGCATTCAGACCCAACAGGATGCATTTATCAGCAAATGCTGCATTACTTTTCCANACCAACATCCTCTATTTTCCAAGCTATACACCTTCATGAACTTTCTGAGCTCCATATAAAGCCAAGCCTGTAACTGAAGTAAACCAGGCTCTTCACACCCACTGTGCAGGGAAAGGCAGGTCCTTTCCCGAGTCCTACCTCTGTTAGAGGCTAGAATCACTCGCATCCAGTAGAAAGGGTCAGCTGAGTCTGAAGACATGATGCCAAACAGGGGAATCTGGAAATAGGCAGAGAGCAGGTATCACAAACGTGTTCCCAGCCCACGCACCCCTACCAACACCAAAGCAGGCCTTACCTGGCAGCATACTAAGAAGATGAACAGGGTAATAGCNGTCCANAACACTTTCTCCTTAAACTGAATCTGGAAAGGTACGAATGAAAGCAATGTGTTGTTTCATAGGCAAATAAATACAGATGGATTCAAATAACATCTCATGCCCCATTTATCAGAGGCTGGTCAAATGTGTACCAAACATACCATAACATTAAGTAGCATATATCATGTGCTTTCTCTGTCCAAGATGTGATGCAAAAACCCTTGTGGATCTTCACCTCAGATAATCCTCCCATCGCACAGATTATATTTATGTGACAATGAGCAAACTGACCAGGAAAGCTTAATCTGTCCCAAATCCTGCAGCTTAAGTGACTCTGAGCCCAAAGCTATGCTCTTCACCATTCACTGTAATAGCTGAGACTCAAGATGGATGAACTCTGCAGCCAAAGTGACTTGTAAAACAGACAAGCTCCCCGGCAGAGCCATCACTTCCCTACAGCACACCACTAACAATCTTCTGATTCTGCACTCAATTCCAAAAACTCGGGACTCATCAGTAAGTGACTCAAGAGTAAAGCCTGTAATCATCACTAGGGAGGACAGGAAGAGCTGCTATGTGACCCACTCACTAAAACTCTGCAGCATCAGTTTATCTTCACCTCTTCCTGGGTATCTAAGGGATAGTTAACCTTGATGGTCAACTTCATGGGATTCAGAACCAGCACGGAAACAAACGTCTAGACANGAGTATGGAGGAGTTTCTGGACTGAGTTAATTCAAGTGGGAAAATCCACCTTAAATGTGGGTGGCACCAATCCATGGGCTGGAGTCCAGGACTGAAGAAAAAGGAGGTGACTGAGCACNAGCATTTACCTGTCCCTGCTTCCTGACTGGGGATATAATGTGACCAATGTGCCCTAAGTTCTTGCTGTCATGCCGTCCTTGCCATGATGAACCCGTACCTCTGGATAGTAAGCCCAAACACAATCCTTCCTTTGTTGCATTGCTTTGGTCAGGAATGTTGGCACAACAATCAGAAAGGTAACAAACTAAGTATGTTAACAGTCAACACAATCATTTTACTCTCTAGCCTGATTAGAAACCTCTAGGTTCCTCCTGTTCAAGAGACCACTGTCACTAGATATTGAGAGCTCTTCAGGGTCTTCACCAGGAGTGCCTGACCCCACTACCAGACTGGCTTTAGACAGGTTTAACAGACAGCTAAAGACTAATGATACTAAGTGAATGAAACACCAAGAAAAGCCCCAACAAGCACTGANTCGGGGTACTGACTGGTCCTTTACATGCAGTCACTCCCAGAAAGACACAGTATTGGACCCAAAAATGGGTGGGGTGAATTCGAAGCTCAAACCCTACAGAGGCAGCTGAGGGGCTCACANTCCTCCTCTGTCTCTCAAGACCATTTGCCTTTCCCATCTGTCANTCCTACCACATCAAGACTTCAGCACCTAANGAGGGGGCAGCAACACCATTTCACAGGAACCGGAAAGACAAGCTTGTAATGAATGTGTACAACTACTAGCCACTTTCCCAGGCCATGTAATGGATCTGTTAGAAAAAAGGAAACATATTTTCCAAGACTATTCTAAATGAGTAAGCCTCCTCTCCTGGTCATTTAAAAGCAAAATATCAAAAGCTTTTCATCTGAGTCTTGAATCTTCTTCTGTCTCTGAAATAGCCCCAAACCCATCCCCATTCAGTGCCATGATTCTCCCTCTACTGCAAGAGTCCCCAAGCCACACTCCAGGCCTCTCCCTTANTGCCAAGGTCATTTCTAATCCGCCCNGACATCGTACTCATCTTCCCTGTGTTTCTTTTAGCCTTTGCATTTAAAATCAATAAGAGCTGCATCTAAGAACCTACCATCCAATCACACTAATTCTTTGTCTTCACTGTGTAAGCAAACCATACACTCCTTTTGCCAGGAATCCTTCCCATANCCTCAAGGCAACTTCTAGTGCTCTTTCAAAACCTGGGCCACAGTTGTACCTTATACGCATTTCCCATTTCCCTTCTTCTGCCAGGCCAAGGTCACAAGGCTCTGGAAGAAAGAAGGTAAAGGATGGGACTTCNTGGCCCTAGAGCCAGATTCTCTGCACTGAGATGGAGCACGGGAAACTTTGCACATCAACCTGCCAAAGATAGCTAGGGTACTACAGGCGTTTGTATGAAACCATTCTAAGTAGAAAAATTAGACGTAGACACTAAGTAGCCATGTGAATGCCAACTACAGATGCATAGGTGAATGTATGACACAGTCTGAAAAAACAGGAACACAAAGTAGCTTTACTTTTTTCTGTAACCAATAGGCCTTGACTTTCCTTCATTGGGCAATCTCACATTAGGAATATTTAATCTTGGACTGACACTGACAGCCNTGGAAATTCTGATTNAGATTCACACGGAGCTACACTTGTATCTTTCTTCGTTTTAATGCACCTGCTGTCAATGGCTGTAGACTTCCTTATCCTCAATGCTGAAGTAGCATACACAAAAAAACACAAACACGTTCATATCGATTACATGACTGGCTTTTTCCTTTGGAAACTAGATACTAAAGTCACCTCCTAGACGAAACAAACACCCCANAAGTTGCTCCTGCTGGAGGTGAAGAAGGGAGGGTAAACTAAACCTGGGATTCTAACTGAGGTCTTATTCAATCACTGCTCAGACCTAGTTTTGGGTCAGGCAAACCCGAGGCTTTGTTACCATCTACTCAAGACACTCCAAATGAAACAAGATGGTTCATGAGAATTCCCACACAACCAAGTCACCTTTCGACAGCTCCCGTGAGTATCCCAGCACACACAGCTACACTCCAGAGGGGCAGTTTCCATTCTGTGTGCTGAGGCCATCTTTAATTGTACTGTAAACTTCCAGCGCCCAGTTTCTCGAGGCTTCTTTGACCACCATCTGGGGAACTTACCTTCCTCTCTGGCTTCTGAATTTCCGGCAGGATGACACAGAATGGCTTAATGACTTCCAGAAATTTGACTTTGATGGAAGAAACAGAAAGAGAAATAGTTAGGTACAGAGTAACGTGCGAGCACTTGGGGAGTCCGGCACGAGTGGGAGCCGGGAGTGCGGGCGCAGAGACCTAGAGGGCTCGGTCTGGGGGCGCGGGGAGGAGGGGTATCGGGNCAGGCCGCGTTCCGCCGGGATCGGGCAGCACGGCCGGCGGGCGCCCAAGCACGGAAAGGCGACGCATCCCGGCTACGCCAGGGTGGCCCCCAGGGACTCACTCGCCATGGCGGCGGCTGATCCGACTCCACGCCCTGCTTCAGGTGCGCTCACTTCGACTGAGCCGACGCTGCTAGCTCCGGAGCGCGTTTCCTCAGCCGAGAGACACGTCAGTGATAGCCCGGCGGCAAGCGGCGCGGCGAGGCGGGGCCGGGGATGGGCCACCGGCCGCTTCCGCTTCCTGCCACGCGCGCTCGCTGCGCATTCGGCGCCAAGACCACAACTCCCGGCATGCAGCGGGAGCGAGGGGTTGTCGGGAAGATGGCTGTGGGGCACGCCGGAACTGGGCGTGTGCAGCCGTGCAGACTCGGCCGGAAGTCCGGAGAGACCCCGGTTGTGTAGTTTGTGGACGGTTCAGCTTGCGGCCGGACGGAGCCGGCGGTTTGGCTTTCCGTGTCGGTGGCCTTCAGTGCCAGTGGTGGCGCATGTCGGGACCCAGTAGGCCTCGGCTGATGCGCGACCCGCGCGACAGGACAGCCGTGTGTTGAATCCTGCACAGCATGCGCCTGTCCGGGGTGTCGTGGGCAGCCTCCGGGGATGCCTAAGCTCCTGCATTCGGGACGGTCGGAGGAGGCGGTGTCTGGCGTCGCGGTGTGGGCCTCGGCACTGCGCATTCCGTGAAGGCCTCTTCCCCGGGTTCTGTGGAACTGGAGAGATAGGAGGGATGAAGAGACCGAGCCAAGCCTGGTTGCTCCAGAGCTTCAGGATAAGGAATCCTGTTGGGCTGGACCAAAGGCTGTGTGAAGGGGACGGGGTGAGGTGGGACACTGTGGAATTTGCCTTTTGGAGGGGTCTCTGATTTTCAGTGCTGTTTGCTAAGCCAGAAAGAGACTTCTTTCCTTGCGCCTTGAGCGCTGGGATTAGGTTCCATGCAGCCAAGTCCTGACTTCAGCGTTTGTGGTGGCCATGTCTTGAGAAACACTCTTGACAGCTAGGCCTGTGTCACTGAAGGGACATTTGGATTTAATGGTATTTAAGTTGCATGCGGTTACGCAAATACTGGTGGGTTCAGGGAACTCACAAACTCATTGTTCTGTGTTAGCACAATGTGAAGTTTTTGTTTTGTTTTGGGTTTTGGTTTTGATTTTTTAAAATAGGTCTCTCTATGTAGTCCTGACTGTTCTGGAGCTCACTATGTA
>LZPO01087158.1:122925-140080 GCA_001675575.1 Neotoma lepida
CAGGGTTTCTCTGTGTAGCTTTGGCGCCTTTCCTGGAACTCACTCAGTAGCCCAGGCTGGCCTCAAACTCACAGAGATCCGCCTGCCTCTGCCTCCTGAGTGCTGGGATTAAAGGCGTGCGCCACCACCGCCCAGCGAGCGGATGTTCTTTTAAGCATCATTCACCTGTCACTGTCTTTTTCTCTGGCCTTGTGGATTTTTATCTTTTTATTTTTGGAGGTCTTAGTTCAAAGGGATTTCCTGAAAGGAGCAAGGGGTTTGAGGATGGTAAATTTCTGATACAAGACATGAAAATATGCAAATTATGAATCAATGACATTTTCAAAGTGGGCATAGTTCTGCACCCATACATACCAAGTGAAAGGACATGGCAGCCCTATAAGCCGACCTACCTCTCCAAGGCTAGCTGCCAATGGCCTTCTTGAAGAGCTTTACAAGGACAAGATAGTGTGTGTTTTAGGTTTTCCAGGAAGTGACATCTGTGATGACTACCCAGCTCTGCTTTTGCTCTGTTAGCACAAAAGCAACCACAGACAGTAGCAAATGAGTGGCCATGACTGTGGTGCAATAAATCTTTATTTATAAAGTAAGGGAGGGGCAGGACTGAGTCTGCAGCACTGCAGCATTAGCTCCTCTCTGTACCCAGTCCCTCCACCATGCCATTGTGATTTGCAGAGGCTCCACTCTGGGGAGGCTTTGCCTCAGGTACAGTACACTAATATTGGGATGCCCTTCACTGTTGCCCTGCTTTGTTCACAGAGTGAGGTTGCACTCCAAGACAGACAAACTAAGCAGTTTACCAGTGCCCCATGCTCTGTCATGAGTCAGGGCATCAATGACAGACATGGATAATTGTCCCTGACCCAAAGTTTTTACCTAATGGAGACAGACCATAAATTGGTAGCACCACATGGATCTCCCCAAAGGAGCCGACTTCACTTACTGAAGTTTGTAGAAATTCAACCCTAAGGTTGAATNTCTGTTCCACCAGCCACTTCCCAAATAACCACCCAGAGACTTATTATTAATTATAAATGCTTGGTGGATAGCTCAGGCTTATTACTAACTAGCTCTTACAACTTAAATTATCTCATTTCTATTAATCTATGTGCTGTCCCAAGGCTCATGGCTTTTACCCCTCCTGCATGTCCTGCTTCCTCTCTGTCTCTCTCGTGACTCCACTCTTCTTCCCAGCATTCTCTCTGCCCTGAAAATCCTTGCCTAGCCATTGGCCAATCAGCTTTTTATTAACAATGAGAGCAATACATATTTACAGTGTACAAAGATTGTTCTACAGCATAAGGGCACATTCACAATCTTGACTATGGTGGTGACAGGGCAAGAGGAGACCAAGGGTAAACATCCTGAAGAGAACCAGGGAGGGACAGATAGGAAGGTTTTTCCTGGGGTCAGAAGAAAACCTACAAGTGGCCCACATGTACCTGGATGAGGTGGAGGCATGGGTTGTGTCTGGGCAAAGCTGTTAGGACATGGTGCTTGCTAATTCATGTCTCCTGTTGCTGATACAGTTGGTTATTGGACACAGGGTCTGTTTTCTCCTCCTCTTCCTCTTCCTCCCTCTCCTTCCTCTTCCTCCCTCGTCATCTCCCCTTTTTGAGACAGGGACTTACTATGTAGATCAGGCTGACCTCGAACTTGCAGAGATCTGCCTGCTCTGCCTTCTGTGTGCTAGGATTATAGGTATGTGCTACCATGCCTTTCTTCTTTCTTTCTTTTTGGAGACATCTCAGGATGGCTGCAAACTTGCTATGTAGCTGAAAATGACCTTAAATGTCTGAGGTTTCCTGCCTCTATCTCCCAAGTGTTAGGATTCCAGGTGTATGCTACCACACCGGTTTATATGATACTGGGATTGAACATAGGGCTCCGTGTGTGCTTGGCAAGCACTCTGCCAAGTGAAGCCCATTCCCACCCCAAATAGGTTTCTTTTCCTTTTTTATAGAAGATATACTTATTTTATATGTCTGTATGTGTTTGTGAGGATTACATGTGTGCAGTATCTGAGGAGGCCAGAACAGGGTTCAGATCACCTGGAGCTAGAGTTACAGATGATTGTGAGCCTCTGTGTGGATGCTGGGAACTGAAATCAGGTCCTCTGTAAGATCAGCCAGTGTTCTTAACTTTGGAGCCATCTCGTCGTGGGATATTTGATTGCACAGTGACGCTCTGAGACTGTTATAAAGTTTAACCTTAAATCAGGGCAGAGTTAGTAACTAGCTGACCAGAATTAGCCATAAAGGTTTTGGAGGACCCAGGATACATATAGAGAGACAAAGGAAGTAGTAGGGAGGGGTTTAGAAAGATTCGTGGGCCCTTTTGGATAGGGAAAAGAGAGAGAGAGGAGGTCACTGGTCGCTTCTCCACCACTTCTCTGACCAATCAAGTTTTTACCCTGATATTTAACTCCTGAGTTTTTACTAATAATAAAAAATCTAGATAAACTCTTCAATCTCTAGCACCTCTTTTTATTTTCTTCAAATTATTTTTAGATTTGTTATTTTATGTATATGAGTGTTTTACTTGCATATATGTCTGTTTACCATATATGTGCCTGGTGCCTGAGGAGGTAGGAAGAGGGCATTAGATCCCCTGGGACTGAAGTTACAGATGGTTTTAAGCCACTGTGTGGGTGCTGGGAATTGAACCTGGGTCCTCTGCAAGAGCAATAAGTGCTCTTAACCCCTGAACCAACTCTCCAGCCTCCTTTTATTTTCTTTACTTTGATTGCCTAAGGTTTTACAGCTCACACTTTCAAATGACAGAATCCAATTTCAAATGGTTCCATATTAGTTCAATATGTACACAAAACCCACAAGCAGTGGGACTTTCTGTCCTTTGCTGTGTTCATACAGCTCACACGGCACAGATTCCACAATACAGTCATCAGTTTTACTTTTTGTTTGTTTGTTTTAGAGACAGGGTTTCTCTGTGTAACAGCCCTGACTGCCCGGGAACTCGCTCTGTAGCCCAGGCTGGCTTCGAACTCACAGAGATCCTCCTGCCTCTGCCTCCCAAGTGCTGGGATTAAAGGCATGCGCCACCAAGCCCAGCTTACCAGCTTTACTTTTATCTGTTGACTTCTCTCTTAAAGAAAATTTTAAAACAAGAAAACCATTTTCCTAGGTACCAACACATTTCCCATTCTAGAATTCTTCCTCCTTTCCTCTGACCCAGTTTGGATCTGAACATCTTCCTCTGAGGAACTCCCACTTCTCACACAGTGCTTGTTCTGTGGGTCTGCTGCAATACAGTATGGCAGCTGTGGGGATTTGAGTGTCTTAGTCTTCTGGGTCGGTTTTGCAGGACCACTCTTGAAGATGCTGTTTTGATATTCCCCCTCCTCTGTCTGCCTCACCTTGGCCCTGTGATGGTGATGTGCCTATGACTCACCTATGTGGGTTCCTGAAGCAGATGGCCTGGGGTTTGAGGCACCAAATGGGTCATAAGCACAGACACTTCTGCAAGGAAGAGACAGGGACGTGGAGCTCCACCTAGACCCGGTTGCAGGGCATTGGAGGGGAGCTGTACTCAGTTGAAGGGACAGCAGGTTACTTGGAAATGTGTCAAATTGAACCAATCAGCTCTCTCTTCAAGGTGAGCTGGGCATTTACAGCTTTCACCAAGTTCAGAAGACTGACAAATATTCTCTTATCCCTCCTGGCACTGTGGTTGCTCCATCTCACTCAAGCTACTGATCTCTTGTCAGCGTCATACGCTGTTACTCTCGTCCCATGATTTTTTTTTTCATTACAGGTACTTTCGCCTCTAGACAAAGTTCCACTGGGTTCCTTTTATGTCTCCTGTATTTTCTCATTGTGTTGAGCATATTTTTTTAAAGCAATTTTGATTGTGTCTGTGCATGCCTTCCCCACTGCATTCCTTCTGCTTCTGTGGACAGAGTTCTTCCCAGGTTGTGGACTGTTGTGTCAGGCAGCTTCCATCACGGTGTGTGAAGGAGTTGCTTTGGTCATTGTGACAAGACACAGGAGAGGACAGGTTAAAATGAATAAGCATTGGTTTTAACTCGTGGTTTCACAGCCATGGCTGCTTGGCTCCGTGCACATGGGCAGAGAACTGTGGCCTTGGAGGAGCTGTTTACTTTCTGACCAACCAGAAGCACCCATTCGGGACCCACCTCCAGAGGTTTCCAAGCTTTGCCAAATAGCACCTCCCCAAGCATTCACAACATGAGCTAGTGAGGGACAGTTCACTTTCTTTTTTGCCCAACACAATATTTTTATTAATTATTTGGGAATTTCATCACGCTTGTTTCCCGTTCCTCCTGGGTCCACCCTCCCACCCTTGTGCCCTCCCCCACAAAACTAACAAACCCACCAAGTCCAATTTGTGTTGCCCATATACTCATTGGAGCATGGTCAAACCCCCAGTGGACGGCCCCTTAAAGAAAACTGAGTGTCGTTCCCCCCACTCCACCACCCTGTAAGAACCATCAACTGTGAAGAGATACACTTCAGCATCTTTATCACAATTTTTATTTTTTTTTATTTTTTGGTTTTTCGAGACAGGGTTTCTCTGTGTAACAGTCCTGGCTGTCCAGGAACTCACTTTGTAGACCAGGCTGGCCTTGAACTCACAGAGATCCGCCTGGCTCTGCCTCCCAAGTGCTAGGATTAAAGGCGTGTGCCACCACCGCCCAGCTAGGACCTGCACCTCCACCGCCCAGCTAAGACCTGCCTTTTTAAAGTTGTTCCAGAGATACTGTGTGCTCTGCAGGCTCGTCCTCAGTCGCCTTGTCTCCTCTTGTAGCCTCCATGGATCACGCAGGCTTCTCAGAGCAGCTCTGTGGCGCCGTGGGTGCTGGCAGCTGCCACCATCTTGAATCTCCCACGAATCTGTCTTATCNATGTTTCACTTTCAAATGGTAATGGTCACAAAATCCCTGTGGTGATCAACTTCCAAAGGGAGGTTTATTTTGGCTCCTGATTTCATAGCTTTCAGTCCATGTTTTGATAGCTCTTTAGTCTCAGCCCATGGCAGCTTGATGCATCCTGCTGCCAGGGTGTCTTAGTTAGGGTTTCTGTTGCCGTGAAGAGACATCACAATCACGGCGACTCTTATAAAGGAAAACATTTCATTGCGGTAGTTTGTATTTTCAGAAATTTAGTTCATTATCATCATGGTGTGCCATCATGGCATAGAGGCAGTCATGGTACTAGAGCTGAGAGTCCTACATCTTGACAGGCAGGCAACAAGAAGTCGTCTGGCTCACTGGGCATGGCTTGAACATATATGAGGCCTCAAAGCCTCCCTCCGCAATGACACACTTCCTCCAACAAGGCCACAGCTACTCCCAACAAGGCCACTCCTAATAGTGCCACTCCCTTTGGGGGCCATTTTCTTTCAAACCACCATACAGGGTATCCTGTTGCAGTCACCATATGGCAGCTGGGGAGTGAAAAAAGAAAGAAGGCAGGATCCCAGTATCCCCCTAGAAGGCATGCCCAGGTAAACTTACTTCTACTAGTTCCCCCTCCTAATCATTAGGACCTAATGTGTCCTCCATCTCCCCATAGCACTTGGGCTTGTGAAAGTCTTTAATACATAGTTCTTTGGGGGACATTTACTGATCCAAAGCACAGAGCGACAGTGTCATATTATTTTGGTGTCAAATGTTTTCCTGGCCACAGTGATAAGTTTTAGATGTCACTTTGCTTTATGGTTGGCAGGACTTGGCTCTGACTAGCATTTGACTGTCTGTGATTTTGACCTGTGAACAGTGGGCCAGAGTGGCCTTTTCTTCTGGGCCTCTTAATCATACTTCAAAGGCTCAGCTCTTCTGAAGCTTCTTGGGCTCTCAGGTGATCCACAAGGCTGTCCTACCTGGAAACCTCCTGCCCTGTGTGACCCCTGGGGTTCACACATGGCTTCCCAGCAGCTCTTGGCCAGTTTGGTGCCATCTCATCTGGGCATATAGAGGTCAGCTTTTGGAAAGAAACCCAGGCAAACTGTGCACAGAATCAGGGAGCATTCTGTGTGGCTTTCTCCCTTTCTATGCCGGCAAGTTCCAACTCCCTTGTCTTCCTCAGATGACAGTGCCCCTCTCTGCACTCTGTTCTGCCTGGATCTCTACTCGGTTGCAGCAGGGAGCTAGGGTAGCCAGAAGGCCACCTCATTTATTCCTGTGGTTATGGTTGAAAGTGGCTTGGCCACTCCCAAGTTCACAATGGAGTTTCACCCCATTGAGAGATAGTCTGAGGGTGGACACTGGGATTAAGCCATCATGGTAAACCCTGTGATAGAATCCTGGCGTCTTTATGAGAAGAGCGAGGTCCAAGGACAGAGCCTCACACATCCTCTTTTTCTCCACCATGTAAAGTCTTACATGGCCTCCGGACTCTGACTGTAAGAACTATGTGTAACACTGGATAAGGCCTCCCAGAGCCATGAGACTTATTTAGACTGTGCTCTCAAGAGTTATGAGCAATAGAAAGTAGACTAACATACCATCTTCCAGAGGTCGCTGTCCGCACACCGTCATTGGTCAAGGCCTGGAAAGAGGAATGCCATGGAAATCCCAACTTCTTGGTGTTTGCAGAAGGCAGAGCTGGTTTAGTTGCTACCACATGACTAGAAATGGAAGCTCTTCAAGTCTTCAGACACCTCACACAGAGGAAGAACCAGCTTTCCTGTCTTAATAAAGGTTTCTACTTTCTGAGTCTGTCCTAAATAGCAGATACAACTGGAGCCATTACTGTCGCCACAGCTTTGCTTTAGTCTCATCCATGTGGTAGCAGGTGTCAGAATTTCCATCCATTGGAAAGCTTGGGTCACAGCCCATGGTGCAGACAGGACAGATCCTGACACATGTCCATGGGTGCCGGCTGCTTCCTTTGCCTCTTGTTAATCCTGCTGCTGTGGATATTGGTGTGCACATCTAATTTAGTCCTCATTTTTTAATTCTTCTAGGACTATGTCCAGCAGTGACATTCCTGGGACAGATGCTAACACTAACCTAGCTTTCTGAGGAACCACCAAGCTNGTTTCCATGCTGGCCCACAGTCTCACCAGTCACACCCCAGGTTCCCGACGCTGAGCGTTCTCAGCAGCACGTGTTTCTTATTGTACACACATGCCAAAGCAGCCAAGCGGCTCAAGTGGATGGGCACCAAAAGCTAGCTCATCTTCTACCTCTGCGTGGAGATTCCTGTTTCTTTGTTCTTGCCTCTTATTATTGAAGGGTCTGTGTACATACAAGCTCATTTATACAAACTTTCATACAACTTTGCACAAATGATAGTTTCCTATACAGATACACCTTCAACCTGTCCTTGGACTTACAGCAAACTCTGGGGTTAGTGCCACCACTGTCAGCCTTGGTCTCTCGCTCCTTTTAGTGACTACCCAGTAATCCTGGCATAGATAGGACATCATGTATAGACAGTACTGAGCTCACTTACAGCCTGTGCCAGCAGATATGAGGTCATTTTTATGTACTTGCAGAGTCTGTAGTATCTATAGAAACATAATTAATCAAGAATGTTGGGCCAAAGTAATCAAAGTATTTGAAATGGACATGTTGTCTTGTCCTTTTGACAGGTTTTGATTATTCATGTCCATTCCCAAATGTGCCAGAGGACCTGTTTCTGACCCTGGTGTGGCTTGTGGCACTTTCAACCCATCATAGGCAGATGTCAAGGTGTCAAGATGTCAACAACCATGACAGTTCCCACATCTTGAGGGCCACCCTGAGCTGGCTTCCCTGTGGGTACCAGAGTTGGCTCTGCTGGAAAGAGGCAAGGAGTGCTGGGGTTGTAGTTAGGGTTTCTGTTGCTGTGATAAAACACTGTGATCAAAAGCAACACGGGAAGGAAAGGTTTATTTCAGCTTACAGCTTGTAGTCTACCATACAGAGAAGTCAGGGCAGAAACTGATGCAGAGGCCATACAGAGTGGGCGCTCTTTGGGTCCATAGCACCGAAGCCTGCTTGGCACTCCACAAGACTGCTCTCCCAGGAGGATCTGCTGTTTCCTGGTCCCATCATCTCCCTTTTCCTTGGTTTCTGCCAGAGCATATCCTTGAGGAGTCTTTTCAGAAGCCCATGGAAAGTAGATCAGGCAGTTCCTCAACACAACTGTTCATTCTTTGCCCTTCCCCTCAGAAGTAGGTCTGAGTTCCCCTCCTGCCTTCGCTGGCCCTGGGATATCTGGCCCTGCCCCTGGAGTGCAGCTGCAATGGGAGACTGGCCCCATCCCTCACCATAGGAATGGGAGAGCTGACCTGTGGGCTCAGGAAAGCTAGCTCTGCCCCTCACGTGATGGGGGCAGTCCCAGCAGAGGCCCAGATTGACCAGCTCAGCTACCTCTCAGGCACACATCCAGGGCTTTGAGGAGCCCACCCCAACATCTACCCCATCTATGATCTGCTGGAGCACATGAAGGGACTGGTCCTGTGGAACCATAGCTACAGGAGCGCCGTGACTTGAGGCAACAGCAGGATATCCAACAGGAATTTTGTTTTGTGTTTTTAAAGAGAAGATTCCCCTCCCCCCTTTTTAAGATTTATTTATTTATACAGTGTTCTGTCTGCATGTTGCCTGCAGGCCAGAAGAGGGCAGCAGATCTCATTACGGATGGTTGTGAGCCACCACGTGGTTGCTGGGAATTGAACTCAGGACCTCTGGAAGAGCAGCAAGTGCTCTTAACCATTAAGCCACCTCTCCAGCCCCCAAAGAGTTTTGATGAGAGTCCAGTATTGATGGTATACCAAAAGCCAGAGGCCTTGAACCGGACCAACAACTCATTACAATGAACATTTGAAAGTAAAGCTGTTTGAACTGAAGGGTACACTGTGTGACACACCACAGCTCCCAATGCCACTAAGATGAATGAAGAGTGATGGAGACGTGGGAAAGACAGAGGAGTGTTGCTGGTTGTTTTCTTTACTCTTTTGCTCTTAGCTCTTTTGGCTTTCTTGGGGGACCCACCACCCAGCTCCCAAATAAATCACACATGGAGGCTTATTCTTAATTATACATGTCTGGCCTTAGCTTGGCTTGTTTCTAGCCAGCTTTTCTTAAACTATCCCATTTATCTTTTGCCTCTGGGCTTTTACCTTTTCTTACTTATGTATATCTTACTTCAGTCTTACTCCATGGCTGGCTGTGTGGCTGTGTGGCTAGCCTGTAGCATCCTTCTTTCCTTGTTCTCTTGCTCTTTCTTCTTTTCCTCCCAGATTTCTCCTATTTATTCTCTCTGCCTGCCAGCCCCGCCTATCCTTTCTCCTGCCTCACTATTGGCTGTTCAGCTCTTTATTACATTATCAGGTGTTTTAGACAGACAAACTAACACAACTTCACAGAGTTAAACAAATGAAACATAAAGAATGCAACATATCTTTGCATCATTAAACAAATGTTCCACAGCATAAACAAATGTAACACACCTTAAAATAATATTCCACAACAAAGGAGCAAAGTGTTTTGTTTGTTTTTTAATTAATATTTTTATTTTATTTTGAGAGGGATGCTGTGAAGGTGAAGGGTGGGTATGGAGAGACTGGGAAATGAGTGGGATTGGGGTTTATTATGTGAAATTCCCAAAGAACCAATAAAAATTATATTAAAAGATACACATATTTGTATTAATCTTTGAGAATTTTGTACATACATACAATGTATTTTGATTTTACTCACCTATTCCTACCCCTAACTCTTCCTAGATCTACACCACCCCCTACCCAACTTCCTTTCCTCCATTAAAAAAATTTTTTTGCAGNCCATCAGGCTGAATTTGTGTTGCTCATATACTCATGGGTGTGGAGCCATTCAATGGAGCACAGTGGACCTACCGGGGCCACCATCTTAAAGAAAACTGGTTCTTCCTCTCCCCAGAAGCCAAGGATGTAGTTTAAAAGCAATCTATTTTATTGAATCTCATTTTTTTGTTGTTTTGCTTTTGAAGTAGGGTCTTATGTAAGTCTGACTGGTCTGGAATTCACTGTGTAGACCATAATAATCTCTTACCTGTGGCAATCCTTTTGCCTCTGTCTCCTAAGTCCTGAGATTACAGGTATGTATATATCACCATACCCAGCTAAAAATTTTATTTTTTAATTTTTACTTTTAAAATTTTATTTAAAAGCTTGCAAAGTAAAAACAAAAACAAAAAACAAAAAAAACAAAATCACACACCAGAATTAGCCAGACTCAAAGTCTATACAACTTGAATATATATACAGTTAGAATTGGCATTTGAAATGAAAGATGTGAAGNGTCACATGATTTGACCCTTTCANTATTGAATATACTCTATGATTTAACCACCACCCAAACTAAAACATCCATGACAGAACTAGAACTAGAAAAATAATTAGCTTTATTTCCTCATGCATAAGTCATGTCCATTACTTGCATTTAGTCCTTTCTCATCCCCTTTACAGTTAGATTTTAATTTTTTNCCTTTTATTGATTTTTTTCCTTTCGTTTTCTCACATAATATATCCTGATTATGGTTCCCCTCCCTCTGCTCCTCCCAGTGCCTCCTCACCTTCCCTCTCTGCCCCCACTTACTTCCTTACTCTGTACCTAAGCTCTGTGGTTCTATGGAATTGTAGCTTGATTATCATTGACTTAACAGCTAATATCCACATATAAGAGAATAAATATTATATTTGTTTTTATGGGTCCAGGTTATTTCACTTACGATGTTTTTTTTTTCTAGTTCCATCCATTTACTGGTGAATTTCATGTTTTTTTTAAACGATTGAGTGCTATTCCATTGTGTAAATGTACCACATTTTCTTTATCCATTCATCTGTTGAGAGACATCTAAATTGTTTCCAATTTCTGGCTATTATAAATAAAGCATCAATGAACATAGAGCAAGTGTGTCTACAATAGGACAAAGTATCCTTTGGGTATATGCCCGAGAGTGGTATTGCTGGGTCTTGAGGTAGATTGCTTCCCATCTTTCTGAGGAATTGTCACACTGATTTCCATAGTGGCTGTACAAGTTCGCATTCTCACCAGCAATGGAGGAGTGTTCCCCCTGTCCCACATCTTCACCAGCAAGAGCTGATACTTGTATTTTGATCTTAGCCATTCTGAGAGGTGTAAGATGAAATCTTAGAGTAGTTTTGATTTGCATTTCCCTGATAGCTAAGGATGTTGAACATTTCTTTAAGTGTTTTTAGCCATCTGAGTTTCTTCTTTTGAGAATCCCCTGTTTAGATCTGTACTCCATTTTTAAATTGAGTTGTTTTCTTGATATCTATTTTTTTGAGTACTTTATATATTTTGGACACTAGCCCTCTTTTGGATGTGGAGTTGGTAAAATCTTTTCCCATTTTATAGGCTGCCACTTTGTCTGAATGACGGTAGCCTCAGCCATGCAGAAGTTTTTCAGTTTCATGAGGTCCCATTTATTAATTGTTGATCTTAGTGCCTGTGCTAGTGGTGTTCTGTTGAGAAAGTCTTTTTCTGTGCCAATGAGCTCAAGGCTATTCCCACTTTCTGTTCTATCAACTGTTCAGTGTATCTGGTTTTATGTTGAGGTCTTTGATCCATTTGAAGTTGAGTTTTGTGCAGTGTAATAAGTCTGGATCTATTTGCATTCTTCTACACACAGCCATCCAGTCTGACCAGCACCATTTGTTGAAGATGCTGACTTTTTCCCAGTGTATTTCTGATATCTTTATAAAACACCAGCTTTCTGTCTTTATAAAACACCACCAGATTTATGTCTGGGTCTTAAATTTGATTCCATTGATTGATATGCCTGTTTTTGTGACAATATCATACTGTTTTTATTACTACAGCTCTGTAGTAGAATTTGAGATCAGAGATGGTAATACTTCCAGCAGTTTTTTTTTATTACTCAGGATTGTTTTAGCTGTTCTGTTTTTTTGTTTTGTTTTGTGTGTGTATGTGTTTCTATGAAGCTGAAAATTGTCCTTTCAAGATCTGCAAAGAATTGTGTTGGAATTTTGATGGGGATTGCATTGAATCTATAGATTGCTTTTGGTAGGATGGCCATTTTTACTATGTTCATCCTATTAATCTATGAGCATGGGAGATCTTTCCATCTTCTGATATCTTCTTCAGTTTCTTTCTTCAATGTCTTAAAGTTTTTATCATATAAGGCTTTTACTTGCTTGATTAGAGTTACCCCAAGATATTTTATATTATTTGAAGCTATTGTGAAAGATATTGTTTCCTTGATTTCTTTCTCAGTCCATTTGTCATTTGTATATAGGAGAGGGCTACTGATTTTTGAGTTAATTTTGCATCCAGCTACTTTGCAGAAAGAGTTTATCAGTTGTTGGAGTTTCTTGGTGGAACTTTTAGGTNACTTATGTATATATTACATCATCTACAAATAACAATACTTTGACTTCTTCCTTACCAATTTGTATCCCCTTGATCTCCTTGAGTTGTTTTATTGCTCTAAGACTTCAAATACTATATTGAATACGGATGGAGAGAGTGGGCAGTCTTGTCTTGTTCCTGATTTTAGTGGAATTGCTTTGAGTTTCTCTTCATTTAATTTGATATTGGCTATCACCTTGCTATAAACTGCCTTTATTATGTTTAGGTATATCCCTTGTACCCCTAATCTCTCAAGGACTTTTATCATGAAGAGGTGATGGATTTTTTTCAAAGGCATTTTCTGCATCTAATGAGATGATGATGTGATTTTTGTCTTTCAGTTTGTTTATATGGTGAGTTACATTTATCAACTTATTATGTTGAATCACCCCTGCATCTCTGGGATGAAGCTTACTTGATCATGGTGGGTGATCTTAATGGGGGAAATTATTAAGGCAACTCCACATAGTTAATATAAGATTTATTTAGGGGTAACTTACAGGCAGTAAAGGGGTTGGTTACAGGATCCAGGAGAGGTGAGGTGCAGTCCAGCGGTGTTCTCTGGAGAACTTTGCTTGGTCTGCCATTCAGCAGCCACAGACCGTCTTAAATGCTCCCATCTCGGTCCGCCCCAGGGGGAGGTCCTAGGTAGGCATGGTAGTTACCAGAAGCCTCACTGGGGGTTGTGCTTCCAAGTCAAAGCTGGAACTGCTGCCCACTACAGATCTTTTTGATGTGTTCTTGGATTCGGTTCATAAGTATTTTATTGGGAATTTTTATATTTATGTTTATAAGGGAAATTGGTTTGTAATTCTTTTTTTGTTGGGTCCTTATGTGGTTTAGAAATCAGGGTAACTGTGGCCTTGTAATACACACTGGGCAATGCTCCTTCTGCTTCTGTTTTGTGGAATAATTTGAGGAGTATTGGCATTCTCTTCTTTGAAAGTCTGGTATAATTGTGTGCTAAAACCATCTGGCTTTGGGCTTTTTTTGGCTGGGAAATGTTTAATGACTGCTTCTACTTCACTAGGGGTTATAGGTCTGTTTAAATTGCTTATCTGACCTTGATTTAACTTTGGTAAGTGGTATTTGTCAAGAAAATTACTCATTTCTTTTAGAATTTCCAATTTGTTAGAGTGCAGGTTTTTAAAGCATGTCCTTATGATTCTCAGGATGTCTTCGTGTCTGTTGATGTCCGCATGTCCTTATGATTCTCAGGATGTCCTCGGTGTCTGTTGATGTCCACCNTTTCATCTCTAATTTTATTGATTTGGACATTCTCTGCCTTTTAGTTAATTTGAATCAGTCATATTGATTTTCTCAAAGAACTAACTCTTCGTTTCATTGATTCTTTGTATTTTGTTGTTGTTATTTCTATTTTATTGATTTCAGCCCTCAGTTTGATTATTTCTTGACAGCTACTCCTTTTGGGTGTGATTTCTTCTTTTTGTTCTAGAACTTTCAGGTATGCTGTTAAATTACTAGTATGAGAGNTCTCCAGAATTTTTATGTAGGCATTTAGTGCTATGAACTTGCCTCTTAGAACCACCTTCATTGTGCCTTTTATGTTGTGTATTCATTTTCATTCAATTCTAGGAAGTCTTTAATTTCTTTCTTAATTTCTGTCTTGACTCATTTTTTCATTCAGTAGTGAGTTGTTCAGTTTCCATGAGTTTGTAGGCTCTCCATTGTTTCTGCTGTTGATAATCTAGCTTTAATCTGTGGTGGTCAGACAGGATATAGGGTGTTATTTCAATTTTCTTGTATCTGTTGATGCTTGTTTTGTTACTGGAGTATGTGATCAATTTTGGAGAAAGTTCCATGAGGTACTGAGAAGAAGGTATATTCTTTTGTGTTCAGTGAAATGTTCTGTAAATATGTTAGGTCCATTTGGTTAATAACATCTGTTAGCTCCAGCATTTCTGTTTAGTTTTTGTCTGGATGACCTGTCTATTGGCAAGAGTGGGGTACTGAAGTCTCCCACTATCAATGTATGTGATTTAAGCTGTAGTAGTATTTCTTATATGAACATGGGTGCTCTTGTGTTTGGTGCATAGATGTTAAGAATTTCAATGTCGGGCCTGGAGAGGTGGCTCAGAGGTTAAGAGTACTGACTGTTCGTCCAGAGGTCCTGAGTTCAATTCCCAGCAACCACATGGTGGCTCACAACCATCTGTAATGGGATCTGGTGCCCTCTTCTGTATATATAATAAATACATCTTTAAAAAAAAAAGAATTACAATGTCCTCTTGGTGGGGTTTTTTCTTTGATGAGTATGTAGTGTCCTTTCCTATCTCTTCTGATTAGTTTTGGTTTGAAGCCTATTTTGCCAGATATTAAAATGGCTACACCAGCCATTGGTTCTTAGGTCCATTTACTTTAGAATACCTTTTTCTATCCTTTTATCCTGAGATGATGTCCATCCTGATGTTAAGGTGTGTTTCTTTGATGCAGCAGAAGGATGGATCCTGTTTTCACATCCATTTTGTTAGTCTGTGTCTTTTTATTGGCAACTGAGACCACTGGTCTTGAGAGATATCAATGAGCAGTGTTTATTGATTCCTGTTATTTTGTTGTTGTTGTCGTAGTATTGTGTGTGCTCTCCCTCTTTTGAGTTGCTGGTCTTGGATTATTTATTCCCTGTGTTTTCTTGGGTGTGGTTTACCTCTTTAAGTGGAATTTTCCTTTGGTAGGGCTGGATTTGTAGACAGATATTGCTTAAATTTGGTTTTAATCACAGAATGTCTTATTTTCTCCATCTATTGTGATTGAAAGTTTTGCTAGGTATAGTTGTCTGGGATGACATCTGTGATCTCTTAAGAGTCTGTAGAACACCTGGCCAGGCCCTTCTGCCTTTTAGAGTCTCCATTGAGAAGTTAGGTGTAATTATAATAGGTCTGCCTTTATATGTTACTTTGTCTTTTTCCCTTGCAGTTTTTAATAGTCTTTCTTTGTTCTGTATGTCTAGTATTTTGATTATTATTATGTGCCAAAGGGAATTTCTTTTCTGGTGTTCTGTATGCTTCTTGTACCTTGATAGGCATCTCCTTCTTCAGGTTAGGAAAATTTTTTCTATGATTTTGTTGAAAGTATTTTCTGTACCTTTGAAATGGGTTTCTTCTGCTTCCTATATTCCTGTTATTCTTAGATTTGGTTTTTTCATAGTGTCCCAGATTTCATGGATGCTTTGTGCCAGGAGTATTTTAGATTTAACATTTTAACATTAACATTTCCTTTGACTGAGATATACATTTCTTCTCTCGTGTCTTCAATGCCTGATTCTCTGTTTCACCTCTTATATACTGTTGGTGAGGCTTGTCTCTGAGGTTCCTGTTTGAGTTCCTGAATTTTTTATTTCCAGATTTCCTTAGTTTGGTTTTTCTTTATTGATTCTAATTTCACTTTTAGGTCTTGAACTGTTTTATTCATTTCCTTCCATTGTTTGTTTATGTTTTCACAGATTTCTTTATGGGNTTTATTCATTTCCTCTTTAAGGACCTCTATCATATCCGTAAAGGCTGTTTTAATGTCTTTGTCTTGTGCTTCAGCTATGTTGCAATTCTCAGGGCCTAGTGTGGTAGGGTTTCTGGGCTCTATGGAGACATATTGTCCTGGTTGTTTGTTGTGGAATATTACTTAAAGATACATTACATTGTTTTATGCTGTGGAATAGTTGTTTAATGATGCAANGATGTGTTGCATTCTTTTATGTTGCATTTGTTTAACTCGTAAAGCTGTGTTACTTTGCCTTTTGATTGGTCTAATAAAAAGATGAATGGCCAATAGCTAGGCAGGAGAGGGACAGGCAGGGCTGGCAGGCAGAGAGAATAAATAGGAGAAGAAGGAAGGATCTAAAAAGGAGGCAAGGAGGATGCCAGGGGCCAGCCAGCCAGACACACAGCCAGCCAGACACATAGCCAGCCACGGAGGAAGAAGCAGAGAAAGACATACAATAGAGAAAGGTAAAAGCTCAGAGGCAAAAGGTAGACAAAATAAATTAAGAAAAGCTAGCTAGAAATAAGTCAAGCTAATGCTGGGCATTCATAAGTAAGAATAAGTAAGTTTCCGCATGTTTATTTGGGAGCTGGGTGGCAGGCCCCCAAAGAGTCAAAAGAGAAAAAAAACAAAACAAAACTACAGTTGTTATTGTGTTTTTATGCTGGTGTCTAGGCATTTGGGTTCCAGATGATTGTAGGTCCAGGTGTTGTTATCTGCTCTTGTCTTTGTTGGGTGTTTTGTTCCTTGGTTTCTGTCACCCTCTTTCATTCTTAGGAGGGTGTGGTGGCTGTATGTTGCCTGGTAGGGACTTCTTATGGGATTTTGGTGGGTGTGGCCTCTGGGGATTCAGGGTAAAATGTTTTTCTAGGTATTGAGGGCTGACACTTATGAAAGGGGATGGGCTGGAGGCGGGGAGAGGAGGCTGAAGGTGTCCACAGGAGGGAAGAAAGCAGAGTGTTCCACCAGGCTCTGCTTAGTTCCCTGGGAATCAGGGAGGCCACAACAAGTACTGCTACAGAGCTAGGGGTGAGACTGGGGATTGGACTTGGAGCTGAGAGTGAAGACATGAAGCTCACCTTACTTGCTCTGCTGGCCTACTTGATTCTCTGGCAGGCTTGGCTGTTGGGTTCCCAGGGAACGCCTGTTGCAGCTGGGGGCTGGGATAAAGTGATGATCTGGGGGAAGGAAGATTGAAAGGGAAGATGTGTGTGATCAGCCCAAGATGTGTGTGATCCACCCAAGATGTGTGTGATCCACCCAAGATGTGTGTGATCCGCCCAAGATGTGTGTGATCCGCCCAAGATGTGTGTG
>LZPO01087158.1:165370-191628 GCA_001675575.1 Neotoma lepida
TGGAGGTGGAGAAGAAAGCCTCTTGGGAGAGAGCTAGGACTCTGCCAAGGACTGTGATGGCTCTGCGTTTTTCTAAGCTAGTTTGCTGCAGACTCATGGGTGCCCATGAAGATGGGAGGCTCCTGAGTCACAGATGAAGGATAGTGGCCTTTGCTGCTGCTGCTGCTGTTGCTGCATGTCAACATTTTAAATGCCAGCTATCAATCTAAATCTAAATTTAAATATCAGCTCACAATCTCANAGTGACCTGAAGAGTGCCAGCTAACACCAGTGAGTGCTAGAAAGAAATCCTGGGCTTAGGAAACCTGAGACTTTCACAAGGGCCAGTAAGCATGTTTGCCTTTTCGTTATAGAGGAAGATAATGTGTCTTCTGAGATCATCTACTATACAAAAATGTTTTAAAAACCATCCAGAACGATGGCAGCCTGTGTCTGCCCAGAAGACAGGAGAATCCCACAAGCCCCACAGGGTCTGGTCTCCAGCAGACTCCTTAGTGCTCCCCCTGCTATTCCTCCTTATGCACACTTGATTTGCATATTGTAAGCTTTGTCCTAGCTTTCCTAGTTTCATAGTCACATGATACGAAGGATCAGATGACTTTACCCCTGTAATTCCTTGAAGAAGCTGTCCCTACCCACTGCTCTTCTTCCCACTTGGCAGCTTCTCCCGGCACTGACTCCAGCCCTATAAATAACATTTTATAACACTTCATTCTTGATTTCTCAGATGAAGGCGGGCGTGCTTAAGAAACTCTTTGAGTTTGTTCTCTGAAGATTCATGTGCAGGAAACTTCGTCTCCAGAGTGGCGGGGCCCTTAAGAGGTGGGGCTTTGTAGAAGGTGAGCAGATCCTGGGATTGCTCTCCTCAGAAGAGGCTGGTGCAGCTCTCATGGGGCCTCTGACTAGGGCCCCAGNTTGGTTGAGTGCAGCCTAGTTGCTCCTGCCCATAATTGCAGTACTCAGGAGGCAGAGGCAGGAGGATTGTCACAAGTTCAAGGCCAGCCTGGCCCACATAGTGACTTCCAGGCCAATCCAGGCTACATAGTGAGACCTTGTCTCACAAAACAAAGGTAAGAGTGATCACAACTGCTGAGTTACTCTGGCTTCCTATTTTGCCATGTGACCTCTCCCTTCGGCATGCACTGCCACCATGACACCACCCACACCGTGCAGTGACTCAGCTAAGGAGCGCTCTTACTAGAGGCCAAACAGTTGGGGTTACTTGAGTATGAACTTCTATTTTCCAGAACTGTGAGCTAAATAAGCTTTTTCTTATAGGAACCCAACTTCCAGGACTTTGTGATAGCCACAGAAACAGATAAAGAGAATGATGACACTGTAAACTCTTAGCTTCATCTCTCACCCTTAGCATGCCTGCCTGCTTTCTAACTTCCCATTTTCATAGGACAATAAAGACACAATATTGGTTAGCTCAACGTTTAAGTCTTATGTCATCTTGGCCAAGCCACACTGGATATTAAANGAATAAAACATGGTGTTTTCTTTGATGCTGTTTTACTTTTGTTAGTTTTTACAAGTTCAAGGCCAGGGTAGACTACATAGTGAGACCTTGTTAAAAAAAATATATATATATATATTTACACATAGACACATACATATGTGTAAATATACATACATACACACATACATACATACATACACATATACATATACATGTATGTGTATGTGTATATGTATGTGTATGGGGGCCATGGGATATCATGGGTAGTTTTTCTGTGAGTCTCATCACAAGTGGACTGACTTGGCTTTGCCCAGTCATGGTTTCTGTCAACATTCTAGATGTCAGGGAAGGAAGAAAGCTGGGGATCTCAACTCAGCGTGATCTTTCTCTTAATTCCCATCTTTAGTATTGGACCCCTGACCTCAGCGCCTGTCCTCACCCCTGTCCCTTCTGGGACGAAGGCTGTCTCTCTATGAGATCAGGACAGGTGACTGAGTGGCTTCCTGTCTTTNGGGTACTCCGCATGCTTTCAGTATCACCCTTACTTCTTCCCCTAGAGTCACCTGTTGTTGCCGGGTCCTGAGGGTGCGTGGGGCTCTGCGGCACCAAGTGTTTTCCTTTCTCTTCTCATTCCAGCTTAGGATCACATTGTCTCAGGTCTAGTCACCATGTGCTCCTCTGCTTCCCAGCTTCCAATGTTGTGTTGCTTTTGTCCTTCCTCTTTTCTTAGACTATTCTGCTATTTTAGGGGGACTTGGGCGGGAGGGGGGAAATAAAGGTGTTCAGCTTGCTATTTTAACCAAGAACAGATCACTGTTCATTGTGTGCTAATGTATCTGTCTTTCANATCAAATGCTGAAGATCTCAAGAGGGCATTTCCATAAACTTCTACAGACTTGACACTATTAAAAGAGATTGAAAGCTAGGCCTGGTGGCTCATGCCTGTCATTGCAGCACTTGACAGGCTGAGGCATGAGGGTTGTCACAAGTTGGGGTCTAGCCTGAGTGACAGTGAATTCAGGCCACTACGGCCACAGAATGATATGCCATCTACCAAGGGGGAGGTAGGGAGGGGATTCTTTGATTATGGTTTCCTAGATAAGTAAATGGAACNGTAGGTCCTATCTGTGACAACCCCAGATCACAAGAGCATGCTGTCATCCGATTGTTCTCTTTTGCATAAAATTTCAATGACAATCCATTCAGCAAACTCCAGGCAACCTACTACCTTAGAACTAATGAATTAAAATGGGCTTTGGGAGCTCATGAGGTCCATTCTTTCCCTCCAGCTCGAAGCATCATCAGTCTGTTATAGAACCAAGGAGAATTCAGCATGGGATGAGTTTATCAGACCTCTGAAAAGCCAGAGGACAGTAGGTTCTCANCTCCACACAAGGGAAGGTAGGACCCAGACATAAGGCAAAGCTGTCCACCCTCTTCTAGTGCCTTAGATACTGGTGACCACCCATTCTCAGAGGACTTGAGGCCAGCTCTTATGTCTCTGCCCTTCTTTTCTGGTCAAGAGAAAGTCAACAGTCAGGTGACCAATAAAGTTCACAGACCAAACTAGAGGAGAGCCCAGTTCCCAAACCCTCATCAGGCAATCTTTCAGGGAACTGCACTTAGATTTCTATACTATCAGTTTTCTTGCTATTGTGAGAGATTAAACCTCAAGCAAGGCTAATGTTCAAGAAGTAAGAGATACTAACTTAAAAAAACAACCTCTTTGGGGTTGGTGAGATGGCTCAGCGGGGCAGTCTCCTCGTGCCATGCCTGACAACCTGAGTTCAATCCCCAGGACTCACATAGACAACCAGCCATGTCCGCAGCACCCCCAGCTTTTTACATGGGTTCTGGGGGACTGAACTCAGGGCCTTACACTTGCAAGGCAAATGCTTTACCAACAGAGCCAACTCTCTAACCCATTAAGTCTCTCTCTCTCTCTCTCTCTTGGTTTTCGAGACAGGGTTTCTCTGTGTAGCTCTGGCTGTCCTGGAACTCATTCTGTAGACCAGGCTGGCCTCGAACTTAGCGATCTGCCTGCCTCTGCCTCCTGAGTGCTAGGATTAAAGGTGTGCACCACCACCACCTCCCAGAAAGTCTCTTCTAACTCACAATGAAAGCCTCATTCTCTAAGTTAGTTACTTAAAACTGTATGTTTACAAATGAAGGCAAGTCTATTTTAATCCAGCTTCTTTCAAACCCTTAAGTGCTCTAGGGCCTGTGTCTCATGGGTATGTATTGGCTTAACACTTCAGTGGTGAGGTCAGAATCAGCTAGTCAGTCTACTGTGAAGACATTCTGCCTTATTTACTGATGCAGTCAATGAGACTTTAGAGACANTGGCCTCTAGATTTATGCATGCTTAAAAGCCTCCCTGATCCATGCTGCAGAATGCAATGATGGTATTGGACATGTATGTTCAGTAATAAGTATATCTACTAGGCATCATTTTAGAAGTGCACTCAAGCAATTTACTTCAGTTGGTGGTAGTGGGCAGGAGAAGGGTTTTCTGGGTTGGTAGCTAAAAACCTAACACCCAACACTTCCGCTCATTCCTCTGCTTCCATGACCCTCCTGTTTTGAAATCTTTCTTTTATTCCTACTAATGGAATTTTCATTCCTCTTCTATTTCTTTTCCCTTCATATTCAACTACTATGGGCTGAATGGGTGCCATGTGATAGATGTATTAGGAACTTGAACCCACAGAATCCCCACCGTTTCATAGAGGCGAAGTCCCAGAGAATCTAGGGAGCTGCTGTAAGCCACTGGGCTCTGAAAGCCAGACTCTTGCTAGTGCCTCACTACTCTGAAAAAAACAAGCACTGACCATCAAGTCATATAATGGAGGTAAAAGCCAAGAGGTCCATGCTGTATTTATAGTTAGAGCGATACCTGCTCCGTGAAATCCCCCGCAGACATAGAGCTTTCCATCCACGGCACCTGCGTTGGTGGAATTGGTTCGCAGGGAGAGGAGGGGACTTGGCATAGGTGGTCCTTCCCGCCAGAAGTCCCCATCAGGGTTGTAGATCTCTACCACATCAAGGCATTTCCGAACTTGTCCCCTGTCACGGCCCACACAGCCAATTCCACCTAAGGGAATGAAGCACAGAAATGGGGTGTTTGGTGTTGTGGAATATTATTTTAAAGTGTGTTGCATTTTTTCCTACTGCTTTTGTTAACAATGCAAAAATGTATTACATTTGTTTGATTAAACAAAATTAACCTTTGAGCAGGAGGCTGAGTCAGCAAGTAGCTGACAGGAAGTGGTAGGGAGGAACCATGTATAACTAGGGTCCTTAAGTGGGGACTAAACAGAAGGATGGTTGGGTTTTTTGGAAGACACCAGCAAAGGGAGGTTAACTACTTGCTATTCAGCCTCTCTGAGCCAGCAGAATTCCACCCCAACCTTTGAATTGTGAGTTCTTTAGAGGGCTAGAGATCTAGATAAAGTTTCCCTTAATAGCTTTGAAAGAGTCAGTGCCTGAGGTAACAGAATTCCCTCAGGCCACTGCTGGTAATGGTGGAGTTGCAGTCTGAATAGGACAGCAGTTGCTTAAGGGCAGCCACAGTAAATAATATAAAACAGTTAACAACAATTTGGGAGCAGAAGTCCCACAGTGGACATCCTCCCCTCTTAGCATGGTTGGCAGCGCAAGCTCACTGGCCTTAACTTTTCTTTGTCACCTATTTCAAAGGTAATTTCTATGTGACAGCAATGTCTTCTGACAGCAATATCTTCCCTGTGTTTCACAGACAAGTTTAATGCCTCTGTAATGCAGTATTTCCCGTTACTTAGACATAAGATTCATCCCGAGTAGACCCTGCAATGTTGGTTCACACAATGAGCACTCCCTTTCCAGTAAGAGTATTGGTTGATGGCTCAGACACCTACCTGCCTCATTGAGAGCAATGATTTCACTGACGTGGTTATCAAGGACTATCTTTCCCATGCTTCACCACTGCAAACTGGCCTCTTGGCTGCATTTGCATGGATACTTTTCCATTTGAAAAGAAGGGCTCTGGTAAATTTCACGTTTGAGATTAAAGGGAAACCAGAAGAACTGGGAGGTGAAATGCCCAGGTCTCTCCCTTACTGGACACCATGGTTTATTCAGCAGATGCTCACTAAATGCTCACTGTTGCCAAGATAATGTAAGTGGCAAGGCATTCAAAAAGATGGACAAACCCCACGTGTGTATATTAACACCCCCCAAACACCCCCCTCCTCCCACANGCAGGCAGATCTCTGTGAGTTCAAAACCAATGTGGTCGACATAGCAAGTTCGAGGCCAGCCAGGGCTATACAGTGAGACACTGTCTCTAAAGAACAAGAAGTTAAGAGAGTGGAAGCGGCCATACTTGTAAGTAGATAGAAAGTAAGGCAGGCATCTCAAAGGCTACTTTGGAATAGCCAGGTGTGGAAATAGGAAGCAGACATAATATGTACAGAATTAGGACTTTAAGTCCAACTGTGTAAGATTTTCCAACCAACCGTGACCAGAAACATCAGTCTGCACATGACTTGTTTTTATTCTCTCTTCCTGTGGTGATTTGAATGAGATACCNCTCAGAGTCTTGAGTTTTTGAATGCTTGGTCCCTGGCAGGTGGTGCTGTTGCGGGAGGTTTAGGAGGTGTGGCCTTGCTGGAGTAAGAATGTCACTGGGGATGGGGCATGTCACTGGGGGCGGGCTTTGAGAGTTCAAAGACCTGTGCCATTCCTCAGCTTTGCTTTCAGCTTCCTNTTTGTAGTTGAAGATGTGAGCTCTTAGCTTACTGCTCCAGTAGCCATGCCAGCCTGCTACCAAGCTTTCCCTCCATGGTGATGGACTCTTATCTCTCTGGAATGGTAAGCCAAAATAAACCCCTCCTTCTGTAAGGCCCCTTGGTCATGGTATTTTATGGTGGCAATAGAGAATTAACTAAGACACCTCATAAGTCCCAAGACAAAAGGTTTTAAATGTGAGAGTCATGGTTCCTGACCTATAGGGCAGCTCCTGAGACTGAGGCCGAGTCCCTGGAAGAAGGGACAGTCTTGTAGTTGCAATTGTTCTCATCACTACTCCATTCCATTTAGACCCACTGCTGATACTTGTAAACCATGAAAGGACTGTACAGTGTGGGCCTTGNCTCCACCAGCTCTCGGGAAGACGGTCAACTCAAAACTAAGAAATACTTATGGCCTTTATGATAGACTCNACCTGCTGAGAAGTTGCTCACAGTCTCTTCTTGGCTGCTGCTTAGACTCTACCCTTCGCTGAATTAGTCAGGCAGCAACTTCGTTATCACCTGTTTCTCTTTGTCTTGTTCTCTGACCCCACCTTCAGCACCAACCACAGATCCTGACACATCATGTGTCTGGAAAGAGTGAATGAGTAAGACACGTTCTTTCCCCCTGTTCTCCCTGCCACTCTTTCCACACTTTATTCCCTGTCTGTCCGGGTGCTGTAAGCTCATGAAGGGCAAAGGTCACATTCTCATGACTGGGCCTGTCATACAATTCTCAATGAATTCAGGGATGGGAGCTGTGTGCTTCTCCATAAACGGGTCTTAAGCCAGGTTTTGAAGGTGACAAAAGACTGGAGGGGTCTCCCCCTCTGTGCTGATGTCACCTGTCCAGTTCTCTCATCATGAACCCAGAGACTGAGGCTATGGGACGCGCTTAGCTGACTTCTCTCTTATCTGCTAAGACACATGATTTAGCCCACTATGAAGCTGAGTCTGAGCTGCTGTGTTTTGAAGGAGGGCACACAGTGGCCTCAGCACAGCTCTGTGTTCATGGGCAGGCCCGTTTTCAGTGTGGCACTGTGGTAGTGGGACATTTCTTAGTGGCAGAGAAAATGGAACTTCCTACTGTTGGACAAGAAGTCATGCAGAAGAGGGTTGATCTGTGAGAGGCAGGAGACATGCTTTGGTNCTGGCAAAACTTGTGTTGCTACTACGTTAGCCTAGTAAGTGAAGAAAGCAGTCTAGACGGAAGTCACCAGGAGTCAGGCTGTGGCACCCAGAGTACCAGCCTCTTGATTCTAAGTCCACAGAAAAAAAGCCCCTCAGAGAGGCTTCCCAATGTGACACAAGCAGTGTGGGTATCGTTCTTGATTGTCTGAGATAATGAGAGTGCTTGTCACCTTTGCTCTGCTACCAAGTGCATTTAATTACTACATTCAAAACTAACCTTGTGAAATGTGCCCATTCTCTTTGGTGAGCAGACAGTTCACATGCTCTGCCCTACCCCTGGGTGACCCAAGCTTACTGTGTGCTCTGTTTCTGTCCTGGCTATGAAGCCTGGACTCATTCTCTGTGTCACTGAGTGTAATTTCACCTCGAGCGCACTCCATTAGCAGCAAGCTTAATGAGCTTAGACTGAAGGTGAATCTTGATTAGATAAATAATCAAATAAAGGCCTGATCTTTATTAATAAGTCAGCACTGGCTCTACAAGCACAGCCTTTTGATGAGAGGAAGCCTAGGGTGTGATCTGCAGCTGCAGAATGTCAATAAGTCAGCTCAGTGGCTTTAATCTATGTGCTGCCAGAATTTTGAGCATGACATCCCTCACTCAGAACCGAGCACATGAACAGAAATTACCTTCATAGATCATGCCCAAATGCACCCCACATGCAAAATATATACCCAGATTATTCGGGCGTGGGAGGGGGAAGAAAATTACAACTTGCCACTCTTTCTTCATTTTATTCCTACAAAGATAAAGATTCCTTCTTCTGATGTTGGGCTATGATAGGTTCTTTCATTTCTGGGGGTGTGTGGGAGTCAGCTTGTCCTCCCACAGAGAGCCTGGCAGACAGCTGGCTGAAGGCTGTCTTGGACTTGCCATCCAGCTGCCCAAGAATATAGTCCATACGCTTCCCCTACAGGGCAGCCTTAAGGTGGCAGGCTTATTCTACCCTGCTCTGGGCTCGATCCAAAGCAAGAGAAGGATTTCATTAACAATTATGACAAACTACCAAAGTTGCTTGCATTGCTAAACCAGGCTTGGGGGTGGAGCACTGACTATGTGTGGTGGTGGTGGGGCACTCATGTGCCAGGTTAAAGCATGTGGACCTTTGGAAACACATCATGGTTCACATTCTTGTATCACTACTTGATAGCCAAATGCAGTTGATTGACTTAATTGTTCTAAGCCTCAATCACTCTCACCTGTAAACTAAGGATAACAATGCCGATTGCATAAAATGTGGCAAGGACCAAACTGCTTAGATAATAACCAAGGAAAGGAGAAAGCAAGAAGGAACTCAGAGCACTCATGGGTATCACCAAGGGAATTTTCTTTTATGTATTTCCTCTTGTGTACTACATCTAAGCAACATGGCACACATGCAGCTGGTGCTCAGATGATGATTATTTTCTGTCATGTTCTGTGGGGTTTTAAGATAAGTAATATCTCTGAAATTGTTGAGATATTGTGATTACTCTCAATTGAATTTTTATATGTACAATTGCCGGTTTATTGATGTACGGTCAAATGCTCCTAGACATTTCTTTTGAAGCTGGGTAGAGGGAATCAGGTCAAGATAGCCAAAAGCTGCGGTATTGCATGCCTGTAATCCCAACACTTGGGAAACTGATTGCCANGAGTTTGAGCCTAGCCTGGGCTACATAGTAAGTATGAGGCCAGCCCAAATTACTTAGTGAGTATGAATCCAGTGAGGGCTACAGAGTAAGGCTCTGTCTCAAAAAGCCAAAACCCATCAGGCATCAGATGCTCTCTCTGACCTCACAGAACCACTTACCATATGCCATAAGCATCTGAGCTGTAAGAACTGTGGGGAAGAATGTTCTAGAAATCTTCAGCTTCTTGGAGTCAAAGTGGCCCATCTCTGGGCTGCCAGGCTTCTTTCTCCCAGGTGGACCTAGCCCCTGCCTACTAATGGGATGCTTTTGACAATTTGCTTCATTCCCATGAAAGTTGTCAGCTCTCTGACCCCCACCCAAAGTTATTTTAGAATTCTAGGTGTCAAGCCTAAAGCCTTAAAAAAAAATCAACTTGTCACTTTCTAAAGCCTAACACAGGGACTCTTGGGCATTTTCAGTAAAAAGTTCTTACTTCCTCTTACCAANTTCTGGATAATGCTAGGCATTGCTAACCAACAGTGTGCCCTGNGTTCAGAGAACTTGGGTTGGTGGTTCCCACACATTTCTCACCAAGCTGAGAATGTTAGCAATCTGCTTTGCATTTTATTTGCTTCTCAAGCAGAATACCACAACCCACTACCCCCCAAAAAACCAAAATCCCAGGGGGAAAAAAAAGAACAGCAGAAAGACCAAATTTCATGTATTAGAGCTTGATTTTGGAGTGAAAAAAAAAAACCCCACATACTTGAACTGTTTTGTGCTTTCCAAGTCAAAGGTGAATAGACAGTTCTAGAATGACACAACCAAGAAAAATAAGAAAAAGAAAGTAAGAACACAGAAAGCCCTGGAGTGGAGCCGCCGGTGCCATATCAACTGCAGTTGAAAGTCCCATCCCAGTAGACTGCGAGCAACTGTAGGCTGTCCTCTCAACCCAGCACTGGGCAGCGGCGTTTCTGGTCACACCTGGGCATTTCAGACCCTGAGTTCATCTTTCCTTGTGTCTTCCCATACCGCGCCAGTGTGTACTGCAGGGCCTCCAAAGGCCTGAGGGTTGCTAAGTTCCTAAGCAGAGAACAGCTCAGAATAAGGCTGGAATAGCAACTCTGAGCAAGTTTAACAGATGACCAGTCTAGACCACAACAGGTCAGAGGCAACAGCCCCAGATGAATGGCACCATTGTCCTCCATATCTGTCTTAGTCACCAGTTCTGTAGACTGTGTCTATTTTCATATCNACTCCTTCCTCTAAAGGGGCACACAGCTCTGGATAATCCAGGTCCTGCCCTCCTCCCATCCCTGGCTTTCTTTTCCCCCCTGCACCGTAGGCTGAGGCAGCTCAACAGTTCCTCATAGAGTCAAGATCTTTCTCTCTGACCTTTTCTCAGGCTGTGTTCTCTGATATCCCTTCCCCAGCTTGACATACTCCTATGCCTTTAAGACCTAGCTTGCCTATACTCTCCCNAAAAGTCATTCCTGTCTCCTTACAGGATGAGACTTTGCCCCCTGAACAGAAATCAAGGTTCCTATAAAAATGTGCTCTCTCTCCCTCTCTCCTTCTTCTCTCATCTATTAGATTAGCCTGCAAACTCCCTGAGGACAGAAGTCTCAGTACTTTCTTCACTGATAATGAGGTGAACACATGATGGTAGTTTCCTCACCCCTATTCCCAGGTCACCTGTTTCCCGATGACTAACTGTAGAATGAGGCAAGTTCTAAGCCCAAAGAATTCAGCGCTCAGTACCTGGACAGCTTTGAAAGCAGACCACGGGTGAATGAGACTGTTGGTTCCTCTCCTCAGGCTTGCCTGCCTACCAGGATGATTAGCCTCTCCTGAGTTGGGTTGGACCACCTAACAGGATGCAGACCACACTCCTACTGTTACTTCTACAAAGATCCACCAATCAAATATATCCCAGCTCAAAAGCATAGGAGGCACAAGGCAGAAGTCCTTCAAGGCAAGGTGTGCTTGCACCTTTGTATTTCCTGAGGTGCCAAGCCTGATGTCCTTCTCTTAAATAGGGCTTGACAGAATTTGTTAGATAAGAATTTGAAGAGAAAAGATTCGAGTGGGAGAGATGGATCAGGAGGTAAAAGTATTAGATTTGTACACTGGATGACCGAAGTTTGATTCTCAGAATCTATATAAGAAGCTGGATTTGTATCTGTAATTTAAGGACTTCTACAGGGAGGTGGGAGGCAGACAGGAGGATGTCTGGAAGCTCACAGGCCATTTAGCCTGGAGTGTGCAGTGCAACAGAAGAAACAAGGAGACTCCAACGCAAAGAGGAAAGCAAGAACCAACTCCTGAGAGTTGTCTTCCACATACGTGCAGTGGCATACCTGAGTGCTCGAATGCATACGAACCATACACACACACCACACACACACACACACACACATGCACACACTATTAAAAATACTAACACCTGTATTCTACCCTTAGGGATTCTGAATTTATTATTTTTAATGTATTTATTTTACTTTTATGTATATGAATGTTTTGCCTACATTCATATACATAAAAGTCTGTGCACCACATGTGTGCCTGGCACCTGCAGAGATCAGAAGAGGGCATCAGATCCCCTGGAGCCAGCATTACAAGCAGTTTGTGAGCTGACTGATCCAGGTGCTAAGAACTAAACTCCAGTGTTCTTAGACCATCTTTCCAGCCCGAAAAACCATTTTAAACTTCTAGTTAACTTCAAGCAACCTAAAATTTCCTGTGCCTAGTTCATATTTGTATGAGACATCAGGCAATAAGCAGTGTCTGATTTTCATGTTTTGTCCCTAAGATACTCAGAGTCTTCGGGGAGAGCACACACATAATATACAGTGTTGAAGTTACATTCTGATGGACTATCACATCATGATGAAATANAGAACCTTCGGGGCATTAGTGACAGACTCTGCTGTAGCTAAGTTGCAGTCTAGGGCCACATGCAAGTCTAGTCTTCTGAGTGCTGTTAAGGACGCCTGATGAAAAAGAGTTAACATGATTTAAATGCTTAGCTGGAAACAGTTCATGACTATGTACAAGCAACNATGAGCCATTCACCCCAGCTGAGAGCCACTTGGCCACTGAAGCTCTACATGTAGGACTTCTCTCAGAACAAAGAGGCACTAAAGATAACTAACCTATTTGACCCTCTGGCAACAGGAAAGCACCCCAACTCAGCCTGAGTTTTAGGAATGTCATTTTAAGCAAGGAAAACTGCAATCAGAGCAGAATGTGCCAGGCCGGTGCTCACATCACTTGTCAGGACACTTTGACCAGATAATGGAGTGCACCATGCTAGCTATGAGAAGAGGCATTGTACTTATCTGGGTCTCTTCTAAACCATCCAGGACTGGCTAATGCAGCACAGGTTTAGTAAATACTCTGAGTATATGCCACCTACACAGACAATCTCACAATATCTGTGTTCTCAAAGTTCAGCCCTGTAACCATTCACTCCAGAACTGCCCAGAAACTCCCTACTATCAGGCTCTCAGCTCCTTTCAGANTCTGGCAGGTACCTGCCAAGGACAGGCACAGGCCATTTTAAAGCATGGCCTAGGTAATTCACAATACACTTGTATTTTTAAAAAAATGTCAAAAGAAAAGACAAAGTCTTGTTACATTAAAGCTTGGTGCTCAGAAAATAATTCACCACTAAAGTGGTCTTTGGAATGCATTTACAGTAATAACGTGGACCTTTTATGTAACTCTTCCTTCATTACTCTTTAATGGCATTCAAGCTGAGTCAGTTTCAGACAATGCTATTATATTTTCAGCAAGGCAATGAGGCACAGAATGGCTTCCTGAGGAACAACATTGATGTTTTGGGGCATTAGCTGTGTGGGAAAACTTGACATTGACCGTTTCCCTCTTTACAAAGAAATGAAAAGCCTCTATTTAAAAAAATTGCCAAAATCCCTCTAATCTGACTTTTAAAAAGTAGAACTTTACATGAAGGAAGATTAGGACAGGATATTGACATGGGGAGATCTATGTTGGCAAACAAATGTTTACCAAGTATCTGCCACATAGAGCCAGTCCTTAGGTAAGGGACAAAGAGGTAAGCAAGATGAGGTCTTTACCCTGTCTAAGTGACAAGAGCAGTGGCAGGGACAGGGGACCCTTGTGCTGCGGAGAACTAGTGGTTCATCTGACCNAGGGGTCACACAAGCTGCTGGGAGGAGATGGACTTCTGCTGGACCCTGAGGACCCCGAGAAGCACAGAAAAGAGGGTAGGGGAACAGGCTCTGAGGGACATGTGTCTAGGAGATGGCCCTGAAGCCTAGATCTGCTCCTGGGGTTTCAGCACGCAGCTGGAGAAATGAGGGCTGCAAGGTGGGCAGGACTGCCTTGTGCGGGCCGAAGGCTTCTACAGGTGGCCTCTACTCCTCACTTTCTACGTTCTGTGAAGTTAAAGTGGATTCTGTACTCAATTTGACTTTTCATAATACATACTTGATAGAAATCCAAGACATATATGTGAATATGCACCTTTATTTCAGGAGCAAGCATAGATTATCCAAAAGCATAATTAACAGTAGGGATTTTAAAAAGTGCCTGCTTCTTTACCCAGCCCACCCTGTGCTTCTGTGCACAGAGAATCCCGGGACATCTTAGTAGGGGCTCATAACTAACTTCTCTCTTTTTTCTTTGAGAATACTTTTATTAAGATTTTGATCATGTTCTCCCTTCCCCCAACTCCTCTCAGAGCCTCCCCACCTCCTTACCCACCCAACTCTAAGTTCTTTCTCTCTTTCAAAAANCCCCACAAAACACAAAAGCAAACATCAGAACAAACAAACAAAAGACCAATAAGGAAAAAAAGCCAAAACAAAACAAAATGAAACAAAAAGTCCACAAACAAACAAACATGGAGTTTGTTTTGTGTTGGCCAGCTACTCCTGAGCATAGGGTTTGCCCTGGAGTGTGGTTGATATACTCAGTGAGATTTCATTGAAGAAAACTGTCTGCTTTCCTCTCTTAGTGCTGGGCCCTGAGGGCACGGGCTTGATGAAGACATCCCATTAAAGATCTCTCACTCTGCAGTGTCCAGTTGTGGGTCTGTGTTAGTTCCCATCTACTGCAGGAAGTTCTTCTAGTGAGCACTGACTTAGGCACTGATCTATGGATATACAGCAGTATACAAGTAAGCTTTCCTAACGTGAAGCTGAGAGTGTCCTATCTTTTAGACACTTTACTGGTACAAGCCTGAATTTAGTTCACTTTCTACTTTGTTGTTCACAAAATGGGATTTAAAACTTGAAAATAAGGAGCTCACATTTTCTATAGAAATAGGATATACTAGCCTGTTTTCTAGATGTCTCTTATAGAGTAAGCACTTAATGATCTATTAAATGTGAGCTTTCTCCATGCAAAGGAAAAAAAGTTTTTAAACTTCAAAATAAGCCATTTTTAAAATCACAGTTGAAGGCATCACCCTCATTTGGTCTTTTCCAGGTTGGGTCCCAGTGGCTCTGACTGGCACGAAGCACCATCACCACCACAACACTTCCCAAAATCTAGGCATGAAGAAACCCTCAGGAAGAAAGTCCAAGTGAAAACCAGGCAGTTTCAGCACCTATATGTTCAGAGGGCATACATTTACTCATAAAGCTCATATAGACTATTTAGATCAGCAGTTCTCAACCTGTGGGTTGCGACCCCTTTGAGGGTCAAACAACCCTTTCATGGGGGGGTTACCTAAGACCTTCAGAAATATCAGATGTTTATACTATAGTAGCAAAATTACTGTTATAAAGTAGCAATGAAAGTAATTTTATGGTTGGGGTGTCACCACAACATGAGGAACTGCATTAGGTCGCAGCATTAGGAAGGTAGAGAACCACTGGTTTAGATTATTTTACACTTCTCAGGAAGTCACCTATCAGAACTACCAATCATAGCACAGTACAGCTGACAAAACACACATGGAGTGGAGTCTCTCAAAGAAGCCAGCCATATTTCTATCTTTATGTGAAGGCAATCTATAGATGGTCAGGAAATAGATCTATGTGAAACTAATGCTTCTGCCCCTTGACTAGTTCAATATCATTCCAGAAGCTCTTTCCATCTAAATTCAAGGTTATCTGTAAGAACATGCTTTTCAAAAACAAACATTTCCTCAATTAAAAAAATTNGTGCGGGCTGGAGAGGTAGTTCAGAGATTAAGAGCACTGACTGTTCTTCCAGAGGTCCTGAGTTCAATTCCCAGCAACCACATGGTGGCTCACAACCATCTGTAATGAGATCTGGTGCCCTCTTCTGTATACATAATAAATAAATCTTTAAAAAAATTAAAAAAACCTCATTAAAACAATAAAAAATAAATAAAAAAATTAGTGCAAGCTGGGCGGTGGTGGCACATATCTTTAATCCCAGCACATGGGAGGCAGAGGCAGGCAGATCTCTGTGAGTTCAAGGCCAGCCTGGTCTACAGAGAGAGTTCCAGGACAGGCTCCAAAGCTACAGAGAAACCCTGTCTCAAAAAAAAAAAATAGTGCAGATTTGAACTGAGGCCCAAATTCAGAATCATTTACAACTGAAACCAAACCTCTTGGGCTGGGATAAGGGTCAGCACCCAACTGTTGAATGCTTTTGTCTTCAGTGCCTGCAGCAAGACCACATTCTGCACGGTATTTCGAGTACTGCCCATGGGAAAACGTGCATGCACCACACAGGGCAGCAGGTGGTGTGAGAAGCAGGCAGAGGTGAGGTTCTCTAAGAAATGCCCCAGTACAGTGATGTCCGCTCAGGTGGCCAAACAGAGGTATCTGGGCTGATCATCATCAGGGCTCTAGTGCATGCCGGACCTCTTACTATAAGTGATATTCATTGTTTTAACTATCACTTTCACACACTTAATATTCAGCATTTGACAGAATGCACTGTGTCAAGTGTCAAAGCAAATGACTTAATAATGAGTATTAGAAAGACAATCTTGGTAAGTGAGGTGACCTGGACCCAGAAAGACATATGCAACATATTCTCTCATAAATTTGGATTCCAGTTCTGAATCTTCAGGTGTGAGTAGACACAAACCAGGCAAGGGAAAAAGGAACCAATACCACGGGCCGTGGAGGAGCTCTCGTGAGGGGGATAGTAAGGCACAGGTGCTGTGAAGGAAGAAATGAAAAAATGCCAGGGGGCTTTAACTAAGGCAGGGGAAGGGAAGAATACAGAGGGTCGGGAAGGGAGAAGGAATAAATAACACTACGGATGTTTGAAAAAGCCATGGGTAAACATATTATCTCATATTTACTTAAAAATATATAGTACATAATGATCCCTCCAAGAGCCATAGACTAACAAAATCCCTAGGGCCAAGCATGGGAAACCTCCCTTTGAGTTGTTGGTCAGGAGGTCCAAGAGACTCCCAAAACATACAGGCTATCACTGTTGTCCTTGGTTGCCTCAGAACTTATCATGAAGATGCCACACACTTAGGGTGCNGGGCTGGGAAGAATGGGACTGGAACTGTCCTGGAAGCCCCCTCCCTTAGGACCATATCTCAGGGTATCACAAGGTGCTGCGCCAGCTGCCAAGGGAGAAAAGCAGTCAACTGTCCTATGCAACCATGGCAATATATCCCCAGTGGTGCGACAGTGTCACTCATTGGTCAGGAAGTCAGACTTCCAGGCCATTGCCCAGCACCCAGAGGTCAACAGCGAAAAAGTAACAATGTGTCTGTGTACCAGTGCCATGACAGAGACCTGAAACTCTGTTTTGTAACATTTGGTGTGTGTGTGTGTGTGTGTGTGTGTGTGTGTGTGTGTGTGTACAGATATGTATACATCACATATATGTATATATCACATACGTATATATATATATATATATACATATGTATATGTATGATATGTATATATATGATCTTGTGGCCTAATTTTATGTATCGTCTGTAGAGATACACAGTTGTCTGCAGTGCGATCTTGTGCATGTTATACAGAATGCACAGAGAAGCTTGCCTGTGCAACGTGACAGCCACAAAAGATGATGAAACAGTAACTAGCATCAGTGGGAAGGATTGAGGACTGGGATGTGGCTTGGTGGCAGGACACTTGCCTGGTGTGAAGCAAGGCCTTAGGTTCCATCCCCAGCCTGGAGAGAAAACCAAGGTACTTGCCTAGCAGTGCGAGGGAAAAGAACCATCCAGGTCTGGTTATCTGTGGCCTCTTAGTTCAGGGGGTGAATAGTCTCATGATTCAACAGCCATGGACATTACTCATAGGCAGAGGACAACCTTTGCTGATCTCTCTCTTTCTCTCTCTCTCCCTCTGTGTCCATATATACATGTGGCATGCATGCATGTATGTTTTCACACATGTGTGTGATGGCATGTAAAGACCTGAAGTTGATACTGGGTGTCTTCTTTGACTGCCTTCCACTTGTTTATTGAGGCATGGTCCCTGACTGAACACTGAACTCTTGCTAGTCTAGTTATCCAGCTTGCCCAGGGGATCCCTTGAACTTCTCCAGAGTGCTGAGATTACCGGAGCCATTGTGCTTGCCTGCCTTGTACATGCATTCTGGGGATCAAACTCAAGCTTGTAGGCAAGTGCTTTATCCACTGAGATGACCCAGCTAGACACTAGTAATGACATATTCTTAAAATTATTTAACTTTGAAATTGAACAAATTTAGACTCGAATCCTAGACTTAATCCCACTGTTTGTATAATAAAAATAATCAAAGAGAAGAACTTACTTAAAAATTATGTGTATATATGTAAGGGTATGTACCCNTGAGTGCAGTACCAACAGAAGCCAGAGCTATCAGATCCCTTGGAACTGGAGTTACAGGTAGCTGTGAGCCACTTCTGGGAAATCAACTTGTGTCCTCTGTAAGATCAGTCTGTACTTTTAACCACTGAGCTATCTCTCCAGCCCTAAGAACTTATTTTGAGAACTCAAAAATATTTTGAGAACTGGGGGCTGGAGAGATCGTGCAGTGGTTAAAAACACTGGCTGCTCTTGCAAAGGACCCGGGTTCAATTCCCAGCACCCACATGGCAGAATACAACTGTAACTCTAATTCAAGGGGATTCAATGCACGTAAAAGTTAAAATGAAAAAAAAAAACCCTAATAAAAAAAAAACACATAAGGGTTGGGTGGTGGTGGCGCCCACCTTTAATCCCAGCACTTGGGAGGCAGAGGCAAGTGGATCTCTGTGATTTTGAGGCCAGCCTGATCTACAGACTGAGTTCCAGGACAGGCTCCAAAGCTATACAGAGAAACTCTGACTCAAAAAGCAAAAACAAAAACAAAACAAAACGAAACAAAAATTGAGAACTGAAACATTACATTATTGTAAAGGGACTAGCATTTAATAGCTCTTCAATAAATATTANTCTGCACAGAAGAAAATTTCCCTAAGCAGATGAAAGTATGGTAATTTAAAATAATTTTCTCTTGATAAAAATGTCACAGGATTTAGCTACTCAGACAGACTGGAACCATGTATTTGGAAAACGTAGAATCTTTCATTTTCCAGACTCTGAGCCTGAATCAAGTGCTCAAGCCAGTTTATCTACTTAAGAGTCTGATGTATCCATGAAATAGACCTTGTCCATATAATTATTTGAATAGTTCTGGGAAAGTAATAGGAACAAAATGACTCAGAATTACAAATACAATAAAGATGAAGCAAAAGGATATTGTAAACATAGATTTTATGGGGGATGGAGAGATGGCTCAGTGTTTAAGAGCACTAGCTGCTCTTCCAGAGGACCTGGGTTCAATTCCCAGCACCATGATATCTCATCGTAACTCCAGTTCTATGGGATCTTATGCCCTTTTCTGCCTCCTCTGGCAATGCATGCATGTGGTGCAGAGACATACATGTAGGCAAAGCTCACATATACATAAAGTAAAAATTAAAAGGGAAAAACAGATTATACCAAAAAGGAGTGTTAGTTGGGCAGTGGTGGCGCACGCCTTTAATCCCAGCATTCAAGAGGCAGAGGCAGGCGGATCTCTGTGAGCTTGAGTCCAGCCTGGTCTATAGAGTGAGTTCCAGGACAGCCAGAGCAGTTACACAGAGAAACCTTGTCTTGAAAAACAAAAACAAAAAACAAAAACAACAATAAAAACAAAAAAAGTAGTGTTGTGAAATACTCCTTTTGTATACTGTGAGGATATGTTGCTCTCATTGCTAATAAAAAGCTGATTGGCTGATGACTAGGCAGGATTTTTGGGGCAGAGAGAATGCTGGGGAGAAGACGGAGTATGAGAGGGCGGCATGGGAAGAAGCAACATGGGAAGTTCATGGTGAGAGGACCGAGCAGACACCATAACAGGCTGCTCAGTCTTCTCTCAGAGCTCAGGCCTCAATTTCAGTTTCCTGAGACTGAATAAACAGTGTCTGAAAGAGTCATGAACAAATCAATCTCCAACGTCCCCGACAGCAAGGATGAGGAGGCCTGATACATGCAGTACTAGGCGAGCCAGCCTCCACAGTTAGCAAATAACCACATAAGGACAAAGCCTGGGACTTGTCCAGGCCTGCCCCAAAATGTAAAACTGTAGCCCTGACCAGCCCCTAACTAGCCCTAGCCAATTAGAACATAACTAATATGATTGCCACTTGCTTAAACCAGTCATATCTAAAATGACCTAACTACTCTAGGACCTCCCCTTGGCTGTGCTTAAAAGGAGCCCACATGTTCCTCTTGGGGTCTTTGTCATCTTGCCTTTGTGTGAGATGGCAGGCCCCAGCATGCTGGAATAATAAATGCTCTTGCTAATTGTATATGTGGATGGTGGTCTTTTGTGGGACTTCTCCAGGACCCTAACACATAGATGAGGTAAACAAGCCTCAGGGCAGCACATAGATGAATAGAAATGGGTTAATTTAAGTTGTAAGAGCTGACTAGAGACAAGCCTAAGTAACTGAAGTTGTAAGAGCTGACTAGAGACAAGCCTAAGCTATCGACCAAGCATTTATAATTAATAATAAGTCTTTTTGTGGTTGTTTGGGAACTGGCTGGTGGGACAGAAAAGTCTGCCTACAAAGTAGACTTTAGCAAATTTGTTTTCTGAGGGTAGATAAAAAAGAAAGTAGTATAAAACTTGGTATTTCTATTTGTAAATGGTTCAAACCCAAAATAAGAGTCCCAGAAAAAAATATATTGAGATGGAAAATTGCTGATTTAGAAGCATTTTCAAAGGTTCAGAAAGGCCCCAGAATTGGATGCATGCCCATTAAGGGGAGGCACAATTTATATCTGGAGTGTCCACCAAAGGCCATGTCCTAACTGCTTGTCATTAGTATTGAGGGACTGTTGGGACGTGGTGGAACCTTGAAGAAATGAAGCCTTGGGGCCTGGGGTTGACCTCAGTTGCAGAGTGCTTGTAAGGCCCTGAGTTTACTCCTCAGCTCTGAAAAAAAGGAAAAAAAAAAAAAGAAATGAAGCCTTGAAGGAGGAGGTTAGGCCATTAGCAGTCTACCCTTGAAGGAAGTGTTGGTACTCTGGTCTCTGCCCTCCCCTCTCTGATTCCTGATGCCACAAAGGGAATGGACTTTCTCTGCCATGTGCTCCTGCCATGAAGCACTGTGAAGCCACAGGCCTAGCAGCAAGGGGATCAGATAACCCCCCTGAAACTGTGATCCAGAAAATCCTTTCCTCCTTTAGATTAACCAATCATCTCTGGCAGTTGTCACAGTGATAGAAAGCTGACCAACACAGGGATCTTATCCCTAGAAGCATTTGGTCCATAGGAAAACCACNGGACTTAAAAGACAGCTGCCCAGGGCAGACCAGAGAACAAGGGCCTCCTAGAATCATAGTCACTTTTTAGATATTTAAAAAGACACCTCTCATGGTATTTTTCTCTTCACTAGTTACTAAATGATGATGACCGACCGTTCTAACCTAGTAATCTGGTACCTAAAAAATTGGTTGTGTGGCTAATTTGGAATGAGGTATAGAAACATTTTACACCANTGTTAGCAATACTGATAAAACACAACCTGAAATAAAATAAATAATTGAAACAATAAATATAAAAAATAAATAAAATAAAAATACATGAAAAAGTATGCTTGCATTGAGAGGGAGGATAAAAAAAATTTTCCTGGAATAGAATGGTGACCACTACAAGACTCAAAGACAAATATCAGAGGTGCCACTGTTACAGAGATCACAGGCTTTTCTCTTTCCCTATGTGGGACTCAGGTCTGTGATGTCCACTAGGTCCAGGACTAATTCCCGATAGTCCTTTTAGGGCCTTTATCCTCTGAGAGGAAGTTAAAGTGGTAAGCCCTCCCTAAAACAGATGAACAGAGTCCCAAGGATAATAATCCCGGACACAGGAATGCTCAGCTTTAGTGGTCCTCAAAATTCACCCCTAACTTTGGCTGATACAGAAAACAGTTAATCCCGGGCCTCCCAGGACCCAGGTTAAATTCCTTTGCTCAGGTATTTATGAACAAAAGCATAGCCTAGAATTTTCTGCTATTACGAAGGTCCAGGCCATTGTGGTCACTTCATCTGAACCTGGATTAGCACCACAGCTAAGTCAGAGCAATTTCTATCCAAGCAAGATGAAAGGCAAACTGACTGTTGAGGAAGCATGAGGGCATTGCTGGGACTTGATTTCACCAACAGATCTGGAAAGACCACCAGACTACTCTCCCATCTTTTCTTCATAACTAGTTAATTAGAGCGTTGCACAGTTAGATGTGTTTATCAAGTCTTAAATCTACACAGCCAACTGACCTAAGAAATGTTTCAATAAATGCTATACTGACAAAGGCAGGGTGTGTTCATGTTGTTCAACATGCAGACCCACAAGCAAAACCCCATCTTTAAGGAGAATGAGCAACAGTGGTGGGTATCTGGACAGCTCCTGCTAGTCTCCCTGCTGCTTGACTGATGAAAAAATCAAAACAGGGATATACAAAAGTCCCACACTCCTAGGAAAAGGCAAGTGCCCTACAGGCACAATAAGCCAGCCTCAGAACTAGTTTTTGATAAGATTAATCAAGCAGCAACAGCTTTCTCCAGTGAACATGCCTCTGGGGCCCTTGGGGTAGGGGAGTCTCCCTCTTTAAAATGCAGTGAGCTAACTAACTCACCCCACTGAGCCTCCTGTAGGCCTGGCCACCTCAGTAATAAACATAAGCCACAGTTCTAAGTGACAGCAATCCATTCCCAGCTTGGTAACCAATGTTTACCCAAAATAAGCTCTTGTTCACAGAACACCAACAGTTTGTCTTGTACAATAAGAATTACCTTTGACAAGCTAATTGTTTCTGCACAAAATAAATATTAAAAGATTGAAAAATTAAAACCATGTGATCGCTTCAGTATATGCACACAACGCATTTGACAAAGTTCAACATCTACTTGTAATTTAAAAATAAAACTCTCAACATAATCTACAGAAAGAAATTTCCTTAAATGGGAAAGGTGTGTGAAGATCCTGAGGCCAGTNCTAGAATCAGTGAGGAAGAAGAGCTTCTCCCAAGAGAACTGGGCTGGCGCNTGGCTGCCATTCTTCCCACTTCTATACAGCAGGGCACTGGAAGCACTAGTCAGAGAAAACAAACAAGGGGCTGGAGAGACACTCAGCAGCTAGGAACCTGTACTGCTCCTCATGGGCACCCAACTTTGGTTCCTAGCACCCACATCTGGCAGGTAACAATCATATATAACTCCAGCTCCAGGAAATCTGATGCCCTAATGCCCTCTTTTGGCCTTTGAGGGCAACTGCACCCAGGTATACAAACCTACAGGCACACACACACACAGACATATAATTAAAAATATATTTTAAAAGAGAGAAAACAGATGAGAAATGAAATAGGTCATCCACAAATACATAAATGAATAAAATCATCTCCTTTTGCAGATGACACAGTCCTAAGGACGGAAACTCCAAAGAGTCCATTAAAACTATTAGAACTAACAAGCTGAATAAAGTTTTAGGAAACAAAATCAATGCAGAAAAATCAATGTGTTTCTTTGTGCTAAGAACATCTTATCTAAAAAAGCCATTCAATATGTCATAGCATTGAAAAGGATAAAATAGTTACTAAGTTTAACCACGAAACCTATAAAACACAGATGAAAGAAACCAAGGAAGACACAAATAAATGGAAAAAGATTCCATGTTCATACATTAAGAGAATTAATACATGTATATTATCTGCAGTGACACAAGAATTCAATGCAGTCCTCATTAAAATCTCAACATTGTTCACCTAAGTTCTTATAGAACAATAAATTCATAGGTAAAATTTATATATGATATATAAGTTTTATATATCATATATAAATTCATATATAAAGTTTATAAATTCATATGGAACTATAAAAGATCTTGAATTTTCAAATTATCTTGAGAAATAACGAATCTGGCACACAATTTCCTGATTTCAGATTGCATTACAAAGCTACAATGATCAAAACAGTGTGGTTCTGGCANAAAAAATGCACACACAGCCCAACAGAACAGAACAGGGATCTCAGAAGTAAAGCTGAACATACGGTTAAATATTTTCTGACAATGTGCTAGGAATACACAATGGGGAAAGGAGAGTTTCTTCAACCAATGCTGCTTGGAATACTGCATGCTTACATGTAAAAAATTGGACCCTTTTCTTGTACCATACACAAAAATCAACTCAAATGGATCAAAGGCCAAAACATAAGTCCTGAAACCTAAAAGTTATAGAAGAGAACACAGGAAAAGGCTGCTTCACATTGGCCTTGAAAATAATATGATGCCCAAACCTGAGGCACTAAAGAAAAATGAAACAGACTATATCAAACCAAAAAGCTTCTGTATAACAAAATAAACAACCAATAAAGTTAAAAAATATTTTGAAAGCACATATGTAAAAATAAGCTAATATTCAAAATATATAAGGAACTTATATAACCCAGTAGTAAAAAATCTAAACAACCTGCTTAAAATGAGCAAAAGACCCAAATAAACCTTTTTCCCCAAAGAAGACACACAATGTCCAACAGACACAAGGAAAGACACTCAGTATGTCAAAACCACAGTGAGGTCTCACTTCACACCTGTTGCCCAAAAGCTAAAAAGTAGGTGTTGGCAGGATGTGGAGAAGCAGGGACCTTGCATGTGGTTTGCAGGAATGACAGTTGGTACAGCCCATGGAAGACAGTATTGAGATTCCTAAAAAGTGAAAATACCGGTACATTGAATCCTTCCTCTGGGAAATTCCTCCTCTGAGAGGAATGAAAGTACTTCCAAGTCGTATATATGTGTGTTTTTGTGTTGCAGCACTTCTCACAATAGCGAAGACATAGACAGACAGCCTAAGTGTCTGTAAATGGGTGACCAGCTAGAAACCAAGTATTATTTAGGTTTAGGAAGGGACCTCTGTGCTAGGAAGAAGGCTCAGAGGGCAGAATCTTTGCTGCGCAAGCACAGGGACCTACATTCAAATCCCCAGAATACACATACAAAATGAGTGAAGTGGCATGTCTGTAATCACAGCACAGCGACAGGAAGTTGGGGAGCAGGTAGAGACAGGAGAATCCCCAGAAGCTTGCAAGCTAGCTAGCCTGGCAAAGACAGCAGAAGAACACAGAAGCACTGCCTCAAAACAAGGTGGAAGGCAAGGACCAACACCCAGGTTGTCCTCTGACCTCACACATGAGGCACGTTCTCTTTCCCTCTTCCCTCCACTCCACACACATTATACACACAAACACATCATATGCACACATACACAGAGAAAAATAAATAAAAGGAGACCCTGGCATCTGTAACAACATGGGTAAGGCTGGAGGACAGTGCTCCAAATGAAACAAGCAAGAAACAGACAAATCCCACAGGACCTTTCCACATGTGGAAACAGACATGGCTGCATAAGTGGCTACCAGAGCTGGAGAGGTGGGGGAAATGGAGAGACACCGGCCAAAGGGCACAGAACTGCCTCACACCTGNGCACTTCAGCATCTTTTAGTCACTTCATGTATTTACTGAAATTTTGCAGTATCCCTTTTAATAGTTTTTCTCTAAGGATTACAAAATATGTACTTTTTTGTCTTATCATTTTGAGACAGTCTTATATTGTAGCCCATGTTGGCCTCAACTGAACTTGTAGCAATCCTCCTGCCCCAGCTTTCCAAGTTCAAGGACTACAGGTGTGAGGTACAGCCCTTGAAAATACATGTTCCTAATATGTCATAGTCTACTAGGAACCAGTGCTTTACAGGTCCCCCGTGCATCCTCTTATGCTTTATAAATCTGTCACATTTCATATGTATAGACACTAAAACTATAAAATATAATACTTTTTACTTTCAATCTGCAAACATATTTTTAAGATCGACAGAGCAGAACATTCCACTTGTTCAGACATTTGCCATCTCTGCTGAGTTCATTCCACCCTGGTGTTCTGGGTTTTCACGTGGCACCTTTTCCTTCTGTCTGAACCACTTCCCTTAGCAGACACATTCATATTCAGTGTCTTAGCTTTCCTTTATCTTTGAATACGTTAATTTATGCCCACTCATGAAGGAGGCTTTCAGAGGAATGCAGAATTCTACGTTGATGGTTTTCTGTTAGCACTTTAGCTGTGTTTGCCCAACTCCTAGCTCTCCTGGTTTCTGGGCAGAAATCTCTAGTCATCCAGCCTGTGTTCCCCTGTAGACAATTCAGGGATTTTGCNTGTTTGCTTTTTTTNCCCTTTGTTTTCTGCTGCTAGCTGGCAATATGATACGAATGTGGGTTTTATGGATTTATTCCGTTTGGGGTTGGTTCAGCTTCTTGATTCTGTGAATTTACAACTTTAAACAAATTTGGAAGCCCTTAAGGCATTATTAAATAATTTTGAGGGGCCCACACTTTGGGTATTTGAGATTTGGGATCCCAGAGACATAACTAGGAGGCNCTCTACAGCTGGTCCGCAGCTCTTCAGATTTGAACACTNTCCTCTGTCACCCAGACTCTAGCTTCTATGATGAGTCTTTGCATTTGCTGACTCTTTTTCCCTGTCAGTTGCTCTTAGCTGTTGCATCCATCCCCTGAACTTCCTGGTTTGTGGAACACTATTTTCTGTTTAAAAATTTCCACTTTGTTTTTCTTCGTATCTTTTATTTCTTTGCTGAGGTTTTTCTATTTTAGTATTTATTTCAAGAATGTTCATTATATATAAATACACATATACATATGTACATTTTAGAGTAACTGCTTTAAGGCCTTTGAAAGATGACTTGTGTCCGGCAT
>LZPO01087158.1:200984-222048 GCA_001675575.1 Neotoma lepida
TCCTGGAACTCACTCGGTAGCCCAGGCTGGCCTTGAACTCACAGAGATCCGCCTGCCTCTGCCTCCCGAGTGCTGGGATTAAAGGCGTGTCCCACCGCCGCCCGGCCCAGTAGACTGTCTTGATGAGGAAGAAAAGAGATATCCGAAGAGCCCAAGGCTCTTTGATTAAGGTCCCAAGATAGAAAGGGCACCAGCACAAAGTATGTGCCATCCAGGAAACAGAACTGCAAGAATCCTGCCAGGAAAGCCAAAGCCTGTTCCTCCTGTAAGGCCTTCATATTTACTTTGCAGTCTACTGATAATTTTGAGAAAGGATGCTCCTGTAGCCTGCGACATGCTTGGCCGCCAAGGCTGTGGGTCCAAGGCCATTTATCCAGGACTCTGTAATCCCTCCCCACTAGGGGAGATTAGATACATTCCTTAAACCATGGCTGTGTAAGAGACAGAAAAGGCTCAGAACAGATGTGTAGTGCTAATAAGTGATGGAGAAATAGTAGACTTCTAAGTTCCTTCTTTGCTCCATCTTTTACTATCACAAAGACTGAAAAATATGAATAANCCCTGAGGAGAGGGATCTGAGAAGCGAAGGATCCTGAAGGGAAGTTATACCTTTTAGTATTTACTCTATGTCCATATTTCATACTCATGTAGTTAAACAGTAAGCACTCAGAAACACAAATAGATCATAAAGTAAATGTGTTTTCACAAATAAGATACAGATTTACATATCTATGTCTAAGCAGGTATCTATGTAATTAAGTATCTATGTAACTATGTCTAAGCAGGTGTTCTTGTTCCTCTTACTATAATCAAAGATTCTTCAAAAGTTCTGTAATGCTGAAAGTTTAGGAAAGATTCACAAACTGAGGGCACAGAATGAAAACTTCCTGGTTAAGAAAAAGGTTCTAGCCAGGTGTGGTGTCACATGCTTATAATCTTAGCACTCACGAGGGTGAAGGAAGTAGGAGTTGGAGGTTAGTTTGGGTTACATAGCACGATCCCTTGTTCAGCTGGTATAGTGTTTTCCTAGAATGAGGGAAGCCTTAGGTTCAGTCCCCAACACATAAACTGGACATACCAGCACTTGTGTAGGCAGGATGATCATAAGTTCAAGGTCATCCTTGGCTACACAGTGAATTTTAGGTCAGCCTAGAATATATAAGACCCCACCTCAAAAAAATTATTTACTACTCTAAATAATAAATAACTAAAAATAAATTGAAGAGTTCATATAAACAAACTTTTCTTGTTATTAAAAGTTATATAATATATATTATGCCTGATCATATAGATAATTAAAGCCATGAGTGAAAAATACAATTGTATCATAACATAGATATATTTAAGTCATTAAAAATTCAATTATATCTTGACAATTAATGGAAAAGGCAGGCTGTAGATGGAGCTCAGTGACAGAGTACTTGCCCAGCACGGCCAAGGCCATGAGTTTGATCCTTAGCACTATCTAAAAGCAGCCAAACAAAAACAATAATAATAAAAAACAAAAGAAATATAATTTTAAAATACNAATGACTTCATTATAAATATTATATATGCTATATTGACATTATGGTTATAGAATATCTTCTGCATATTACTCTTATGAGAGACTTATACTAGAATTTTTACTATATATAATTTAAAATGTGACCCNTCAGCAGTACTTCTTCAAGTGCTAATGTCAAAACAAGATTTAAAAAACATATAAAGACTGCTGAGGAGGCAGAGGCAGGTGGATTTCTGTGAGTTCAAGGCCAGCCTGGTCTACATAGGCCAGTCATGGACGCATAATGAGACCCTATCTCAACAAAACAAAACAAAAAATTCAAAACCTGCTATGAGATACAAACCTATAAATTTCAATATTCTTGCTCTTTTGCCTAGAGAGTCTAGAGGCAGTTGCTTCTCCAGCCACAATTATAGTATTGTTTTCCATGACTACCCCAGTGCATACTGTTCCCAAACCTTCCCCATACTTGGGTGATGAAATAAAATAGGTCTTCCGAGACAGGGGGTCATAACAAAAACTGGCATCCCCATAGTTCCTGTGCCGTGATCTGATTCCAGAAGAATTGTTCCCAATGCAAAGCAGCAGGCTGGTGGTCTCCATGCCATAGCGAAGGTTAGGGGAGTGCTGCTGGGGTGTCTTGATGGCCTTGAATGCATTCTGGATTATGTCAATGCAACTGCCATCACAAAGGAGCATCGTGTTCCTTCTCAGGGCCTGTCTTAGAAAGGAAGCATTTATAAGTTCCAGTCTGACTTGCTTCAAAAGCTCAACGAGATGTCCTGTGCGCAGTGCTTGGTTATGATTTACCCATCTCAGAACCAAGTCCAGAATGCTCTCTTCTCTGGATATATTCAGATCATCAGACTTAATAAGTGCCAGAAGCTGGTGAGCTTCNATGTCTAGTATTTCTCCNTGTAGGCTTACCTCAGCAAAGTGCTGATATAAATATTTCTTTGACTGATCGGATAAATCTTCTGCTCCGATTTGTTTTGCAAAATAATAGATTCCTATGCAGTTGGAGGCATCCATGTGGTCCATCATATATTTCTGGCACACACTAAAGACTTCTTCCATCTGCATAAAATAGGCAGCCATTGCTACAGTCTGTACGTTGGCATTATTGATCTCCAGAACTGCACTGTACATGTAGTTTAGTATCACTGATACACTTTCTGCTGTGATGTCATAGAGTATGACCTCCCTCTGAGTGCACTCAAGTAGTCCACAGGTGAACATAGCCTTGAAATAAGGACTAAACGCAGCGAGGACCAGTCTGTGGCAAGGAAATTTCTCCTCTTCTGCTATGAGCACTACATCAATCATTTCTTCTAATTCTTTCATATTCTTAATTTTATCTAGTAAAGTCAAGCAGTGCTGGTGTTTTCCCTTTCCCTCAGTCTGGCCCTCCATGATACACTCCTGGAAATTTGTGAGGAAGGTTTCTTTGAGTTTAGCTTGATTCCTGAGGGGTTATTTGCATTTCTGATTACTCACAAATCAACAGAGATGCCAAGCAACAGTCCTGAGGGTAAGAAAAAAGAGCAGGTTTTGATGCATAGCAGTAATGCTAAGAAGTGTTTATAAATAAATATTATACATTCAGAACAGAGCAATTTAAGACAACTACTTTGTATCTTAAAAAAGACTTTGATGTGTAAATCATCAATTATTAACTGCAATAGTTTCTAATTATCAGTGGGATTTTTTTTTTCTGGGACTGAAAAATCTCAGAGTGAAGGAAGAAAGAAGTAAAAAGATAAGCACATTTTGCAATTCCATTTCTAGTTATCAAATGGGCCACCCTGCAGGCTGAGGGTACAGGGGTATCAGTTAATATCATTTCTAAAGAGATGCAGTGTTACATGTGGGTTCCACTCAACCCCCCCACAACACACAAGCACATGTATAAGGACTAATCCGTAAGACTANTGACTAGGCTACGTAGACCCTGGAAGTGGGATGACTGAAACAAGGTCCACACTCTGATTAAACTTTGGTATGGGAAAAATTATTCAGACTGGTAGGTAATGAAAATTTCATTTCTACTGAGCTTTAAAGCACAAGCCAATGGCTGCTGATCTGAGAATTCATGATATTTAAAACTTAAACCTAAATGTGTCTTCCTTCCTTGCCCAGCTTTTCTTTGTTCCCTATTTCACAATGGCACAGACTGAATTGCTTCTTGCCTTTAAAAGCCCTAGTCTAATTAAAAGTCTCTAAGCTGGTGGTGTCACCTTCGCCTTCCCCAGGCGATGCAAACATGAGGTTTCAAGGAAGTTAATTAGCTACTTTGATTTAAAGAAAGACATTCCCAGAGCCAGGAGCTCTTGTGAGGAGAGGGTCCTAGTCTCTAAATCCTTTTCCAGTTCTCATTTGGCTACAAAGCTACAGGCAGTGAGAACAAACAGTGATGGCGGCAGAGTTGATGCTTAAGAAAGCATCAACTGGGGTTAGAAGAACAGGAATACATTTTTCAACTAGAAAGGGTAGTGAGTCCCCAAATTTCTGTAGCCCTGTAAAGAATTAGACATTTCATGAAAGATCGCCTTTTTTTTCTTTTTGAGTGTTGAATTAAATTTCACTTCAGAAACAAGTGATATACACATAGCAAAGAGTTATAAATAAAGCCCCAAGAAGCACTGTGAGAGCCTGTGACATAACAACCATCCGAGCTAAGAACCGAAATAGCCATAAAAGTCTACCTGCTGCACCTTCTGGCATTGCTTTTTCTGTTTTACTTCCATAAAGCTTAAAGCTTTCTTGGAGATGGCTTTCTCATTAAAAGTAAACCTCTGATTTATTTTTTTATTTATCTGTAAGAGTATCCAATTATGGGCAACTAAGAGATTGTTATATGTCTGAATTCTCTTATACACACTATGACTAGCCCAATTCACATTATATAGGTGTCCTGACACATCATCACATCACTTTATACATAAAAGCTACTAGTTGGGGCTAAAAAGAACCCAAGCTATTTTGTTGTTGTTCAGAGCTGAGAATTGAACCTGGAATATCACATGTGCTAGGCAAGCTCTTTACCATGGAGCCATACCCTTTGTCCAGAACATAAACCTTCTTTTAAGGAAGTACCCTTTTTTTCTGTTTTTGCTTTTTGAGTCAGCATTTCTCTGTATAGCCCTGGCTGTCCTGGAACTCACTCTGTGGGCTGGCCTCGAGCTCAGAGATCTGCCTGCCTCTGGCTCTGGAGTGCTGAGATCAAAGGCCTGTGTGCCGCCACCACCTGGCTAAGGAAGTAAAATTTTTTAAAAACCTAGTATTTTATTTGTATTGATGTACAAGAATATCTCAAAGCATACCAGTGTCCATGTCAGCAGGCCAAGTGTACCTTCCAAATGAGATGCCCTTGATCTAATATACCACAGGCAGTTTGGTCAGTTCCTAGAATGCTGGTCTTGATATTAGAACTCTGATGCTTGAGTCCCAAAGTTTATGATTATAATCCTATGATTTCACATATTTAAGCTAGGAGTCAAACTCTACCTGATGGACTTTTTGGTGCTATTTTTGGCTATTGTGATAAAAACAGGAAGTTCAAGTTAAATAAGTAATAAATCTATGTTTGTTCATAAATGATATAGGTGGTATTTAAAATATTTTTCATTACTTTGCTTTTATGTGTATAAGTTTTTGTTAGCATGTATAATTGTGCACCGTGTGTATGTGTGTGTTTGTGTGTCTGGTACCTACAGAGGCCAGTCAAAAGTTGTCTGATCCCCTGGAACTGGAGTTACAGACAGTTGTAAGCCACCATACTGGGAATCAAACCTGGGTCCTCTGGAAGAGCAGCCAATCCTCTTAGCTGCTGAGCCATCTCTCCTGGTGATATCTTATTGATTTTATAGTGGATGATGCTTGGCTTCCCTTCGTAGCCAACCCACTTTCCTGGAAAAAGACTGGCCCCAAATCCCTTACTAATGTTACTGGTTCAAGGATAGGCATGACACCCAAGGGTGGCTATAGCAATGAAATTCAAGTCTTGGCTCCATGGCTGGGAGGTCCATATGTTAGACACTGTTGTAGCCATGTCCCTGTGAGCCAGCATCAGGACAAAGCAAACTCAGGAAGGGAGGCAGAGTATTCAGAGCAATGGGTTTGAAAATGCATTTTATATCAACAGTTTATGGTTTGGAGGCAGTTTAACCTGATTTGAATTGGGAATGCTATTATTTGTAATCTAGAATCATTACTTGTATAAATGGCATTTGAAGAAATGTTGAGAAAAGTGGGCCCAAGGTAGCTGTAATTATGTCCATCACTGGGTTGTAGTCTCATATTTTCAGATATCATGCTGTTGAGCAGAACCTTCAGAATCTCCTTCATAAAATGCACGAATCACAAGCTGGGCATGGTAGCACACACCTTTAATCCAAGTACTTAGGCAGAGGCAGAGGCAGAGGCAGGAGGATTTCTATGAGTTCAAAGCCAGCCTGATCTACATGGCCAGTTTCAGAGCCAGGACTACATGGTGATAATCTTGTCTCAAGAGAGAAAAAAAAAAAGCACTAATCATGTAAGTTACTCTTTTCTATTGGCTTCTCTCAAAATGGCCAAGGCATTATATATGAAAACAGACTGAATTGTGAGCCCAGTTCCATCTGACCCCAAAGTCTGCATCCTTATTCCTTCTAGTGCAAGGGCTGGAAACCTAGGGCTAAATGGTAAATATGCCAGGCAGGCCATCTGGGCTCTGTCACAACCACTCAACTTTGCTCTTATGGCACAAAAGCAGCCATAGAAAAAAATAACCATAAACAAATGAACATGACTGTGTTCCAGTAAAATGAATTTTGGATGCTGAAATTTGAATTTCACAGATTTAACATGCCCTATTTTCATGTGTCATGAAATATTATTCTTCTTTTGACTTTTAAAAGCTATTTAAAATTATGAAACCTGTACTTAGCTCATAGACTTTGCAAAAACAAGTGGCAGGTTGCCGACTGCTCCAAAGCTATAAATAAATCCACTCTCAAGACTGTGAGTAGGACACTATCCTGTCTGGGTGACTAATCTCCATTTCTTTTCCTAAATTCAGCTGAAGAGTCTTGAGAATTGGTTGTCTGCTTTGAAAATATTGACCGTTTGTTCATATCTATGTCTATATCTCTATCATTATACCTATAGTCAATCTCTTGAGCAAATGGTGTATCGGGAGGTGGCTCTTCTTCTCAAACACTGGCTTACACAGATAACAACAACAAAACCCCTCCAATTTCCTTTAAAACAGAAACAACAGTTTCAAACACTTGGAAGAATCATTTACTACGAATGTTTTAAATGGACATACACTTTTGCTAAGTCCTGTTCTTCCTAATTGCTGTTTAGAGACTCCTGAAAGGCGTTCTAATTGCTTTGGCTTTCTAGATCAAATTAATTTGCTGGTTGAAATATTGAAGAAAAAAAAAAGCCTGGATGTTAAATCAGCTACCACACTTCAAAAATATTCTCAGCATTATCTCTTTACATTTAAAGAGCATAGAAGGTATTGGTGTGGATGGCGGTTAAGCTAGCTGCTTACTTGCTGTCATCTTAAAATGATTTAACTTTTCCTAAATCTTGGTTTCTTCATCCGAACANTGGTGATAAAGATAAAGAATTTTTTTTCCATCTTTAGCCTCCAAATGGACAATAGGTAGACTTCACCATCACAGTGACTCAGCAAACACAGTACTGTTCCACAGTTAGGGACTGAACTTGGGCTTGGTTACCAAGGCCTTGGTCTGACTCCTTGTCTGTGGTAATCCAGTAATATGAACATGTTTCATAGCCTCTTTAGGTTCTAGTTTCTTCTCCTGGGATTTCTTTTAAGAATTGTGTAGGAATAGTTGGAAGAAACAAATAAGGTTATGTATGTAATTAGCTTTGTAAACTCTACTTGGTAAAGTAGACATACCTGCACAAACATTTTTCAAACAAAAATAATTTGAGTACATACACAAATCACTTGTCGATACAGATACAGCTCATAAATGGAGAGAGCTGACAGCAACTTTTTCTCATAATGAGGGCAGAGAGTGCATTCTCCTTTCATCAGCAAAACAAAATTGTATAAATGTTCTCCATGATATCAATGGGGAGTTATTCTCTGCTCCAATTTATAGCAGACGGAACTGATGCATTCATAATAACAGTACTCATAATGATGGAGAAAGATGAGTAGCCAAGATAAATATAAATCACAAGAATAAAGCCTAATTACTCTGCAAATTCAAAACGCAGTTACACCCAAGTCCATTATATTTAGTTTAGAGAAGTGCGCTGCTATAAATTTAATGGGGGGCAAAAATGTCAATTTCTTTACATCATAAATGTTTTGCTTTCAGAGACCAGGGGCCTCGAACCAGTCCCATGATTCTTTGAGATGAACGCCTGCATGTAAAAATGTATGGATAAAGGGGTTTACTGCATGACTCACTGTGTGGCACTGCAGCTTCCATGATGAGCTTTCCCTTTCGCTCCCCTCCCCCCTTTTTTTCTTAAATTTTATTTTGTTTCATTCTTGGGGAGGGAGATGGGTGAGATAGGGAGGCATGATGTGAAAGAAACAAAGAATAAATAAAAAGAAAGTTAAAAAATGTTTTGCTTCACAATGTTTGATTTTATCATCTTTACAGTTGATACTTTTTCTGAATAATGATTGATACATAACCAAGCTTTCCTTGCTAAGAAANTTCTCCATTTTCAGCAGAAGTTAAAGTAATTAAAATTCATAGCAGCACTGTTTGAAATAGCAAAAACCACCTTAATATCCATTAGCAGAAGACTATAATATATTCACTCAAAAGAATATTGCACAGCAGAAAAATTAATAAACATGATCTTCATGTATCAAAAACATGGTTACAAAAAAGACTAGATTTTACATGCTGCATACTACTAATGTGCTTAAAATATACCATACAGTATGCTGTTCTAATAGAGTAGTGTAGATAACATATTCTGACAACATAAACAGTTGGAGAATTTGGTAAAGTATACTAAAAGAGTTTTTAATATTATTCCTGGATTTTTTTTCTGTAAATTTGGTAACACCAAAATAAAAAGGTTAAAAATTATGTATTTTTAAGAACCTGTACTGGAGCTGTCCTGGAACATAAAGAAATGGAGAGTGGTTGTTTTCATGAGGTGTGGAAGCAAGGGAGACAAACAGAAACGGCAAGGAGTTTCAACTGTGTAAGTGTTCACTTCCCCTAGCTGTGTGCATGGTGAGCATTCAGTCCACACCTCATTGTTCTTTAAGCCCTTTTGTATATCTTGAAAAGAATTGTGTTTAAAAGACTGTATTAATGTTAATTACTTATGACTTCTGGAAACCTTAGCTGTGTTATAAATGATGTCTGTACATTATCTGATATGTCATATGCAGAGAAATAATAGATACATTATAAATTTTCATATATTGTAAATTTACATATCAAAGTGTAGGCAGCCCCAGTTATGAGTACAGAAACCTCCTATGTGGTCTGAATGACAACAGCTTTGAAATCTTGTGGCTATCCACCCCCCCCCACTTCCTTGTTAATTTCTTTAGCATTGACCTGTGTAATGGGAAAAGTTACTAAATTCAGAATTGTGATCTGTTTATTTCCACCATAAAAATGTTTGGAACAGTGAATAGGTTACAATCATGACAGAAATGATCAACATCAAAGCTTTGCTTTTGTATTTATATAAAACAAACAGAAAAAACCCTGAAGAACAAAAAGTGACTAGGACAGGGCTCCAAAATCTAGTTTTCCCAAAATTGCCTTCAACAGATACGGATTAACAAACCAAGAAATGTCAACATGATGACATTAGAAAACAATGTCCTGGTTCCAATGTTTAAATCAAAATCCTTTATCAAGAAGGCTTTTTAAAGTCAGTGATTACCACAGAGAAAATCATTACCTCACATTAAAAAAAAAATTATCAAGGGCCTGTTTCCACCACCACTCATTCAAGCCTTGCAGGCTCCTCCCACCACCGCCTATCTCATTCCTGACTTCCTTCCTTGTAGATGTTTTGTGGAGTAAACGTGCTAGCCATTCTAATGCATAAATGCAATTCTCTGCGTCAGGAGCATCCTTCTTCCCTGGTCCAGCTCTTCAAAATTCAGCTCAGATACCACTTTTTTGAAGTAAAGGGCTTTATGTTTTATTCACTTCTTTGTTTTTATTATGTCTGTGGTGACACTTGGCCTGTGAGAGTTGCTTGGCATGGTTTGGTTGATCAAATTAATACTCTGTTTAATACTACATCTTTCCTAATAACTGTATTCCTCCTCCTCTTTGCCTTCAAAATATTTTTTGGGACAGGGTCTTTCTAGGTAGCCCTGGTTGGCCTCTAATTCACAGAGCTCTTGCCTGCCTCTGTCTCCTGTGTGCTGGGATTGAAGGCATGCACCACCATGTCTACCCCTCCCCTTTAGATCTTGCATGTATACGTCAATTTTGGAGATTTTTACTTTGCTTAAGCCCTGTTTTTAAACTTGACGTTGTTATCCTCTTGTCCAACTATACTATTCACCCAGAAGGTTTTCTTCCCTTGCCTATAAAATTTGTTGCATTATGACATCTCCTTCTCACTCCCACCTTCAAAATTAATTCATAGCCATTATTTGCTCGTTCTTGGGGAAGAGCCAGCAGAAGCGTGCATCAGCTTCAATAAGCAAACTTGAAACATTCCCACATCTATAGAAAAAAAAAAGTAAGATATGGCAACAATGGGCCCTTCATTCCCATGTGACCTGAAAAGCCAACTGCAGCCCCTCAAATGGCACATCTGCCCACCTTTACTAAGACCTAAGTGTCAGCCGTTATCTATCTTATGTTGCTTTTTGCACCTCTCTCCTTCTAGATTATTTTACAGCCATTTAAGTTTGAGGCCCCTGGGTTCTAACGTTACACTCCCTTGCTGTATTTTGTTTCTGCCACCACTAGCTTTCCCCAATCCTACATTTAGCAATGTGTTAGGAGATGGCTCTGAAAATGCATACCACCCTAAATGTAATCTCAGCTTTCCCGCTGATGTAGTTTCCCTGATTTGTTTAATACTAATAATTCACCCTCAAACATACACAAGGCGTGTAATATCGAGTCACAGAGATGATAAAGACAAATAAGCTTTCTTTTCTCTTTCCTTTGGTGCGCTGACAATGTTTTGCATTCGCAGTTCTTTATACTTTTCCAAGTGCTTTAATATGCATTATAGCTCATTAGTTCCCCTTAAGAATCATGTGGGGAAAATGCAAGGCAATTATATTCCTGGCTTTAAAGTTAAGAGAGTTGCCCAGGGATACATTCAGCGCTGATTGAATTTAAACGAACCGAACCCTGCATTATTAAAGGGCTCTAGGAAGGCAGGAGAGCCCTTACCTCGATGGCGTTTAGTCTAGCTGGGACGGAACGGGTCATTTAGGGAAGGGCATCACCATGGAGAGCACGAAATGAATCAAGCCACGGGGAGAGGGCGGCTGCTGACCCTCGCCGGCCGCCCCGACGGCGCGTCCCCTCTCTGGGCTCTTACTTACTTGCTGCCGCCCGGCCCCGCTCGTTCCGCCGCGATGGCGCCGTGACTGGGCACGCCGCGGGGTCGAGGGCATCACCGCCCGGCCTGACTGACCACATTGCCCGAAATGGGCCAGTGCGGACAAGCGCTATAAATAGACAGAGCGAGGGGGGGAGGCGGGGGACAGACGGCGCCCCAGCGTGGACGAGGACGGCGCTGGCGGCCACCCTGAGGGAACAGGTGCTCCGGCTCTGCGCGGGAAGCGGCCGGCCACGCGCGGCAGTCTGCGCCTGCGCAGGGGGGGGTCTTCCCGCGCCTAGTCCACACCCACTCCACTGCAGCCCCCCACCCAGCAAGTGCTCTGCGCCTGCGCGGGGTCTTCCCGCGCCGATTCCACACCGCAGNCCCTCCAGACTACCTCAGGCAGGAACTCCACCGCCTGCCCAGAGACTTCCTGCGCCAGACCATGTGCTAGGGACATGGTCTGTCAGGAGCCTAAAAGGCATCTTCTAAAAGAGAATTTGGAAGTCGGATCTTTTAAGGTGACAAATCTTTCATTTAGTCTTTAAACGTTTCCAAACTCAAGCCCTCTGTGTGATCTCATTGAGAATGGCCTATGGTAGGGTTGTTGAGTAAACACAAGAACCCAGTAAAAATAAAATTCAGACATACAACATATATCTATATTATAATATATAGTATATTATAGATACTATATTATATATAGTATATTATAGATATATATAGTATATATATTATATATAGTATAATATATCTATATTATATATAGTATATTACATATACTATATTATATATAGTATAATATATCTACTATATTATATATAGTATAATATAGATATCACATGACTATTTCACATTTAGAAGCAACTCATTGTTTTGGTTTGGTTTTCTATACTTTTATTCATTACAGCTGGCAGCCGGACCTGAGCAATCAGCTCCTGATTTGGGGAGGGCGGGTCCTTAAGAAGCGAAAGTGTCCCCTACTCCCAAGGAAAGACTAATTCTGTTCTCAGCTGAGGGTGCTGCAGGGATGGGAGACTTACCCCTGAGACGTGTAACAGCTTCTACTCGTGGATAAAGAAGCAGTGTTAAGTCAGCTAGTTTAAAACAAAACAAAACAAAAAACAAAACAAAATGGCTTTAGCATGGTATGTGGCTTTTGTGCTTTTCCNCCTTTCTTATTCTGAGCGTGCTTTCCCTTTCTTAACAAATTTTCTATTTCTGTTTCTGTTTCTGACCACGTGTCGCTGGTGTGACCCTTTGCCTTGGGACACAAAGAGTCTGGAATCAGTTGTCCTCTGAACTCAGATCTGTGACTCAGCACTGTTAAGAATGCTTCTCTGACATTCTGGGATTTCGCACTGTTCTTCTGACCTCCGTGCCTAACTTTAAAAGCATGCATTTCCCCATATCGCCTTCTCCTGGCACTTGCCAATATTTCAGCTTGCCTGTCCTTTTATTTGTCTCTCAAACTTTAATAAAACTGTCCTTGATCTTCAAAAAGATCTTGAAAATGGAACAGAAAGCTATCTCCTATTCATAATCTATTTCATCCCACTGTGAGCTAGATATGGACCATACTTCTTTTGTTGGCATTCCCGTTTTAGGAATCTATCACAGAGAAGCTCAGAGAACGGAGTTATTACCAGTTTACTAAGCCCCACTGTTCCATTTCTGTGAACACAGCCTATTCAGACATCTTTTCCATCCTGAGGGCTTTTGAGGCTACATACAAGTTAATCACAAAACCTTCTAGAAATCAAATTTCTCTTGTTTGGGATTATTTCATTTTTCTCAGCCATGAAATCCCCAAATCCCAAGTATATGAGAACTCAAACTCTGCTTCCATACAGTTCCAAGTAGATTCTTGACACAAGCATGATGAGTTGCTATTGTTTGTCACATTATTAAGCACTAATCCAGTGATCCTATATATTGTTTGACCTTCTTATAAATCATTAGGATGAGAGCTCCCAAAAATACAGAAAGTGAATTTTTAATACACATTTGCCTTGGTGGGAGCTTTTCAAGGCTGCTGAAGTGGCTCTAGGTGTCAGCCACCCAGCCTCCTCCTTCTTAATCAACTTTCCCTCAAATATTGCCCTCACCTACCTGCCCTGGGATAGTTCACTACTACCTCCAAGAAGTANCGAAGAGGGGGGATATCCAGCCTTTCTTTGTGAGAGGATACCTCTGTGTACACAAGTGATTTACTGTGTATCACACTGGCTTTTAGTTGCACAACAAAACCTAGCTGTCAGGGGGAAGGGATTGGGGAATTTAGTTTATCCTGGAAAGCAAATATTTTTTTTCTATTCAGAAGAAGGGAGATACAATATTATATCTTCTAAGTAGGCAACATCGTATACCATTCACACTCTATAACTCAAACATTTATTTTGCTTTTCACAATGTCTTGTACCTCTCCTTTCTAGTTGTTTTCAAGTTTAGTTTTGTATTTGTGCATTTATTTGTGTAACTAATGGCTTCTTTCTCCCAATGCTATGAGGACAAGGAATATATGTCTCTGCTTTCAAGCCTAACATAGCCTGGTACAGAGTAGATACTTGATAAGCTGTGGAGTAAATGAATGTGTGTAATTAGGGAGTCCTTCATTATCTCCAGGGCCACTATGTGTCTTCACCAAAACACACTTCTAGCAGAACACTGATGCTGTCCTCTGTGTCCTCAAAGCACTTCAACTGGCTCCTCACTGGTAAATAGCCTTAGCCGATGGCACTACAGTGTTTCAGGTCTCTGTCCTGCTGGATGATGAGCTTCTCCTGGGCAGAGTGGCCCAACTCATTACTGCATCCCTAGGGATCAGTACATGGCTGGCTCATAGGCTTCTGTGGTTTGGATGTTTCCTCTAAAGCTCGTTTTATATTTACTTGCTGCTGTGAAAATATTGGGAGGTGGAATCTATAATAGGTGATTAGATCATGAGGATGCCACCTTCATGGATGGGTCAAGGCCTTTATTGAGGAAGTAAGTGATTTTCAGAATTCTACCCAATTTGCTCTCTTTGTCTCATTTGTGTTTGCATTTTTGCCATGCTATCATGTCCAAACCATGTGGGCCCTTTGATTTTAGAATTCCTAACTTCCAGAACTCTGAGAAATAAGTTTCTCCTCCTTCTTATATGGCCATGGGTCTGTGATATTCTGTTCTGGAAGAAGAAATGTTAAGAAAGGAGCCCTCAATGGAATTCATTTGTGTTTGAAAACGAATCCTTCTATAGAGAACAAACCGGGAGTTTTGCTTTCCTGTTTTGCCCTCTTGCTCATGCATCTTCTCTTCCAACACATTTTTTTTGTGTGTGTCATGATCCAGCCCTTTCTTTACACTTGCTAATGCTCAGGTGGGAGAGGAAATTTTATGCCATACCACACGGGAAGGCCTGTCTCACCAGTGCAACCCCTTGCCCCAGCTTCTGTCTGAGCTCCCTCCTCAGCTCTGCGTTCATCCTTGCCAAGTCATTTGACCTTGGTATTGGAAGAGCTGTCTGGTTTTCCACTCCTCTAGTCCCTCCACACATTGATCCTGTGGGTCACACCTGGCAAACACGGAGCAGGCCTGAGAATGCCTCAGGCTCAGGCAAAAATATGTTAGGACAGGAGCTTAAGTTTATTTTTTAAAAAAAGAAAAGCAAGTTATTGGTGGAAAGGGAGAAATTCCTAGCATTGGAAGGGAAAGGAGATGAGGAACCAAGGCGGAGGAAGTCGGGAAGAACAGTGACCAGCTGATAGCGCAGACATCTTTCCTGGGGGTGCAGAGGAATGGACCCCCTTACTGTAAGGAAGTGTAGAGTGAAGAAATATAGGGGTTTGTAATGACCCCCTTGGCTCACTGGGCAAGGCTACTGAAAAGACAGTTTCTAGAACAACACTGTGTAGGATCTCTCCAAGTACTGAATGTCTAAACTCCTTTCTATTCTTATAGAAAATGGGATGGAATTCTCCCGAATAGGTTTCAAAAATTAGCACACTATTAGATTTGTAAATCAGTAAATCCCTATCTCCCAAACCTGATCAAAACAGCGGTAACAGAAAAGGCAGGCCCATCTTGCTCACTGATTGAACTGCAGTCAGCATCCCACTCGTTCACTGTGTGCTTTGCTCATCCCCCCCCAACTCTGATTAAGCCTCCCAGCAGGTGGCAGTGCCAGTGATTAGAGGGTTCTGTGAGGCTTGCAGTTTGCATAATGCCTTTTGCTCATTCTCTCCTCAATTCTCATGCCAGCNGAGAGGCTGCTGTGTCTCAGGACCATTCAGCACCCANGGAGCTGATCACAGAAACCCCATCCTCCAGCATCATATTTCTGTACTACCTCCTTCGTAAGCCTCTACTTATTATTTTTCCTCTCCATCCTTAGACACTACTTTCAGTATTTCTCCTAATTGTATTGTCACAATAGAGTTGAAAGAAGGTAGGAAAGAAGGAATAAAGAAAGGACTTTGAGACACTGTCTTNGAGATTCTCTTTCCCTATTAAAGGGTTGAATTGACCTCTTAAATTTATGTGCTGGAATCCTAACTTCTGTGCCTTAGAATGTGGTCTTATTTGAGATGGGGCACACAAGGGCAATCAAGCAGACATGGAGTCAGCTGAGTAGGTTCTGCTTACATGGCTAGTGAATGCCTGTATAGAAAGGGGGAAGTTAGAGAAAGGCACATATATGGACTGCCACATGAACATGAAGATGGCCCTCTACAAACCAAGGAGAAGCTTGGGACATAATCCTTTCTTCCTGGCCCTCAGGAGCCAGCCCTGTTGACATCTTGATCTTGAACCTATAACTTCAGAACTGTGAAACAACAGCTCCTATTGTTTAAGCCCCCAACATCTGAACAGCAGCTTTAAGTAAACAATGAACTGCCAATTTTCTTTGAGGGATGAGATGCAAAAACACCCTCGGGTGTATTATCTTATCCACAGATTGTTTTCAACAGCAGAGTAAAAATGGTCAAAGTCAAGTTCATTCCACCTATAATAATTCCTTTATATTAAAAAATATAATGAGGTTAGTTTCATCTGACTTGTCTGTATTTGGGGTGTGTGTGTGTGTGTCTGTGTTCCTATTGGCCTATAGAGATCCTAACAATGTTTTCTATGTGCTTGCAAACCATTTATTTGAAAATACATTCCAGAATTCTCCTAAGGGTTAATTTTAGGTTTACTGATCTGTCTATAGCAGTCCTCACTCACCTTTTATAAATTGTAACATGTAATTCCAGTTTTCTAATATTTGAGAATTGCTGTAGTTTCAACATGGTTTTCCCCCACAAAAGAACTCATGTTGAGATGTACTTCTTAAATCCAGCAGTGTTGGGAGGTGGGGGCTGGCTTTGGGTTGTGGGGATAGAGCCTCATGAACAGGTTAATACTGTCTCAGGAGAGTTCTTTTCTTTGGGGTGGATCAGCTGCTTCTAAGGCTAATTGTTACAGAGCCAGGCCACATGTTACCCACTTGCCTTCTACATTCTACTATGGCCCTCCCCAGATGTAGCCACTTGACCTTGGACTCTCCAGGACCAGAACTGTGAGTCAAATAAACCTCTTTTTAAAAAAAATAGGTAGTGTGTAGACGAAAGTTTGTCTGGTCTCGGTCTCTGATCCCGCCCGGTTCCCTCGGCGCTTAGACCCAAATAAACACACAGAGGCTTATATCATTTTTAAACTATGGCCCTGGCAGGCTTCTCGCTAGCTAGCTCTTATATCTTAAATTAACCCATTTTATAAATCTATGTCGCCACGTGTTCCACGTGGCTTTACCTGTGCGCAGTTACATGTTGCTTTTTAGGTGGCAGAATGGCGTCTGCCCCTGCTCTGCTCCTGCTGCCTTCCCCTAGTTCGAATGTCCCGCCTAACCTTATTCTGCCTCACCATTGGCCAAACAGCTTTATTTATCAACCAATCAGAGCAACACATTTTTAGAAAGACATTCCCATCAGTAGTGTGGTGGTTTGAATGTAATTGGCCCCCATAATCTCACAGACTGGCACTATTAGGAGGTGTGGCTTTGCTGGAGTGGATATGGCTTTGTTGGAGGAAGTATGTCACTGTGGGGGATGGGCTTTGAGGTTNCCTATGCTCAAGATACTGCCCAGTGTTTCAGTTGACTTCCTGTTGCCTTCAAGATGTAGGACTCTCAGCTATTCCTCCAGTACCATGTCTACCTGCACGCCACCATGCTCCCCACCATGATGATAATGGACTGGACCTCTGAAACTGTAAGTAAGCCACCCCAATTAAATGTTTCCTTTATAAGAGTTGTTATGGTCATGGTGTCTCTTCACAGCAATAGAAACCCTAAGACAGATAAACTAGACTAAGAGCAAATACCAGACACTGTGATATGACCCTCACCCTAGTCCCTAAATTGCTTAAGCATGTAGTCCTAGGAACAGGAATGGTCTTTTACATATCCATGGTATAACCATCAACACCAGGAAGCTTAACACCACCATGAAAACTATGATTGTGGCATGCACCTGCATAGCCCTATGTCAGTACAGAGGCACATGCAGTCTATGACAGAATTACCCTAGCTCCTAAGAATCCTCTCCAGGCCAGGACCACCATTGCATTTACCTGGCAGTTCTGTTTGGTCTCCTTTCATGTTGTGGAAAATTTAATTATGTAAAGATGTCTTACATTTGTTTATGCTGTGGAATATTACTTTAACCATGTAAAGGTGTGTTACATTTGTTTATGCTGCCTTTGTTAATGATGTAAAGATATGCTACATTTGTTTGTGTTGCATTTGTTAAGGATGTAAAGGTATCCTACGTTTGTTTACGCTGTATTGATTAATTGTGTAAAGATGTGTTGCATTTGTTTCACCTTGCCTGTCTAAGGCACCTGAGTGGTCTAATAAAAAGCTGAATGGCCAATAGCTAGGCAGGAGAGATAGGTGGGGCTGGTGGGCAGAGAGAATAAATAGGAGGAGAAATCTAGGCTTGTGAAGAATGAGAGAAAAGAAGGAGAAGAGAATGAGGGAGAAAAAAAAGAGACAACCAGGGCCAACCAGGCAGCTGCCAGACAGACAGACACAGAAGAAGCATGGACATACAGAAAGAAAAGTAGGACACACAGAAAGAAAAGGTAAAAAGCCCCAGATAAAGAGAAACAGGTTAAGTTATAGGAGCTAGCAAGACACAAGCCTAAGCTAAGGCCGAGCATTTATAACTAGAAATAAGCCTTTGTGCCATGATTTGGGAGCTGGTTGGTGGCCCAGGAGAAAAACCCTGGTACATTTTCATCTGGACAGTTCCTCAGCATTCCTTTACCCTGACGTTTTGTTTGTTGGTTTGAAGTTCAGGCTGGTTATTTTACAGGGCTATTCAGCTTGAGTTTGTCTGATATTTACCCCTGTTGAGATTCCGGTGATGCTCTTTTGCCATGAGTTTCAGTGCTAGGAGCAGAAGCATCTTTCCCAAGGAGGATGCAAAACAAATCTACTAGCTAGCTGCACAAAGCAGTTCTGCCTTCTATTGTTAACCTGCTGGAGCAGGTTCGCCCTGCCCCAAGCTTTTCACTTCTCTGTTCTTGTGCCAGGGAGGCTTTAAAGGTCTTCCTCCAAGCTGTTAGCAGATTTCATCCCNGGTGATGCCAGGGAAGCTTCATCTTTGTGACTTAGTTCTGGAGGNGGCAAAAAGTTTCAGACAAAGGATCCCTGTCTGGGTTTACATCTTAGTTCTGCTACTCGTCTGCCTCCTCTTCTTGAGTAAGTGTCTCTGAGGGCATTAACCTTGAGTTTCTATGGACTGACATATGATGGACTTAACCAATCACCTTGCAAGACTACTGAGAAGATCAACTAGGATTACACACAGAGTGACAGGCCTATAGTACACAGTATGTGCTATACTATCTCTGATTTTCTTTTCCTTCCTTCCTTCTTGCCTGTCCCTGGTGTCACCCAATGTTGATGCACCCACACAGACCTGTCTGTACAGAAGCACATTCTATCAACTGAGCAGTAGCTCAGTCCCTGCCTTGAATGGCCCTAGGCAGGAGGTGGCCTTGGCTGAGGTTTTGCTTTCTCCCTGAGTGCCTTCAGCATCCAATGACTGATGGTTGAGCTATCCCTCAATTAGGAGAGCTTTGAAGGACCACCCTAGCTTCAGAACCCTCTGTGAGGTCAGCAGAGGCCTAGGTTGCAGTTAAACTCTTCTCTCCAGCTGTTCCTGCTTCCATGACAGGTGTTGATTCCTGTACACACCCCAAGAGGCTACCTGCCCTCTCATCTAAGACTCAGAGGCTGTTTCCTGGGGAGCTGACNTGTGATGCCTGATCACATGTCTTCCTTCAGATGTTTAGTTTGTGTGGTTCACTTAGGGGTAAAAGCTACATTGAAAAAATATGTCCAATTATAAGAAGCTACTTCCTGGGNCTGGGGAGACTGCTCAGCCATTAACAGTACTTGCTGTTCTTGCAGAGTTTGGTTCTCAGTACCCACGCCAAGCAGCCCACAACCACTTTGTAATCGTTCCNGGGGATCCAATGCTCTCTTTAGGCCTCGGTGGGCATACACACACACACCCCACCAGATACACATAAATAAAAATAAAATTCATCTTTTTAAAAAAGAAGGTATCTTTAATACAGAAAACTTGAAGAAAGGAAAGTGTATTTGAAGTCTTCATGTTTTGTAAACACCTTCCCACACTTCCAAGGGTATGTGTGTGCGTGTGGAGATGTCTTCTGTGCAGGTGGGATTGATCCTACATTACATGCTCACCTGTAACTGTGGTGAGTGAAGGTGGCCAGTACTTGATTCCTGTCTTAATAGAATCCATTCACAAATGAGACTGCCTAGAAAAAACAAAAACAAACAAAAAAGACTTCCTTATAGCTATTCATGACCGTGTGACCTAGTTCTGGTCAGTGACATGTGAGAGGAAGTGGTGTGGGGTGTGAGCAGCTTCTGGGTCATGTCCTTGAGAGAGGGATTTGCCTTCCCCTTAGCAATGTTGTGTTCCCCAAAGTAGCACTTGGGGCATTGATAGAACCACTGAGAAGTGAGGTCTATTGAAAAGTCTTTGTCACTAGATGTGCTCTTGAAGTAGATTATGGTCCCTACCCCTAACTTTTTCTTTGTTTCCTGGCCATGTGATGAATGGTTTTTGCCTTGCCATGTTCTCTTGCAGTAGGCTCAAAACAGTAGGNCCACTCAATCATGGAGTGTATATATATAAACTACAACTAATCCTTTACTCTTTATAAGTTGATTACCTTGGGCATTTTGTTACAGTAACAGAACTGACAGTACAATCCTTTATCTTTTCCACTGTTGACAATACTAAAAGGCTTTTAGTATAAAATAGCAGAACTTGTGATTTCTTAATTTATTCAAGTTAAAGGTCATATATTAACTTCCTTTCTGAGTAGTTGAGGTGTTAGATTTCTTCTTAGGTTGAGGTGACCAAGAATTACACTGTGCTCAGGTTAAGCTTTAGATGTCCATGAGGCACCAGGTGAGAGTTCAAGGATGCCATTGGAATATGGGTCTGGTCCTATGTGGTAAGGGACTTTCTTTCCTTCTCTCACCCCTAAACTTGGAAGTATTCATCAATAGTTCTGTTTTCCAATTTTCCTTTGGTATTCAAGAGGACATGACTCCTCAGTATGGTGGAGGAAAAAGTTTATAATAGATATATCAGAGAGCATAGCCAGAGTCCAGAACTTCTTGCAGAGTCCAGAGTGGACATGACCCTGAGCCATATGAGGAGACAGAGAGGGGAAAGGAGAAGAGAGAGAGAGGGGGACCAGGTGCAGCAGATAGGAGGCCCAAAAGAGAGTAGACGAAAGGGCCAGGTTACCAAAATGGCTGGATTCTATAGGGAAGGGCAGCTCAGGGGTGTGCCAGCCAGAAAGGGCCCTAATAGGTAGGACTGAGGGATGCAGGGAGAGCCTGGTGGCCAGGTCCGATTTGTGGTGATATTTGTGATATCTTATTTGTCCTCCCTAATAAAATTTATCTGAGGGTCAGAGGAAAAAACGGGGCTGCCAACC
>LZPO01087158.1:229190-242008 GCA_001675575.1 Neotoma lepida
ACTTGGTAGCCCAGGCTGGCCTCGAACTCACAGAGATCCGCCTGCCTCTGCCTCCCGAGTGCTGGGATTAAAGGCGTGCACCACCACCGCCTGGCAGAAATTTTTTTAATTAACTTATCTTCATGTATGTTTGTGTTTTGCCTGCATGTATGTCTGTGTACCGTGTGTGTGCCTGATGTCTGCAAAGGCCAAAAGAGGGAATCAGATCCCCTAAAATGAGTTACACATGGTTGTGAGCTGCCATGTGGGTACCGAGAACTCAACACAGGTTCTCTCAAAGATCAGCCAGTGCTATTAACTTCTGAGTTATTGTTTTACTATTATTATCCTTGTAGGTCATGCTTGTTGATCTTGGGATGATTTTTCTTTTTCTCAGAGATTCCTAGGAATGAGATTTCATAGACAAAAGCCATTCATTCTTTATCTTTCAGTCGGTGTCCTTCTGTCTGCTTTAGGAGCACAGCCCTTGATGGAAAGGCCTCCCACCAGGCTCNACTTCGACTGCCATGGGCTGCAGCCAAGCTTTTAACACAAGGACCTTTGCTGGATGTGTATCCAAATCACAACATCTCTATGCAGACNGTCACCCAGATGCATGGATGGACTGTCTGCAATAATCACCACACATTGCAATGACTTGGAGGGCCAAGGAGGCTGGAGGCATTTTTCTTTTGTTTTTGTTTGCCTGGAAATACATCTAAGTTAGGTGTTGGTGCAGTTGAGCAAAGGGCAATCTTCTGTCCCTTATATATGTGTACCACCACACAGCATGTCACCATTGGCTCTGGGGTTCCTGCCAGTTTTCCAGCAGGTGAGCTGTGAACTTCATCTGTCTGACTTTGCTTCATTATACATAAATCTCAATGTGGCTGCAGCTGATCTGGCTGTGAGGTGCTCAGCTTCTGAGCAAGAAGAGTTAAAGGGAGTGAGGTCCTGGCAGGCAGGCCAAAACCCAGTGTTTCTTTGCAGTGCTAGCTTGGGTCCATCACTAAGTTCTAGAAAAGACCCACTGTTGTAGGGAATAACGGCACAACTGTGGATTTTTTTTTTAATAGACTTGTGAGCCTTTGTTCAGCCTAAGAAGTGTTTTCATTGAAATTATTTCTGACCTGTTTAGTGGCTTTCCACCCCCACTCCCTCCTGCCCCTGGCCTGGAGTCTTTCAGTCCCTTCAATGAGCTATAACCGTGAAAAGGTGACCAACCACTGAGATAGGCCATTTAGGGCCAGGGTGGTGAGATTTCAATGTAACTGTGCAACTGACAGAATGATTCATTACCTTGTAGGTCCTTGGAAAAGATCAGAGTTTCTCAAAGTGTGTTCCATGGGCTGATATGAATCATACAGATGTCCTAGGCACACAGAGTTCTCAGGGTTCCAGGCCAAGTTGGCTTAGGAAATGCTGCATATTCATACCCCCTCTCGGAGTTGTACAATGTACATTAGCATATTAAAAGTTCTGAGCAGTACAGCAGTAAAGAGTCCAGTTTCAATTCTTCCCACTGATTAAGCAAGTTTATTAGTCCCAGGAACAAATTTCTTTTAAGCCAAACAGGTTTCCCTTAACACCAATTTTGGAAAGGACTCAGGACACTTAATGGAATTTTCCCTCTTCTTTGGTCATGGAGTCCCAGCAACCCATTAGACCGTGTGTCAGTACTGAACACAGCAGCTACCTTTTAAAAGAAATGCAATCAAAATCCAATTCCCGTGAGTTTGCTTATTTGTTCAAAGTGTCATTGGTGTGTTTAGATGTATTAAATACAAGAAATGGTGTGCCTTTCAACTCCCACACACCATTTGTCAATTTCTGAAAATGACCTTCTGATGCACTCATTGATGGATTTATTCAAACAATAGGGATGAGGCCACTCTTAGGTCTGCTTTTCTGTGCCAAGTGCAAAAATGCTGGAGATATTTCAGTCTGGCGTGGCGAGAGAAGAGAACTGAGAGAACGTGAGAAGTCCATACAGACTGTGTGGCTCTGGACACTCCATGGGCATAGCTGGTCTGTGTTGTCTCAGTGTTAGGTGGCCAAGGCAGGGCAAGTTCCATCCTAGGCCCTAGAGGCNGTGGCTCAACCAGGAAGTAGGCCATCATTTCATGACAACCTTTAGTATTTTGGTAGGAACACCAACCCAGGCCAAACCCAGCAGTGGCAGTCCACAATGGCAGCAGCACTACTGTTGTAGCGTGTCACCTGAAAACTCAGCTTTTNACCCTCACCATGCACTGTGGCAGGTTGGCTGCATTAATATTGTCTAGGCTCCTCCTTGGCTCTGCTTCAGGCTGAAGAGGCTCCACTTTCACTGCAGGTTGACGGTGAGTTGGGGGGAACATGTCTGCACTACATGTCTCTTCTTGTATCAGTGGACCAGCCAGGCATGTTATGGTTAACAGCAGAAGCCAAGATGGTGGGTCATAACTACACAGGGGCTCTCAGGCCTCTGCTNACATTGTCATTAGCTAAAGCATATCAGAGGCTAGAACAGATAGACAACCTGGGTGCAAGGTACACAACAAAGGTCTGGATGTCCTCCCACTCATGACTCGAGAGCCAGTGACCCAGCTGACTACTTTGTGTGAAGATTCCTGTCCAGGAGCCACAAAATGATAGTATTGCCTCTCTTTCATTAGGATGTTTGATAACTCAGCACCAGCTCTGTGAAGTTCTCTCTGGCTCTAGCCCACCTGAGAGTAGGCAGCTGATTTTGTCTTTTTGTTTGGGGGCCTTATTCATGGGCTGAGCCATCTCTCCAGCTAGGCAGCTGATTTTGAATAAATGCATAGCAGCCCAGGGATGAGATTAATTTCATTGTCAGTGTGGTGGAGATGTCCAGATAGCTGGTGGAACCCAGTTTTCTGTTGTTTTTTATTGTCTAGGGGGCATCTAGATGGGACCAGCATTTGAACTGGCAGACTGGTGAAAGAGGATCCTCTTCACCCAAGCCATTAAAGGCCCACAGAACAGAAGAGCAGAGGAAAGGGGAGCTCTCTTGCTCTTCCTGAGCAGAGCATCTATCTTCTCCTATGGCTGGACGTGACAGCCCTAATCTTCAGAGCTGATGAAGAATTACATAATTGAGTTCTCTAGCTCTCAGGCCTTTGGACCAGGATAGAACTGCACCATCAGTCACTTGTATCTCCAGCTGCAGATGACAGATTGTGGAATTTCTTGAGCACCGTCGCAATGGGGGCCAACTCCTACCATTGCCCATTACCCATCATTTCTCTGTCTCTCTCTAACTCTCTGGGTCTTGCCTCCATCTCTGACTCTGTCATTGTCTCTATTCCTGTTTTTATCTCTCTATATATATCTCTGCCCCTATCTTTATATCTCTATCCTGTGTCTCTGTCTATCCCTATTTCTGTCTTCATCTCTCTTTTGACTCTCTGTTCCTGTCTCTGACTCTGTCTCTGTCTCTCTCTATCTATCTCTGTATCTCTGCCTCTTTTACCAGTGAACCCTTGCTAACAGCGGGGTTAGAAGTCTGGTAGATTGTAGTGATTTGAATGAAACTGTCCCCCATAGGCTCAACATTTGAACATTTGGTCCCCAGTTGGTAGTGCTATTTGGGGAGGTTTAGGAGGTTCAGCCTTGCTGGAGAAAGCGTGTCACTGTCACTTAGACTTTGAGAATAAAGAGCCTTGCCTGCTTCTAGTTTGNTCTCTGCTTCATGCTTGCAGTTGAGAACATGAGCTCTCAGCATCCTATTCCTGCCACCATGTCTGCCACTTGCTGCCATGCTTTCCTGCTATGATGGACTCTTATCCCTTATGGAACCATAAGCCCAAATAAACTTTTCTTGAAGTTGCTTGTGGTCATAGTGCTTTATCGCAGCAACAGAAAAGTAAGTAATATACAAAGGAAGTGATCCCCAGCCTTGTGTTGTGCCTCCACTTCTGAAGCTCCATCTCTGTTGGCCAGTGCTGACAAGATGCACAATGCCTCTGTGTATACCAGAAGACTGTGTCCTGACCACCCCCATCATCTTGAGCCCCTCCTGATGGAGTTCACCAGAGGATGAACACAACCAGTCAAGAGGTAACTGGATACTTGAGGAAAGGATTAGATATTGAAAACATTTGATAACAGACCCGAGGCAAAAACAAAGGAAAAACTAGGAAAGAGTGGAGGGAAGGCTCCTTATCAAATGACCCTTCTCCCACACTGGGCCTGGGTCTGTGCTGTGCTGGGTCCGTGGATAGTGGTAGATGCAAGGTAAACAGAGACTCATAAAGGCCTGTGTGCCAGGTTGCCCTTCTTGCTGTGCCTCCAGGTGAGCAAGCCCAGACTTGCCTGCTGCTGATCCCAGACATATGGTCTCTGCCTCAACTGACTTCAGTGAGGCCTCTCCAGACCAGCCACACTGCTAGCCCCATAACTGTTGATGTGATCATCTGACCCACACCAGAGGAGCGGCTCAGCTGACTGTCTCAGGGTCTGTGAGACACAGTAACTGCTTACCCTGTTAAGACACTGAAGTTCTTTGTGAACGGAGGGAGGTAAGTGCTTCCCCATCCTGCATTTAACAGGTAAGGTTAGTGCTGTGTGTCCTGGCAATGTAAGTGCGCAGAATAAACCTGTGGATTATGTAGTCTTTAAGGCTGGCAATCATTTTGTCTGCAGTGAAGAATGCTTAAGATTAAAAAAGATAAGCATTAAGCAAAAGCAGTGTTGATGAATCAAAGTGGGTAGGGAAAGAGGAGAAGGGGATCAGGGNAAGAGACAGGTAATTCTATCGTCTACGCTCTGTGGAACCAGAGGGCAGGCAAGAGGAAGAGCTTAGAAGTGCCAAGTAACTGGGTGACTTTAAAGCTGTCCCAGTACAAAATGCTGGTCTTCCTGGGAGGAGAACTGCAACAAAGATAAGGGAATTAAGTGATAAGATGATGGTTGTTTTAATGATTACTACATAAAAATATTACCAATTAATCTGTGATGTCCACTGTGAGACACATTCTGATGTCAAAGATGTTAAAAGTGAACAAGTTCAAGAACTTTTACAATGCTGCATCTAAAAGAGAAAAAAAAATATGGGACCAACATCAAATGTGTCACACCAATAAAAATAAATTAAATCACTCATTAGAAGGAAAAAGATTTTCGGATGAATAATGAAGTGAAATAGAAAAACTGGCAGTACAAGGATGGTTGAAGATCCTCCAACCAAAAATGTGCTTAATAATGTGTNCATACAGGTATGCTGTGTGCACGCTTATGTGTGTGCGTATATGTGCCTGTGTGTGCCTGTGTGTATGTGTGTCTGTGTGCCTATGCATGCATGTGAGCATGTGTGTGTACATGCACCTCTGCCTGAGCATATGCATGCATATGTGCATGTGTGTGTACATGCACCTCTGCCTGAGCATATGCATACATGTGTGCATACATGTGTGTATAAATGTATGTGTATGTGCATATGCATGCATGGTTGCCTGTGCCTTTGTGTGCATGTACACACATATGTACTTATATGTCCTTATCTATATGGATGTGCATGTAATCATGCCTGTGTTTGTGTGTGCATGCATGTCTGGTAAGCATGTGAGTGCATGTGTGCTTGTGTGTGTACATATGGGTACGCACCTGAATGTGTGTGTACATATGGGTATGCACCAGAATGTGTGTGTATATCTCTGTGTGCATGTGTATGAGCATAGGGATCATAACCTTAATATCAGGCAAAGTAAAATTCAGATAAAAAATTATTAAACAGAACAAAGTCCAGCACCTTACATTAATAAAGAATGAAATTCATGACAATACATCTCCTGTAAATATCTATGTGTCCATAAACATAGTAACATCATTAAGCCCTATCAAAGAGCTATAAGGGGAGACAGACAAGAAACACTAAATAGACCTTAGTTCACCTATTCCAACCTAAAGCAGATGAAGTTGATAGAGTTATGGTATTAAGTTCACTAAACTGTCATGTCAGCTCCGTTAAGGATTCTGCAGCCATTATAAATAAAGATGTTATAATTCCAAAGAGAACACATACAACTTGTATTGAAAAATACATCACATTGTGGTACTATGATACCACACAAGTGTGTGTGGTGTTTAGAATGAGAAAAGTCCCTCGTAGCCTCATGTATTTGGACACTTGTTTCCCAGCGGGTGGTGCTTTGGGGAGGTTATAGCAGCTGCGTAGAGGAGAGAGTATGAGAGCTGAGTGCCTTGCCTCACTTCCTGTTCCCTCTGCTTCATGCTGATGGATGAGGATGTGATCTCTCTGCTTTCTACCTCCACTCCCCTTCCACGGTGACTCTTCTGCCTTTATGGACTCTCTCTCTCTGGAACCATGAGCCAAAATAAGTCGTCTTGGTCATAGTGTTCTATAAGAGCAAAAGGAAAACAACTAATACAATGTGTTTAGGTGCACAGAAATACTGGAGAATCCATGAAAGTGTAAAACCTTGTTTAAGTAAAAGAAATTGTCAGTCTTTAGGTTTTAGCAAATTATTTTGGTGATGTAAGCCTTTTTAAAAAGATGCCAATGAATCTCTTAACATAAATCTGTGTGTTCATTATAGAGCACAACAACCATGATAATTTGGGCCATGCACAGGTCCACNTAGGGGCATCTAAGCATGAAGTGTAGGTGTGTGTGAATTGTGTCACCATGTGATTACTTGGTGTTGCTTTCCATTACTGTGATAAAATATTTGGAGAGATCATCTCAAAAGAAGGAAAAGTCTGTTAAGTCTGTTCTGATTCGCCGTTGTAGGAGTTTCAGGACATGTTTACTTGCCTCTGTGGCTATGGGCCTATTATGGCCCAGTCCATCATGGCAGAAGCACATTGAAGAGATCTGTTCCGCTCGTGGTTGTTGTGAGGCAGGAGGACAGGAAGGATAAGTCTCAGTATCTCCTCCTAGGACACAACTCCCCATAAGCAACCTACACCCTGCTAGGCTCCACCTCTTCAAGGTTCTCCCACCTTCCAATAGCACCCCACAGTGTCAGCCAAACCTTCAGCATAGACCCTTTGGGAGAACTCCAGATCTAAACTGTAGCACAGTGCCTGTGGCTTAAATTTGGAAAGGTTAGCCGAGTGATGAGAGGTTAGCAGCCCCTGGAGCGTGTATCTGTGGACTTTCTCATGCTTTCAACACTGGCCTCATCATGGGAGAAATACTCCTTACTCTTCTCACATCTGAGTCTTTGGTGCCAAGATAAAAGTATAGAAGCAAACTCATCCAATCCTCAGAGAATTACATCCTTCTAAAGGGGAAAACAGGAGAACAAGATAACCAAATCCTGGTAAATCATTGGTTTCAAATAAAGAGATAAAAGCTGGGGTTGTCTAAAGGACACACCCGTAGCCATACAGCTGCCCAGGATCTCGCTTTAGATTAGAACAATCTATTGCTTTCCAGGAAGAACAGTGTTAATTTCTTCTACCTCCACAATCAAAATTTCATTAGATTTAGGCTCATGAGCAGTTTAGGATGCCATATTTCATGGGATAGATTTTGTATCTGTAGATTTATCTACCAGGAGCCTGTAAGATTTTGTACATACATGGTCTGAATGATGCCCTCTGCATCATCACATTGGAACAGTTGCTGACTCTTTTTATCTGTTCTTTCTCAAAGCCACTTGTCCCTTTTTCACAATTGCAGCTGTTTTGCTGACCTTATTTTCTCACTGGGAATGTGCTCTGTCAGCTGTGGAAAACAAAACCAAAATTGCAAAACTTAACAGTTGCATACATCTAAGAATAACAATACAGNGGGGCTTCTTATATTAAAAAATCTTCCATCCACATGTTTCAAAGCCAAAGTGCACCACATTTCCAAAATACTTGTATAAAGCTTGGGGAAACATTAGCAGGCATGCGTGAACTCAGCAAGCAGATGGTCCCCACTCCAGATGTGGGGAAAGGCAATAGTGTTTTCCAAGTTAATCAGATTTTCACAAACAGTAAACATGGTGACTGAAGGGCCTGAGTCAACAAAAGGAGCCAGAGTACAGTCTGATTGTGACCTAGGAATAGAAGAAGACCATTGTAGAGATGGGTAAAGACTTTAGTCATACACACGTATTTAAAAACGCCTATATTGTGTCCAGCATTGCATATGATGGATGGTTAGTGCCGTTATTGTGCTAAACCTTCAGTCCAAATGTGACCAGCCACAGCAGGTACCCAGAGTGTCCCTGGGCACTTTGCCTGCCTGTCTGCCTGGGCTATGGCCTCTTATTTTTATTTTTAACCTTCACTGGAGACTGGGAGGGCTATAGGATTTATTGCCACTTTGAATGCAGGAGACCAATAGTTCTAAGAAACCTGTCTGCTGAGAATTGTCATTGCTTCACCTTCATTAGAGAATGCTGTTAATGCAGTTCACACTGGCAGCTCTTCAGGGGTCTCTAATTCCTCCTGCCTCTGATCTTTAATAGCGTGTACAGTTAGAAACTATTTTTATTATATTATAATCTTAGTATTTGGAGATTCCTTTGAGTTCTTTGGGGTTTTTTGTTTGTTTGTTTGTTTTGGTCCAATGGCCATTTTGTAACTCTCATGTCTGAGGTTTAAAATCAATAGAAGAGGAAGATGAATAGAATGTGGCCTCAAATGAGACTGTCTCTCATACCTTGGCTGATCGGGAGAAGGAGCGAGTAGGGGCGTAGGTTGTGGGACTGACTCTTTTAAGAGTAGCTCAAAGGAGAAGGCCAGTAATTTATTATTTTATTTTATTTTATTTGTATTATTTCTAATTATGTGTAGGTACATGTGTCTGCATGTGGGTATGTACACAGGAGTGCAGGTGCCTGTGGAAGCGAGAGGTGTCAGTTCCCTTGGATCTGAAATTATAGACAGTTGTGAGTCATCTAACTGGCTCATCTAACATGGGTGCTGGGAATCAAGCTCAGGTCCTCTCCAAGAGTGGTAAATGTGCTTAACTGCAGAGGTATCTCTTCAGCCCTAGAAATTTAATTCTTAGTATTGACTGACTTATATTAGATAGACTTGAAATCTCCTATCGCTTATGTGTGCATTCACACATGCAACAGACTTCCAGCAAGTCACCATAAGCAACTGCTGGTATTGGATTTAACCTCCAACATAAGTAACTAATGAGTGGACAGAACATATGAGGCAACGGGCTTCAGACACTGGGTAGTGAGTAGCTGAAGGTCATGATCTCTGAACCCAGGCAACACTCACCATAGCCTCCATATCTGTCTTGCTTTCTTCTTTGAGACTATCTCTAAACCATCATGTAATAAACTTTATCCAATGAACAGCAGTCTCCTGGGCAGAGGAAACAAATCAGTCTGTGGCTGCTAAGACAGGGAAGTTTATGTGTCAGTGCATGAGAAGGAAAGCAGAGAACTCATCCCTTGACCTGTCCTCAGCCAGGCTCTACATTGACCATGCTCAGGACCACACACCACCAACTCCTGGGAAACAGTTGGTCAGAGATTTCAGAAGTCACTCAACCATGTGTCAGAAACCTAGGTGGACAGATATGACACACAATTAAAGACCCAGAAAGGCTACTTGTTAAGTAGGAGTAGGAATCACGCCATAGATTAAGGTTGTGCCCTNTGATGAGAAACACTGAAGAAGACCTGTGTGGAAACCAGACCTCAGTGAATTCAAAGTGATGCAGCAAGCTTGCTGAACAGAACTCAGCACTCTCCAGAGAAATGATAACAAAATCCAGATTCTGTTAGGGTATTGGGGTCCACAAGGGGCCAGCATACATCACAAAATGATTTCTATATGGGAAGGAGAAAAACTTGTTTATCATCAAAGAAGGAAAATAGTTTTGTTTTGTTTTGTTTTGTTTTGTAAGGCAGACCCAGAAAAGAGCTAGATATTGGAATCAGCATTGGACCTTTACAAAGGGCCTGGGGAGGTAGTTCAGCCAATAAAATGCTTGCCATGCCAACAGGAAGCCTGATTTTGTTCTTCCAGAATCCATATAACAATGCTAGGTGTGAAAGTGTGTGCCTGAGATAGGAGAGTTTCTGGAGCTTGCTGGCCAGCCAGTCTATTGGTGAGCTTTGAGTTCAGTAAGAGTCACTGTCTAAAAAAAATGCATGGAGCCGGGCTGTGATGGCGCACGCCTTTAATGCCAGCACTTGGGAGGCAGAGGCAGGCGGATCTCTGTGAGTTCGGAGGCCAGTCTGGGCTACCAAGTAAGTTCCAGGAAAGGTGCAAAGCTACACAGAGAAACCCTATCTTGAAAAAACAAAAACAAAAAACAAAAAACAAAAAAACAAAAACAACAACAAAAAAAAACAAATAAAAAAACATCTGGAGACCAATTGAGGAAGACACTCCATNTTGGCCTCTGGACTCCACATTCATGTACANACACAAGCAAATAANNAGAGGTCAGAAGAGCATATCAGATCCCTTGGAACTGGAGTTATGGATGGTTATGAGCTACCATGTGAGTGCTGGGAACTGAATCCTGGTCACCAGCTCTCAACCACTGAGCCACCACTCAACCCCCAAGAGGAAATCTTAAATGCAGGCAGAAGATACTACATCCAGGGAAGCCATAGAAAGCAATAAAACTAATAAAAATAGTAACAGATGGCCTGGGAGATTCATCAGCTCTCAAGCTTGACCTGAGTTAAATCCCTGGAACCCACATAAAAACCCAGGTGTGGTGTGTACTTCTATGGGGAGAAGGGAGTTAGGAGAACACCAGAAGCTTACAGGCCAGCAAGCCTGCACAGCAGCACAGCAGCAGAGAGACCCTGCCTCAAATAAGATAGGAGAGAGCCGACTGACCAGCACATGTACTGTGGCATTTGTTCTCCTCCCCNCAAAACCAAAGTAGTAACAGAGGCATTATTTTCAGAGAGTTAAAAGAACAATGTTGGAGTATTAGAAATAAGGTTCATCAGAAATAATGTCTGTCTTAGGATGAAGGAATGACATCTTTAAAGGATTAAGTAAAAAATAAGTGAGAAACACTTCAGGATCAAGGCCTCCTCAGAAAATGCCGCCTCCTTGCAACTGTGTACTCACTGGTGAAACAAATATCCATCTACCACCAGGGGATCCAGCCTCAGTCTGATCCACATCTGTTGGCTCACTATTCCCAGAGAAAAGATTGTGCAGTGCTGAAGCTGATGCCATGTCATGTGCAAGTGTTGCTGAAGATAATTCACTACAGAGAATAGGCCAGTTCCTTGCCTCATTTGCTCTTCCATAATGAAATTCCAGAGGAAACTGTGAAATTTGCTTAATTTTGTGAGGTTTTTGTTTGTTTGTTTGTTTATATCTTGGGATATTTGTGCTTTGGTTTTCTGGTTTTCTTCATTTTGGTAAAGGTTTTGTTAATTTTTGTTATTTCTTTTATTCTTTCCATAGTTTTAATTGTTTGTTAAGGCTATAGACTGTATACAATGACTTCTGGTTTGAAAGCCCCCATTGAATAAAATGAATGTACTTTTATGAATAAAATACAATTTCTAACTTTTCAAAAAAAAAAGTTTTCAAAGAAGACAGGCCTAGTTAGTTTTTGTTAACCCTTCAATGCATAAGAAACACTGAAGGGAAATACTCAGGATTGCTGTGGATTAAATGTTTAGGTCTCCTAATATTTATTGGCTGAACTTGAGTCCCCAGTGTAATGGTATTTTGGGTGGAGGGGGCTGTGGGAATTAGGGGTAGATTAGGTCATTCGGATGGAGCCTTCATTGTATGATTAATCCTCTTATAAAAGATGAAGATACATGGGAGCGCTCTTCACACCCCAAGGAAGGCCATGTGAGGATACAACACAGGAACAAGGTCTTCACCAGAGGCCAAATTAGGCTGGCACATGAACCTTGGACCCCCTGCCTCAGGGACTGTGACACATCAATGCTTTCTTACACCTCACAGCCCATTATAGTTTGCAGTAGGGCCTGAGCTAACCGAGACATAGATGAGGAGAAAAGATTCCCCATTGGGATTCTCTATCTTCTGGAACAGCTGAGGACTCCCAGAAACATAAGTAAGTAGGAAAGAAAGATTGGTTTTTAAAAATTACTTTGAAAAATGACTGGCCAGTTAAAACAAAATAAGGAAGAATGGAGGGCCTTGTATATGTACAAGTAAAATATATAACAAATGTCCTGAAGGTTGGTGAGTGATTAGACAGAAGCCTACTGTGAAGTTCCTACCCAGGCTATGTGGGAGTCATTTAAGGCAGACTGTAACAAGCTAAGGAGACATGATTCTCAGAGGGATCACCAAGTACAATATGAGAAGTTAATACCAAAAATACAATCGAGGAGTTAAAAGGGAAAAATTTAAAATGTCCCATTCAGAAGGAGTCTGGAAAGCAAGAAAGATAAAATGGTCNGAAGGAACAATGGAAAACAATCCATAGTGTGATAAATTTAAATCCAGCCAAAAAGCAGTNAAAAAGAAATGATCTCAGCCCACTAGTGGAAAGATAAAAGTTGTCTGGATAGAAAAATGAGATCTAACTTTATGATGCACGAAGAGATTCTCCTTAACTATAAGACTATGGGAAGGTTAAAGTAAAAGAATGGAGGAAGAAATAGTGTGGCCGTGACATCTAATGCATCTTTTCTGTCTACTTGGATTTAGAGTAAGCAGGAGACATATCTCTGGGTTTGTCTCTGAGGGAGTTTCCAGAGAGGTTTCACTGAGGAGGGAAGACTCAACCTGAATGTGGATGACACCATCCCANGGCCTGGGGCCCAGAATGAAACAAGAGAAAAAAATGAGGAAGCCAGCTGAGCACCAGCATTCATCCTTCTCCGCATCCTGACTGTGGTCCAGCTGCCTCAGGCTCCCACCTCCCTGCCTTTCAACCGTGATGGACT
>LZPO01087158.1:251039-267850 GCA_001675575.1 Neotoma lepida
CTTATTAACTGGGTGACCTTCTACCTTGGTTCACCTTGATGAAAAACCAAGGGGTTACTGGACTGCTTGGTTCCAAATCAGAGATACCATAGTCGCCCCATGATGAAGCCCATGTCTTCATGAATACATTTTCTCTCACAAGAGAAACTATTTGGGTCACCAGTTGTTGTGTTATGTGTCACAGTAAATAATAAAAATGGTCTCATAAGGCTGATAGCCACACTGAATTACTTTATTCACAAAGTTTCCAGTGTTCCAACTACCTTCTTTCTTTTTTGTTTGTTTGTTTGTTTGTTTGAGACAGAGTTTCTTGCTGTCCTGGAACTCACTTTGTAGCCCAGGCTGGCCTCGAACTCACAGAGATCCTCCTGCCTCTGCCTCCCGAGTGCTGGGATTAAAGGCTGGTTGATANCTCTCTTTCTTAGTTTGCTTGCTATTCATTTTCTCTACTGAGATTTCTCTTCCCTGATAACTCTAGCTTTGTCAAGTTGACAAAAACTAACTAAGACAATGGCCCCTTGTCAACTTGACATACCACTATATTACTATTAAACCACTACATTTACTTCCCTGTTAATCCTCAAGACCTCATGTTAATATGACAATATAAAACATAGTATACTTTTAAAAGTCCCATGGTTTCTAAATTTTTCAACACTTTAAAAGTCCAAGCTCTCTTTAAAAACCCAATNTCTCTTTACAAGTCCAAAGTCTCTTTACTGTGGGCTCCTGTAAATAAAAAACAAGTTACACACTTTCTNACTCAANNGAGAAAGAACCAGGGCACAGTCACAATCAAATCAAAGCAAAACCAAAGTCCAGCAGTGTAAATAATACTGTTATGTCCANCATCTGGGGTTCACTCCCAATATTCTGGGCTCCAAAGGACTTGGGTGGCTTCATTTCTCTAGTTCTTCCATCCACAGCACACATAGCCTGTCTATGGGCTCATACTCTAGTTCTGCCATTCACANCACACATGGCCCCATTCACAGCACACATGGCCCCATTCAAGCACACATGGCCCCATTCACAGCACACATAGCCTGTCTATGGGCTCCTCCCAGCTCCTCCCTACAGTCATTGCTGTCCTTCGCAGTCGTCCCATTGTTGTGGTATCTCCAATATGCTGGAGCCTCCTCAGGTTTCTCCTTCACCAATGGCCTCCTGGCCTCTCATCAGGAACTCTGACCTTGCCTTCTGGTGCTTCTCCCCATGACCCCTTCAATCCTGGAACTCAGGCTGCAGCCAAGACTTCACCTTCACCAATGGCCCCTCCCGGTTTTTTGAGGTGCCAAGCCTCAGATGCTCTTTCTGATCCCTTCACGCCTTCAAAACCAGTACCATGTGAGGGAGTCTTACACATGTGCTAAGTTTGGCTATCAGCTTGAGATGCAGCCGTGGCACCCTCTGGACCACAGCTTCTGTGCGCCNGCTCTGAGGAAATACTTCTGAGAATATTTTGCATCAGTGACACTAGACTTTTCTNTATTCCAGCTGAAATAGTCTATATTTTTCAGCCCCAGATAACCAGTATCGAGTGTCCCAGTAAAGCAAAGGTTTCAGTTCAGTGGTTCTGATTTTTTGTTAATCACAGCTGATTCTTCAAACCCAGCTGACCAGAAACCACATATTTTCAGCTCAAAATATCACATGAACAGCCCCCGTAGTCTTTGAAGAGCTCTTAAACTTCCCTCTGAAACTTCACAAACCAGGCCTCCATCATCTATCTGCACTGCTCCTTTGGGGTTTAATTTCTANCCTGAACTAACGCTTCTTACCCTCAGGGCATCTTTGCTCTCATGAGAAAAGTAGTTTGGTTTCTTTACAGTCCATAGATTTAATGCTTTTGATCTGAGGACCATAGAATCCCTTAAGTGGCCTTGGCTTTAGCTGCTTGGGAGTTGAGTTAGANACATAACATCCAAAACCTCATTTCCCACAGTCTCTCCTCTCCACCAGTTTTATGATTAGAAAGGNCTCGGTTGCTAAAAATCTTGGGAGGTGGCTTTTGCATAGGGAAAAGAAGTGAGCTCAGCACATTCCAGAAGGGAGATGAGGCAAGACAGGAGAACAGTGTATCACTGCTGTGGACATGCAAATGAGTAACAGCTGGGCCAGGTATTTCAGAGGACAATAAGTACCACAGCTTGGCACTGGAATGTCTCCCAAAGTCCCTGTGCTTGGTACTGGAATGTCTCCCAAAGTCCCTGTGTCGAATGAAGGCTTGGTTACCAGCCTATAACACCATTGGAAGTTGATGAACTTTTAAGAGGTGGGGCCTAGGTAGAGGAAGTGAAGTTATTAAGGATAGGCCCTTGAAGGAATACTTGGACTTCATCCCCCCAACCCCTTGCTTCCTAGCTGCTATGTTACTTCCTAGCTGCTCTGTATGAGCAGGCCCCTGTCATGCCTCCCATAACAATGGATTGAGCTGCCACAGGTCCTAAGCAACAGAGACAAGTAACCATGGTCTAAAACTTCTGAAACCATGAGGCAGAAGTGAACGGAAGGTTAATGATGCAGGAAGTGACCCAAAGCCAACCTAGGCACCAGGAGCAAAAGTCCACTTGGCCAAGTGCCAAGAGAAAAAAATGGCTGTCCAACACTTGCTGCTGAAAACTGTGCNAGAGGAACAGTCCCCAGCAGTCAGTGAGAGGAGACCCAGTGGGCAGGGGAAGCCTAAGCTAGTAAGGGCATCTTCAAGAGTATCTGGCCTGGCAGGTGAATTCATCAAAACAAGGAAGCNNAGGAGCTGCACATGAACATCTCCTGGTTGAGCAACTCAGTGTCACATAGACCTCTCTGGAATATGTACAGTACGAAGAGCACAAACTTTAAAGCCAAAGGGCTGGAAGTTCAAGTTTTTATAATTTGATAACCCCATTGCCTTCTGCAGATAACACTATCTGTGATGCAAATAATTTCTCTTCTAAGAGAAAACGTATTCATGAAGACATAGGCTTTATAATTGGGTAACTATGGTATCTTTGATTTGGAATCAAACAGCCCTTTGTTTTTCATCAAAAGTAACCCAAGGTAGAAGGGTCACCCAGCTGGAAAGCAGACTCAAGTCAAGAACCACAGGTCCTGACAGAAAAGCGTGCACCAGCCCNTGATGTCCAGCTTCACTGTGTCACCTAGGAATCTTCTCCTTGNGTCCTCAGGGTCCAGAACTTGTTATGTTACCATGGAACCAGCTACATGAAGTGAAGATATGTAAAATACATCCAATAAGGTAAAACATAGAGCAGCAGACTCGTTTACCTGAGGTTGGGAGAGGTTAAGCACGTTGTGTCTGTCTCCCCGGCTTGAAAGGTAACAGTACTGACATGACAGGGACTCTGGCTTGTCCCACCCTCACCTGGCAGAAATGTGTATTAATACTCTTCACCTGCACACTAGTCTATGGTGACAGCTATAACAAATATTTCCTGACATGGTTTTTTGTGTCCCCTTCTGTGAACTTACTTGAATCATAGTGCATAGGCCACAGTCTGAATGTGTGCTGTATTAGTTACTTCCCACTGCTGTGATAACACACTATGACCAAGGCAACTTAGAAAAGGAAGGGGTTATTAGGGACTACAGTTCCAGAGGCATAGGAGTCCATCCCCATCATGGTGGGGAAGCTTAGTAGCAGGTAGGTTATGGCAACTGGGGCAAGCTGGAAGCAGGAAGCAGAGAGCATGAACTCCAAATGGCACAAGTCTTTTAACTCTCAAAGGCCTGTCTCTAGTGACATACTTTCTCTAACAAGGCCACAACACTCAACTGTCCTCAAACAGCACCACCAACTGGGGTACAAATATTCAAACCTTCAAGCTTAGACATTGTCAGTCAAACCACCACAGGTGTGTACAGTAGTATGTTTCATATTTACGGGGCACTTTGTTACAAAACTCCCAGTGGATACTTGAAACCATGACTGGCACAAAACTACACAGACATGCTTCCTTTCATACCTATACACCCTTGGTAAAGTTACATTAGGCACAGTGAGAGTGACATGTTAACCTACNGGACAGTTATAACAGTATGCTGTAAAATAGAAAGTGTGGATATGATCTCTGTCTCTGCTTCTATCTCTCAATATCATATTGCACTCTATCTGCCCCTCATGATGACTGAGGGGAAAGAAAAAGACAGAGAACGAAAGTGTATATAAGAGGAGACCACTGTTCTTAGGATGATAAAGCAAGACTTATTTTTTATGCACAAAACTATGAAAATGTATCAGCTAGATACCATTGGATACAGCTAGCAGAAAACCTAATTTGGATTGTTTAAATTAAAAACAGATGTGACATTACCAGAATGATTAGAAGTCTGGCATTATGGCTGACTCCAGAGTGGAGCTGACCAGAGATCCTAGCTTTGTCTCTCAGCATCAGAGGAAGAGACGGTCTCTTTCCAAACACCAGCACTTCCTTTTGTGCTCCATGACTGGCCTGTCACAGCCCAGGAGTCAGGAAGCAGTAATTGTTCCCCAGGAGAAAGAGGGTACAGAGTGCCAAAGGAGTACACTGCCACTCATAGGGCCTCCTAGGAAGGCCATGCACCCACCAAGCAAAGAGCTAAGAGCTGATCTAGCCATGTGTGAGGTCAGTCTTCTTTGGAGTCCCCAGGCTGGATGTGGAGGGGAGGNTCTGAAGGAACACCATGGCTGTGGGCAGGGATGAGGGAGTACACTTGCAGAGTTGNTACCACNAGTCCTTTCCCTATGGGGAAATCAGAGCGGAAGGTNGACAGATGCCTACAAATCTCCTAGAGATCTTCTCTATTTTAAGCTGCATGGTAGATGGTCAATGTTCTTTTTTTGTGGATTGGAATAAATTGAAGAGGCTATCGCATGGAGGCTTCAGAATCATTTTATGTTGCATCCAGTCCTTACAGCATGGTATCCATTCATGGCACTGAATGTCATGCTGGTTGCTGGGGACATGGAGGCGGGCAGGATGAAGTGCCTGCCCTCCAGGAATCTACAGGCAAGTCAGCAGGACCCTAGCGATATAACACATATGTGGGATGGTTTTATCAGCTCCTGCACCGGGTGTCCTCCATCTGTCTCTGTTTGTGGGAGGCTCTGAACACAGTGGCTCTGGAGACCAGTTGCCTGGGTGCCAAGTTGCAGACCAGAAAGGGGCTTTACCTCTCTGTGTCTTGGTCACTAGTTTCTCTGTGTGCATGTGTGCACATGCACATGTACACACACACACACACACACCAGGAATAACACTAAATATTCTTGTAAGAATATTGTGGTGACTGAATGTGTGCATCCATTTGAAACAGTAAATAACAGTAGTTGCTTATTAAATATTCCTTATTATTGCAATTATCACCATTTTGTTTTTGATAGTAGCCATTCTAAAGAGTATGGAGTACTGTCTTTGCTTTTTCACCATGCCATCATGCCATCACAGTGTTGTTACCCACTGAAAGCAGTAACCTAGGTCCAGTGTCCCATCACATGGTCCGAGTAGGTGGAATGTTCCAAAGACCTTATTAAATATTAAGGAAAATAAAATAAAAGCTCAAATATAAAAAGAAAACATAGAAAGCATTTGGTTCATAACAGATCCTACATTGCACNCTTGGAACCCAGGCTCTGTCTCTGTTGCTCTTCTGAGGCTGAGCCACCAAAAAGGCTCTTGACTTGGGTTCCTACTTCCTTCTCCTAGTCTGTGTCCACGTGGAAAGCATCAGCAAGAGTCCATAGACTTGGCCTCTTAGCACTGTCACTTGCTGCAGGCCAGAGACATGATTCTAACTTCCCTCCCTTGCCAAAGCCTCTCCACCTGGTATTATTTCTGAATTGACACAGTTTTCCCTGTTCCCAAGGCAAAATTTTCATAGCTTATGCAATGAATTATGTTACTGTTCAAGAAAGATCTGATCTATGAAATACAAGCCCANTCAATGATAATATCTACTCCCATAGTGCCCACACAATAGAAATCCTAATGGGTCTTCAGGTAACAATTGGCTCAGATAGGAGCTTATGGAATTTATTCTTCCAGGTGTTTTCTGCTGTTGTCTTGCATAGTGTTTTGGATCAGATTACCCAAAAGAATGGTTTAGACAGGGGTAGCCATTCATATTATCTGTGTGCCTAGAATTATAGGATCACCTGAGAAGCCTGTGCTTAGTCTTAAGAGGCTGTAAGCAGTTGGTAGGGCTGTGATGCCGGAGCCTCTTGAGTCACATGTCTGGCATCTTGCCTGAGAAGGGGGGGCAGCTGGGTGNTTCAGCGCCTCTCTGTCTCTGTCCCTGTCATGAGTGATCTCTCCAGCCTGGCCATCTCACTGCAGCCATATGTGTCCTTCCACTCACCTGTGAGACTATTCACTTCTCTTCAGTACTACCACATGGGGATGAGGGGAAACTATTCACACTCAGGTTAGTAGTGTATGTCCAAGACTAAAGCCATTTGAAATCAGTAGAAACTTTAGTGAAGTATCCAGCGTGCAAAGCACAGCTAACCTTTGTAAGTCTATAGTTTTGCTACAGTTAGTCTCTGGGTTGTTTCCCAAAGGCCTATGTGACAAAGGCTTGTTTCCCAGTCCATGGAAGTATTGGGGGCCTAGTGGAAGGAAGGAAGGAAGGTCACTGGNGGCTTGCCTTTGATGGGATATTGGGTCCCTCTTTGTTTCTTTCTTTGTTTCCTTGAGGTGAATAGACACACAATCCCACCATACTACAGTGCCATGGGCCAAAACGTAATGGGCCCAGTGATTAAGACTGAAACCAGGAGCTAAAGCAAACCCTGCTTTCTTGTAAGCTGCTAACCTTAGGAGTCTGGGTATTGTGATGGTGAGTGGGATAATACAGGTTTTTAATATCTNTGTGCTATTCCCTTATCTGTGTTGTCTCCCTTAGGGGTGTGGCCCTCTAAGATTTTAGGACAGACAGTGACTACAATGAAAGTAGGATGGCAAGGCCACCAAGATGNCTTCTGGCTGCCTGAATTTAATTCCTGATTCAGCACATTTGATAGAATTTCTTACAAAAAATCTGCCCAACCCTCTCAAGATTCTTCCCTTCCTTTGAAAAACAAAAGTAATAGCAGATTTACTTTGTGGTCTTTGTGACAGTATTACCAGTGAGTTTTTAGAATACAATTTGCCACACAGTGATATCTTTTAAAATATTAGTTATTATCAATGTTCATTCAGGATCTGAGGATTTTTGCCATAAAGCAATGGAGATTTTATTGACAAGATTTGGCCTGATGTCCCCAACTCTCAGAAAACATTGATGCTAGGATACATGAGTAGACACAAANAGAGAAGAGAATAAAAATGTTCAGATTGGTTTGACACAAAGACAATTCTCCTTTAGCAATTACAAGGCTATAAAAAGCACGAGAGCAGTGCTTATCTCAACCCAGTTCCAAAACAGCATGGTCCAAGGATAAACTACAGTATGGACAAGCACTAAGTGCCACAGAGCTCCTTTGCATAGCTCCACCAAAGTCTCAGGGATAAATGCATTTTTTTTTCCAGTAGGAAAATTTGCCAGGCAGGAGTGGTCTTCTGGCAGGAGTATTTAAAAGCAGAATTGCCAAGATTAGAACAAAAGCCACCATTTTACCATTTTAAGGCAATATCAAGGTTGAGCTTTGCAGCTGTTGTCCTGTCTGAAAGAAAATACAGGCCCCTTGCTAGGAAAAAAAATGGAACATAATTATGTTATCATGAGATGGGGCTGGGGGGTGTAGCAAAGAAAATTTGTCATGCAAAGGATGATAGATGCTGTTTTGTCAATCGAAACTGCTGGAATGCAGCAGTATCACTAGGCAGCATAATTAGTCTTTTTCTTCTCTTCCAATCTGGCAAGCGGAAATGCAGCAAGACACCACATCCTTTGGCTTTGTATTTTCTCTTCACATAATCATGCCANGTTTACAGAGTGGATCATAGAGTCATCAATTATGAAGACGAAGCAGATACTCCATTTTGAAGCAAAAAGCTTTTATTCTATTGAGTGAAGATTTCCTTCTGATGAAGTACATTTTGCAAATTACTTAGAGGTCTTCTTCTAGGGTCATCTGCATGGTGGCCAGCTTTCTGTCCTAGGGTATGAGGCTTCCTGGTGGTGTGAGTTTTGCNTACATTGAGTCAGTGCTAATCACACTGTAAATCATGATTTATGTTGCACTTAGAAGCCTCAACTCAAAGCATTAATCAAGGAGACTCAATCTGATGATTGTTCTTCTGCAAACAGTGTGGTCTGGTGGCAAGTATCAGATGATCTTCACAGAGGCAGAAGGTGGAGCCTGACTCATGTAGGAATTTAATCTCATAGAGTTTCAAGCTAATAAGTTTATAACTAGATTAGGAATTAGAGTGGTGATTCAAATATTTTAATTTAGACAAATTATTTGGAGCATTTGCTTTTAATTTTAAGTAATAAGGAATTAAACATTTCTAACTTAATAATCATCAATAGGTGGAGAATATATTTGTATGCTATAGTTAAAAAACAATTTTCCCAAGTAGTTGTGTCTGAACTGTTTTATTTAGTGGAAAGGACAAAGACATGAGTGGCTGTGTGCTTCAAAAGCTACTTAGATGCACTGGCAGATGAAAGACTGAAGGGTGAGGAAAAGTTCAGTGGCCCAGGGACAGCAGAGGGCATCTGGCCTGGTCAGGGGTAATAAATCCGAAGCAGTGTGACATTCCAACTGGACAGAGAGAAAAGATGTCTGATTGACAAGTGCTGCAAGCTTCAAAAATATATAAAGTAGGATTTCAGCTGACTATGGCAAAGCTATACCTGGAAGAAGCAAGGGCCTTCCAGAGGTCAAGCTGAGGCTCAAGGAGTCTTGGTGATATTTGGCTTTTGATTATTAGCTGTTTCCTACTATGAATTTCTCGTGCTATTGTAGCTTTTCCATCATTTACTGGGTTCCATTTCCTCTCTACTATAGGAATATCAGAGACACTTCTGTACTCTCTAAGAACAAGGTCAAATGAAACAGCTGTTTCCTAGGTCAGGTGGATAGCTTTATTTCTTGTGGAATTTTCGGTAAGACCCTCCTTTCTTACTGCCTTACAAATTTTATAGACCTCTAACTTCTTACCTAATANCTTCTAGGAATGTGGACTGAGCACATAAATTCCCTTTTTAACAGATCATTGCACTCAGTTGACCTCCTTTACCACTCCCATTTTGGGTTGTAAAAGAAAGCCTGATGGTCACTGCTTGAGGAGAATTCTTACCTGCCTTTATGACCTTGCAGGAATTCAGGCCTGGCGNATGTGCTAATTAAGCTTAACTTTCTCCTCNGCAAAGTCTCATCTCTAGTTTAGATCCACCCTTAACAATTAACTCAGAACTAAAGGGTTCCAACTTACAGGTATATCTAGCTGTGATGGAAGTTGCCTAGCCCAAGTTGCCTAGCGACCAAACACACCCGCCAGAAACAACGGGAGCAGAAACGGCTTGGAGAGATNAGGGTCANAGGGATAAANAGGCAGTTTGATTCTAGAATGAGAGAGATGTGNAAGAGAGANANAGAAGAGAGCAGGAAAACTAGAGAGAGAACTTGAGGACGGATGGAGGATGAGGAAGAGCCCGATGAGAAAGTGCTGGNTGGGTAAGAACGAGATGAGNAGNACCTGGATGAGGCAGAATTTAGAGGAGAGNATTAAGGTAGAACTCAGAGGGGACAGTAGATAAATATAGAGAGAATTACACAGAAAGGAACTAGGCTTGAGAACAGAACTGAAGCTGTGTAGATAGGAGTCTATCCAAGAGAAATAAAGTAAATGAACATAGAGCTCGGTGTGCTGAGATTCTTTTCCCGAAAATAATTTTTATCACCATTTGTAGTTTCTCTTCTGGGCCCCAGGATGTATAATATTAATAAAGCTTGTCCTTTTAATATTATATAAGAGACAAGAGTTGAAGCAAATCTTTGGGTGTAAGATTGGGTAAGATTTGTGTAATACTACAGTCCAACTAATATCTTGTTTTGCTACCATTTTCCTCACTAAGTTATCATTGAACTTGAGTTATGATCTAGAACTCAAAGGCTCTGAGTATCCTATGACCTTTATCAACACAGTATTTACTGGAGGCCCTCTTATTGTGCTAGGTACTTATCTATCTATTTAGAACTACAGGCTTGAGAAAATCAAATTATCATAGTTGACCACTTTTAACTTATCCACATTTCATATGTGTAGAACATACTTTGCATATAAAAATTTGCTTCAAGAACTTGAAGAGCTAAAGAAATGGGGCATTGACCATGACTGTAAATGGAAAGACTTTGTTCTCCTCAAATTGAGCCATGGATTTATATGACCCCACCAAAATCCCAGGAAACTCCTGTGGCAAAAATTGCTGAATGAGTTCTATAACTTACATGATATGGAAAGATCACAGGTCCCCAAAACAACCTTGAAAAAATAGAGCTGTAGAGTCACACGGTCTGATTCCAGGAACTACTATAAAGCTAAAGTAACCATAAGACAACATGGCATGGGAGTGGTAATTGGAATAGAGCAGAGCACAGAGACAGGCTCACACATATTGAGAAGGTTATCAACAGGCAACTTTTGCAAACACCATGGAGAGCTCCCAAAAGCTAAGATGGCTAGTGTCATTAGGTTATATGACCTGGTGCAACCACTATCACATATATGATTCACGGTTGCCCCAAACGGCACATAACTGGCCTGCATTAGAGTTTTCAAAGAAAAATGTCACTGGAACCTAATATCTATTAAAAGGCAAGAGACTTGCACACTTCAAAAGAACTAAAAATGGACAACGGCACAGTAAGAGGTCCTGCCTCATTAGTCAGTCACCAGGGAAACACTGCTTAAAACCATGGTGAGGTGTCATTATCGGAATAGCTTATAGAAGAATATGGACAAGGCTGATNGATAGTGATGCAGAGCCATAGTTCTTTCTTTCCTTTGAGAGAATAAAATGAAACAACCTTTTGGGAAGAAGGATAGTTTCCTACGGACTTAAATATATGTCTGCCCAGAAATCCCACATGAAGTTCTTACCCAAGTCAAACAAAAGCATATTTTGTCAAGAGAACTGTTATACTCTGGTTTTGGGTCCCAGCCTGTGGCATAGGGAGGTGATGGAGTGTTTAATAAATGGGGTCCAGTGGGGGTCTTCAGGTTATTGGGGCATGCCCTTGAAGGAGACTGGGGTCCAATCTCCTCATCTCTCTATCTTCTCAGCCGTGAGATGAGTGGCTTTGCTCTACCTCATGGGCCCAAAACAACAGGGCCAATCAATCACAGACTGAGTCTTCCACAGCTGTGAACAACAACAAAAACCCTCTTAATAAGAAATTACCTTAACTGTTTGTTATATAAGCAAAGCTAAACAACACAAAGACACATATAAAATAGTAAAAAACCTGAAGCAGCCCAAGCCTAACAACAGAAAGACAGAGGACATGCTCATGGCATATCCACACAACAGTATACTACTAGGTGATGAAAAAGAACCAAAGCACAGATATGTCTTGATCTCAAAATATGAACAAAAGCAGCTAGAAAGAAAGAGCACACGATGCATGTCTGATTCTCTCTGCAGAGGGCTCTAATACAGGCAGCCGAGGTTGACCTGCCAGTCGGGAAAAGGGAACATTGGGATAATAGAGAGGTCTGACCAAGCGCTACTTAGGATGATGTAGATATTCTTCAAAATATACTAAATTGCAAATCAGGCCTGTGAATTTCACTGTTTGCAAATTTTAGCTCAATAAAATACTGAGTTTTGTGGCTTGCATGTGGCTGAGGCAGATGAATCTCTATGAGCTTGATGTCAACTGTCTACAGTAGTGAGTTCCAGGCCAGCCAGGGCTACATAGTGAGATCTTATCTTAAAACAACAAAAACCTGAAAGAACCTCTCCAAATCACATAACCTCATTAATATTTACCTATACAAAGGTGTGTATAAGTGGCACAATCAAACCCACAGTAATAATCTAGGAAGTGTTAACAACTACAATTTCACAGTGAAACTATGAAAATGTAAACACAACCAAAATATTTCAAGGAAAAATTGTAACTGTTNTTATTAAGCATTTGCAACTGTGCTGGTATGTTGTGTGTCTCTTTCAACAGCTCCCCTGATCATCCCTGACTGAGTCCCTTTCTCCATTGTTCCCACCTGTATTCCTGCTTTTGTTTCCTTCTCTTCACCCTGCTCCTGCTCTTGGGAGAAGAGCNAAGAACCAGCACCATTTGTCAGATTCAGAGTTGACTGACATTTTTAGGTAGTTTAATGTCACAGTCTAGCATATCATGTGATGGACAGGCTCTCCACAGGGCTCACCTGCTTTGGGGTTCACATCTGCTGTTCACATCTGGCCATAAAGCTGAGTACTCTCTCTTGTCCTTCACTTGCTAAGCTCCCCAACTCTCCTCATTTTGTAGTTTCTGTTCCTACCAATACTACCTGGACAGTGAGGTCTAGCTTTTAACACATCACATGGTCAACTAAGGCAGTACGCTGATGGGAGTTTTAAGCTAACATTCTCCCTTTCAGTTACTTCTACATGAGAGATACAGAACATTCTCATAGTGTCCTCCGATCTAAAGAAAAGTAAAAGGAGGGTGTAAAAATGCAGCTTTGAGGAGGAAAGAGGGAAAGTTCTTCAGAATGAAAACCTGCTCATCTCCACTAGACCCTAGAAGAGCCATTTGCTNTGTGGAGAAAAATGACACAGAGCCCAGAGGAGNAGGACACGCCCCTGTGAAGGCGAGTCTCCCAGCTATCAGTTCCAATATGAGTGTTAGGAAAACAGCAGTGTTCAGATCCCTGACAAGAGCTGATCCCTCAACCCCCAAGCTGGGTCAGTGTTGTCCTACCTAACTCAAGGCCCTCAAGCCACAGTTTGATAAAGAGCAAAAGAGACCCCTATCTCCACAACAGCAGAGCCAATAGATATGGCTGTCACTATGAGCATGTGCAAGGTGCAGAGAAAGAATGGAGGCTGAGGATGTGAGTCAGTGGTAGAGCACTTGCCTACCGTGCACAAGGCTGTGGCTGTGGGTTCCATCCCCAACACACACACACACACACACACACACACACACACACACGAGAGAGAGAGAGAGACAGAGACAGAGACAGAGACAGACAGAGGGTATGCAAATACAGGTCCACATCAGCAGGGCTGCATGCAAGACTTCATGGAAACAGCCAAGAACCCCACCTGGAGAAAACATAACCCAAAGAGCAGCGGAGAACTTCCAAGGGTGCTGTACAATAAGGAATAACTTGAAAGAATGAACTCAGTGAAACTAGCTGCATTCTGAGGTGATAATATTCCAAACGGGTGCAAAATAAAGTTTTGGTGATATTACAGTTATGTTATGTAACTTAGAGCAGGACACCAAGCAAGCATGACTGGCAATCAGATTTCTGATAGAGAAGAAAGGCCCCAGACACAACTGCAGAAGAAAAACATGAGCATGAGGTGATCAAGTAGAAGTGAGAACGGTGACCCAGTACAAGGGTAAACAGAGCCCTTCGTGTGGAACTCAGACACTGAACATGCACAGGTGTAGATGAGTGAAGAACAGTGTGTGTAAGGCACATGCTGCTCAGGAGGATTTACACAGAGGAATCTGTATTTCTGCCTGGCTAGGTTGTGTAGGTTCTCCAGGCATTCAGATGTGTTTTGCATCTTCACTGCTCCTGGTTTTGTGCATGCTCACTGCTGAACTATACCCCCAGAACCTTTCTGCTTTCAGAGATTGGGTCTCAGTCTCCTGGGTACTTGGGATCACAGGCCTGCACCACCAGGCCTGTCTTAAACAAAGCCTTCCTAACAGACAAAAGCCACGTTGGGGGTTCATGGCAGCATCAAATACCAGTCAGCATCAGAATGGAGCAATGGCCTCTTGTCCTGAGGCCAAGTGAGGGCCAAGACTTGAGGCCAGGGAGTTCAAACAGAAAGGAAATGAAATTGATTATGAATAAGCACAAGACACCGTGCATATGGTACTTCTTATTAAAAAAAATTGACCATAAATAGAAGCAATGATGAGATTTAACTCTCTCTTTTTAATTTAGCAATGTAGAAAATGTAGTCCAAACACCAGTGTTGTGTAATATAAACAGAAATGTTGAAGTCATGTAAACACAGACTCAAAACTAAGCAACTGGGAAAAATGTTTATGAAACTAAATGTAAATGTTAAAATACTTGACAGAGTGAAAACTTAGAATGCAACTAACAAATTCTAGTCAAGGAGAGAGGTAATAAGGATACAAAATAAACATGTATCAGAGAGTAATTTCAATCCAAAATTGAAACATGTAGATAAAAACCTGCAACAAGGCAACTCCTGGTCTTAGAACTTTCAGGAAATCTTTTACAACCATCTCATGATTAAAAACCATTTTTCTTAAGTTCAGTAATCCAATTTCACAAAAGTTTTTATTTTTCTCTTAAAACCAGGTACAAAATACAAATTTAAATACAAACCTTTCAGTTTCCTTGTGGATGTATCTTGAGAGATATAATAACACCCATTCAATGTTTAAAACTTTCCTTTCTTGATGGGATGTTTTGGGGTTTTGTTTGCTTTTTGCTTTCATTTAAAGTATTTTTTAAACCTTGTTTTTCACATTATGAGAATATAAAATTTTCATTTCATAAATACTTTAAGAATTTTTAAAATAGCGTGGAAACAGCCACGGCAATTTGGAGAGGACCACAGAGAAGAGAGGTGACTTGTGGTAGACAGGAATGGGAGCCACAGTGTCAGATGGTTTGACTCCAGCATATCGGAATTTTTTGTTAAATGCTCTTACTGGTTGCATATGTGACTGGTGGTCTTTTATGGGACTTCTTATGGACCCTAACAATCTTATCTTACAGGTCTGAACTTTTACCAGGATATGTCTGCAAGTGAGTTTTCAAAAAAAAAAAAATTTAATCCTGCTTGGCCCTTGGGCTCTTTTAGATTGAAGATCTTGTCATAAGATCACTGAGCAGAGGGAACATTGCTACCATATTCTGAGGCCAGGGATCAGCAGACTGTTGGAAAGGGAGGATTTTGGATAGTGAATATTTAGATTTTGCCTCAAGACCCCTAGAGAGTCTGTTGTAGACACTCCATTGTGGTTTGAAAGCNTNCNTCACAAGACGTGAGCNGAGGAGTGTGACTGTGTCCCACGAAAACTTCAGCGATGGGCACTGAGGTTTGAAGCTACAGGGTTTTTTCAGGATATATTTTATGTTTTGCAGTCACTCTCCTTTTGGTTTTTCCCAACTGTAGGAGGGCTGCTTGTATTTTACTGGCTGTTCAGAAGCAGGTGGAGAGCAAGGTTGATCTGCGGCCTGAGCTCTGCTATCCCCACTGCAGGCCGACAAGAAGCCTCACATGCTCTTTCTGACCAAGAGCCACTTTCCAGGGCACTTACATGTATTCCTCATGCCCTTTCTTACCTCAGTAACAACCTCTTTCCTACCTTTAAGCCCTTTAGTTCCCAGAAAGTAGANAGTCTTTCAAAGAAGCAGGCAAAGGCTGAAGCTGCATATTGGCATGTTTTGGTGGCTCCCAAGAGGAGTCCTACATGACTTGTGAACTTAATCTCCTGAATAGGTGTTCATAAACAATTGAAATGATCAAGACGCAAGAGATGACTCAGCAGTTTAGAGCACATACTGCTCTTGCAGAGGACCCCAGTTCTATTCTTAGCATCCAAGGCTAGCAGCTCACAATGTCATGAAATTCCAGCTCCAGGGGAGCTAATAACCTCTTATGGCCTCCATAAGCACTGCATTCATGTGTATACACTCACCCACACATGCACATGTAAGAAATGTGGTTTTTTTTTTCTATCAGAGATAGTTAGCTTGCCAAGGGCAAATATTCCATAAATCTCCTCCATTTTTATTCTCCCACATCTTGTAAAACTTTTACGCACATCTTTTAATCTCCCTCACCTGGTAAAACTTTTGTTTATACAAGTCCCATCTCCATTCCTAGAACTTGATGGCCTGGAGCAGCCAACTCTTTCTCCCTTTCCTTCATTTCCTTTATGCTGATACTTTGAAAACTAGNCAATCAAGAAAGCCTCAGAGTTGGAGAGGTGGCTTAGTGATCCNAGTTCAATTCCCAGCACCCACATGGTAGTTCACAACCATTCCTAACCATAGTTCCAGGGGATCTGATGNCCAATTCTGACCTCACACATGGTACATAGTCATTCATGTAGGCAGCCCACTCAAACATAATCTAATCTAATAAAAATTTAAAAATCAAGGACTGTATAGTTGGATCCCCAGCCAATTAAACTAACAATGAAGTGAGCTTTCTACCCCAGTGTGCTTGCTAACCCAGTTTGGGTCATGGCACACCCTTTTTTTTTCCCAAAAGAAATTGCCTTGCCACACTGCTGCTCTCCTTTGTTCACATGCTTCTCCTTGTGACGTTGAGACTCTTGCTTTGTTTCTAACACATATAATTAAAGATGAATTCTTTTTTTAAAGCCGAAAAAATGGACGTAAAGATCCACACAGATGCTGATCTTACGTCGATTACTGTCAGAAGCACATCTCTGCAGAGCCTGTTTTAGTTACATGATCTACTTTCAGGAGGTTACCTACAGGACAAATAGTGCACTGTCCCTTGATGTGGTGTTGCATTTCCTGGGGAGTCTAAGTCTGTTCACCCCAGGTAGAGAGGGTAGTGGCNGACCAGAGGAACAAAGCCACCTATTTAGTTTGGTGGCCAATGAGTTTAAGTGGATTGCTAACAAGAGCAGACAGTTACACAGAGAAAGAATAGTTAACACACACACACACACA
>LZPO01087158.1:272770-306415 GCA_001675575.1 Neotoma lepida
AAAGTTCAGCTCAATCCAAAGTTAGGGGTTCTGGGTGGTGTAGCTTCTTGCTTCATTCACTCTCCGTCTGTAGAACAAGGAAGGTTAAGGAAAGAGACCATAAACATAAAGGCGGTGGTGGCGCATGCCTTTAATCCCAGCACTTGGGGGGCAGAGGCAGGCAGATCTCTCTGAGTTCAAGGCCAGCCTGGTCTACAGAGCAAAATCCAGGACAGGTACCAAAACTACACAGAGAAACCCTGTCTCAAAAAACCAAAAATAAATAAATAAATAAATAAATAAATAAATAAAATTTAAAAAACACCTTTTTCTGCTCTCTCACTTCAGGAAGACAATTGTATTCAACCCCTCTTTTTGACTTTTAAGACAGGGCTTCATTCTGTAGCCCAGGTTGGCCTGGAACTCATAGCACTCCTCCTACCCCAGTGCCCAGCTCTCAATCTTATCATATGAATATTTAACACCAAACTCCTTTTTTTTGTTGTTCTAAATCNGTGTCTTACGTTTCTGTGAGTAGGGGCTTGTGAATGCATGTGCACACGTGCCACTGCGTTTGGAGACCAGAGGTCAGCTACAGGTGTTGTTCCTCAGGATGACTGTCCATCTTGTTTTTTGATACAGGTCTGTCACTCAGACCTGAGGCTTGCCCATTGAGCTAAACTGGCCCACTAGTGAGCCCTAGGGATCCACCTGCCTCTGCGTACCCAGCACTGGGATTACAAGCACATACTGTACCACCACNATGGCTTTCTATGTGGGTTCTGGGGATGGAACCCAGTCCCCAGACCTGCACAGCAAGCACTTTACAGANTGAACTATCTCCTCANCCCACTTCTTAATGCAGATTTCCAAAATGGTCATGTTTACCTAGTGCCATGATTTGGATCTAGAATGAGCCCCCAAGGATTGGCCCTGACCTTGGCCATACTGGAAGTTGGTGGAAGCTGTAGAAGGTGGTGCTTAGCGGAGGAGGGTAGGTTCTTGGGGCATGTGCCTTCCTCTCTTTCACTTCCTGACTTTGGAGTAAAAGGTTGTGCTCTGCCACATGCTCCTTCTGTGATATACTGCACTGCCACAGGTCCAAAGCATCAGGGCCAGGTGACTGCCAATCATCTCTATCCACAGCCAAGTTTACCATTANCCTGTGACCTGGTTTTAGTGGTGATGAGTCTTTGCCCAGCTGTTACATGATGGTAACATGATAGTACATGATAGTTTATTTATAGGATGTCTACAAAGAAGGCTCCCCTCTGGTTGACTCCATGACTATATACAGTGTTTCTCTGGAAAAGTTGGAGTCATTTTCTTCCCCTTTATATTTACCTGTTTTCTAAGTAATGAGCTGCTCACCAAATATCCNAAGATGAAAAATAGGAGATCTTGGATTTTAGTTTCATTTGGGGTCTATGGGTTTAGAAGGATATTTGATGGTCTCCAATGTGTTGCTTATATTGTTTCTAATAATCAGACTGCTCTGCTTTTGGCCTCTGAGATGGTGTTCTTTATGTCTTTTTAACTTCATCGTGACAAAGTGCCACATGTGTCCTGTCCCCTACCTGAGTCAGCTGATGTCAGGAGAGCATTGGTCTGTGNAGGACTTGACTTCGGAGAGCACTGCCTGGGAGCTAGAGGTATTCAGAGTGACTGGCTCAGTCTCTGTTCTTGGACTTTCTTAGGAAACATATTCTTCCCTTTGAGAGTAAACATGATTTGGATTTATTATTATATTTCCTATTCAAATTAAGGATGATGGATTTTTTTCTTGAATTCTTGGATTTTATAGTTTGATCTTTCTTGGTAGTAAAGCTGGGTTCCTAATGATATTTGCTGAATGCTTCCTTATTTAACTTATAATTAAGTATTGCAATTGNTATACATATATCACTACTAGTATTATTACTGACCACACAGTTGCCCCTTGCCACTCATCAGGAGCTGGNTCCAGGATCCCCATAGATANTCCTCAGCTCAAGTCTCTAATAGAGAGAACCTTCACATAATTACCATCTCCTTTCAACCATCTCTGCATGGCTGGCTTACAACATCTAATAAGGCATACTTGTGCTGTGTGACACTATTACTAAGGAGATGTGAACTGACAAAAGACCAAAGTNAGGATACAACCAAAGTCCAATTGGTGGAAATTGCATTTACTAGGGTTACTTATAGGNGTATGGATGTAGGGTAACTTCTGAAATGACTCAAAGACAGCTGCATCACCAAGCCCACCCCGGCATGGGTGACANCTCACAAGGCTGGGAACCTGGATCAAACTGCACAACTCACAGGCAGCTCAACAAGCTGGAGAGTGTCTCTTCCAGGCAGCTCAACTGGTTTGAGCCTCTTCTAGGCAACTCATCTAGTCTGAGAGTGTTTTTCAGTAGTCGTTACTGCTTCCATTTACTTGGGCAAAGAGGGGGTATAGAGTGTCTGCTCAGTTTCAGGAACTTCCCGAGTCTTTTGAGTTGTTTACTTCCTGAGTTTTAATGAGTGTCCCCACAGGATGGAATGTTTCATCTCATTTTCTAATATCTTACATCTTAAGGAACTTCTCATCAAGATGGAAAGTTTTATTTTAGAGGCAATGGCTATACAACAAAATGCTATATAAATAGTTTTATGTCATCTTGATTAGGGAATAAAAATAAGGGAAGACTCTTCTGTGGTTGACTGAGTCTGCTTGCAGAGATCGTGGTATAAGGTTATAGATACACAGCTGGATTTCTTCATTTCTTGTCTGTCACTAGAGATGAACAACTTTTCATAGTCAAATCTCAAATCCAAGTGTGTTCAGGGGCCTGTCCAGTTCCCATCCCTGTTCTCCTCAGCTCATTCTGACCCTACTTCACCAGTAGTCTATTAGCTTTGCTTTTTCACTGCATTGATTGTACACACACACACACACACACACACACACACACACACACACTCATTTTACCCTTTTCCTAGAGAAAAATATCTGACATGCTATCCCGAGTTCCCCCTGTCCTCCTCTTCACCTAAATGTATCCTTAAGATTGCTCTGTTGCTGCATAGAGAGAGAGGGATCTCTCCTTCACGCTTACAGCTACATGGTANTCCTGTGGATATGCTCTCATTTGTTCAACTTGCCCCACCTCGAGCATTTGGATTACTTACGAAGAGCTGCATAAGATAGACTGGTATATATCTTCTGGACAGAGTTCTAGAACTGGCATTGCCGGTCATAAGCCATNTGCTTTGACTCCATCCACATTACCAAGTTCCTCTCTGTGGGGACAGCAGAAGATAGTGTTCATTTCAGCAGCAAGTGACTGAGCCTGTCTCCCACCGGTCTCAGACAGGATAGACTGCCTTCATGGTGTAGCTGACTTTTGTTCCCTCATTTATGAGCAAGCCTAGGGCTCTGGTCCTCTTTACTAAAGCTCTACAGTGCACTTTACATTAGCAAGAGATCCAGGCCAGTACAGAGCTCACAGTAGGGTGGATGCCATCCACATGAAGGCAAGCAGCACTGAGACATTCTCGATCTGAGCAGAAAAGAGTTCCGAGTTTACTCACTCTGCCATTGGAGTGGAATGGAATACTTCTGCATTTTTCTCCTTCTCTCACCATGAGCACATCCTCTCTGGCTTAGCCATCACTGCGTCTACTGGCACTGGCCTTGTCACCCTGCTCTGTCTTGGCACCTGCTATTCCACAGACACTTCTCTGTCATGCTGGTGATTCTCCTGGGCGCGCCTTCCCTTGTTGGCTTTTCTGGCCCTCACTGACAGTGAGCACCTGTGAGGCAGATGCACACTCTGCCTCCTCCATGTCAACAGTCCCAGCTGAGTACAGAGGCAGGGTTCACCTGGTTAGAGGAACCTGTCTAGTGACAGTGACTGAGAGTGGTGTGTCAGAGTGTCAGGCGGGTTTCCCTGAGAGATTAAAAACATCCCATATGGAAGCATGTGATGATTAACCTTCCAGAAAGCACCTCAGGAGCAAGTGAGGTGCTCCACAGGGAATGCCACTTGGCCTGAAGGAATAGGTGTGATTTGACACACTAGAGGCACAAATCTGGCCTATATGGAAAACAGCAGCTCATTAGCATGTGTCAAGTACAGCCCAGGAGTCCTGGCCCTGTGTTGCCCCTCAAGAGTCCCTCCCCAGGACTGCCTAGAGACTGCCCACAGCAGGCTCACTCCAGTGGTCCACTGGCCTGCTTGTTTCCCCAGGGCAGCTCTGTGTGACTCTGCCAGGCCTCTCTTCTCCTCCACTGTGACATGATACCATCTCTTAGGCTCAGCTGTGCAGCTTCAGTTTCTCTAGAGTCCCCATCCTGCAAGAACATTGCTGCTTTTTACTGTTTCCCAAGCAGGCTCCCCTGCTGAGGAGAAAATCTGGCAACCCGTCAGGATGAATGCAGCATTGTACTTGGCAATTACATGTAGGTTCTTTAAAAATAGTACTTATTTTTTTCAATTATAAAAATAATGCACACTTATAATAGAAAATTAAGAATATTGAAAACTAAAAGGAAGAAATAATTATCCATGACTTCACCGCCGAGAACACCTACTGCTANCATTTTAGTAGATTTCCTTCCAGCCATTTTCTATGAATATTTATATGATTGGGTTCATTTTCTGGGTACACTCTTGCACTTTCAACTTAACCTTGTCACATAAGCACCGCTTTTCACCGTTTTGAATAATCACAGCAGATATTGACTATACACAAATTCTTCATAAGTATCAGGAAGACTAAAAGCATATGAATTATGCTGGGAGCATATCTCAATAACTGAGCACCTGCCTAGCATGCAAAGAACCCCAGGTTCAATCACCAGTGCCTCTAAAGTAAATAAAAAATGAGTAAAATTAAATGTGTGTATTCATAACAGTGGTACAACTCACTGCAAAAAGCAAAGCTGCCAGGAAGATGCACCTTGGCAAGGGCAAGTTCCNGATTCTGCCTCTCCCCGGAGATAACCGTCATCATTGACTAAGTTCCTCTATAGACTGATAATAATTATATGCTTAAGTGCATGTATAGTTTGACTTTTATTCTTTAATCATCCCATGTGTGCATGTACTCAGCATACGTCGGATGCACGCTGAATTAACTGTGGGAAGCCAGAGCCCAGCCCACGACTTCCCCTTGAATGAGAGCAGTTAAGGGGTTACAGCATATTGATGGGAGATTTTTCATTCTACTGATTGCCAAGATCNNTGGAAATACCATCCATGACTATAAATTGGCAAAAATGAGGCTGTGGTCCACTCTTCTTTTCCTGCACTTTTCTTTTTCTTGCAGTTAGTAATTCTTTTGTTCTCATGTGTTTGTTTGTCTGTGTGCTGACTGTTGCCTTAATCCCAAACGCCATGCCCTTTGTCCACACTTCTTTACAACACAATGGGCCACAGGCATCAAGAATACAAGCTGTGCCGGGGTGCTTGCTGTCAGAAAGGTCCTGGATTTCACTGTTTGTTTTCCCTCCAGCCTTGTGTATGCACAGAATCTAAACATGAAATCNTATATNTTTCACAAGTTCCTTCACACAGCTGTCAGGCAGCTTCATATCTTTAGTGTATCTGTTTTGATTGTAACCTGCCATGGTGGTTGGAGGTGACATCTTCTATTTGGAAGAGTTTCAGATTTTTAGATTAGAGGTTCTTAACCTCTGTTATCAATTCCTCTTCCTGTGATTGTCTTCTGGAATCTTCTACCCTGACCCAATGACAGCCAGCAGTGTGTTAAAGGCTTGATCCTAGCCTATGTCACTTCAGAAAGGTGGGAGAAAGTGCTGATACATCCTAAACTGGAAGGAAAGAGAGCCTTTGTCAGGCCCCTTCTGTGGTTGGTTATGTGTGGCATCTCTTCTATTCCTGCAGAGGCAGATGAGGTCTCTGTGGCTGAGGAAGATCAGTGGGCACCCCATAGGGTGTCCATACTGGGGTTCAGATGCAAAGTAGTATGAAGTTTGCACCCACTTCATTTCCCTGTCTCAACTTGCCAAGAAGTCTGTCCTGGGTCTTCAGTCTGGGCAGTTTCCACTGCCCATGACTTGCCCAGTTTGGGCAGTNNNNACTGCCCATGACTTGCCCAGTTTGGGCAGTGGAATGTGGCAGGGTTCTTAAAATGTGTGCAGGCCAATTATGGAAAGGATCCTTAAAAAGGGCTTAGAATTCTTGCTTCCCAGGCACACAAGCTCAGATCCTTGTTCATTTCTTATTCTGTGACATTGAGTAACCTCTTACATCCTGAAAATTCTTATTTTGAGAAAATTTCAAATCTTTAAAAAACACTCTGTGGAACTATGGAAGACAGAAGATTCCAGCAGGCTACATTGGTTTTTCTCAGGGGCATTCTAGAAATCACAGGCCTAGTANACCAAAGCAAACCAAGGCTGGAGACTGCTGGCCTCAGCTGACTTCTTCCTTCTGCTGGAGACAGGACCTCTCATGTCTCACTTGGCAGATAGNGACCAGAGAAAAGAACTGCTATCCCCAGGCTTCCTCACAGCTTCATCTACCACCAACACATCATGAGAACAACCTGTGTGATACTCTACTTGTTCCTGTAGAGATAAGAGGCTTGTGCCCCTCCAGCTAGAGTATAGAAGGTAGGAAGATGGTTAAAACATCCCATGAATACAGAGGTGAGTGGTGGGTGGTGGGTGTAGCATGCACTGGTGGTTTAAAGCTAAGCCAGTCCACCCTGTGAATGAGATCCATGCTACTGGATGGCTGAGCTCCAAGACAGAAGTGGGCAGGGTCTCTAGCTAGGACGACTCCTGCTAGCCCNGGACTGCTCCTGTCTACATTATTAAGTGAGAGAACCATGTGCCTGTTTTTAAACCACTGATTTGGGGTCTGTGCTGGTTAGTTTTAGTCAATTTGANACAAACTAAAGTCACTTGGGAAGAGAGTCACCTCAGTGGAGGAATTGCCTCCACCACATGGACTGTGGGCAAGTCTATGGGGGCATTTTCTTGATTACAGATTGATGTGGAATGCTGGGGGTGGTGGGGGTACACACCTTTAATCCCAGCACTCGGGAGGCAGAGGCAGGTGAATCTCTGAGTCTGAGGCCAGCCTGGTCTACAGAGTAAGTTCCAGGACAGCCAGGGCTACACAGAGAGACCCTGTCTCTAAAAACCAAAAGGAAAAGAAAATGATTGATGTGGAGGACCCACTCCACTGTAGGTGGTACCCAGGCAGTNCTTGGTTATAAAAGAAAGCAGGTTGAACAAATCATAACAAGCAAGCCAGTAAGTGTCTTTGGCATGTCGTCCCCTGCCTGTCACGCTTCAGGGCCGGCCTTCATGCTCCTGCCTTGGGATCCTTCTNGGTCTTCCTTCAGTGATGGCTTGTAACCCATGAGCTGAATTCAATCCTTTCCTCTCCGAGTTGGTTTTGGTGAGTGTTATATCATAGCACCAGAGAAGCAAACTAGAACAGTGGCCTTTTTTAGGGCAGCCAAACCAANGTGCAGGCTAACAACCCAGATCTCACCTAACTTCCTCTTGTGGCCATTTTCCTCCTTTATGCTGCCAATCTGTAAATACAGCCTATGTTTCCACCCATGTGTTCTACACGCAATTTCCTTTTCCTGCGTAACTGTCCCCTACCCTCTGCTACCCAGGAACCTCTCACTCACCTTTGGACTGCCCACTTGAACATCCCTGCCTTGAGGAGCCTTCCTTGACCTGCTCCTTGCTGGGTAGGATTCGTCATTCTTTCCTCCTTGAGTGCACAGTAAAGCTTCTAACTGTCTGTTCATGTTTACCATGTGTCACCCTAATCATTTGCTCATATGTTGTTGTCTCTCAGACAAGACTAGTTTTCTTACAGCCAGGGATCCTATTTTCTTCATTTCTGTAACCCTAACACTGACTTGGTAAGACACTAATGCACTTTCATGAATTGGATGAATGAGTGCAGATAATATAATTATGTGTGGACCCATATAAACCCTCNCTCTTTAAAAACGGTTTCTTTCTTTGCTAAGACTACACTTGAGTCTAGCACACGCATTCCTTCTACGGAAACCCAATGAACACAATTTTACTATTATATAATTTATAAGCCGGGGACTAATTATACATTTACCTGGAAACTTGCACTGTGACTTTGTCAGGTCCCCTCAGCCCCATAGTCCTGCCAGTGAGCTCCTGTGCCCTGGTACTGCACTGACTGCAGAATTTCAATCAAACCTTTTGCTCAGGCTGTCTGCCTCCTCTCAGCTCCTAGCGGCTGATCCAGGCTGCAGAACTGGCAGTTTCTAGAGAACGCTCAGGCATGGTCAAAGCTAACAAAGAATGGGTGCATTTTCTTGCTCTGTGGTGCTGCAGAGTTTAAGGGCTCTATGGGAGGGTGGTCTGTTCTGGTGGCTCTCATACTTTGCTTTTATTTTGGGCCAAATAGCACACCGATTACACTATCTCCCCATTAGTATCTTGTACTAATGCTATATGGAGTCTGGTACTAAACCGTCCATCTTCCACCCTCTGAAAATACAGNGTTAGCATTTTCTAGGTTTGGATGTGCAACATGTGAGTCTTGGAGCTGATTCACTTGGGAGACACCCTGTCATGCAGGGGACTCAACCCTTAGGAGAAATTGCTTGCTGGAGAATCTTTACCNACTTGGCGTGTTTAGAGAGGGTCTCTTGAATTACCTTTTTAGCCTGTGTCTTATTTCTGTAGAGATTTGTCCTCAATAGCTATAATTCGCAAACATCCTGAACTTACTCTCAGGAGAATTCCACTGCCTCCCCAACCCAAACNGTAAGCTTTAAACCTTAATGGAGAGCAGGGGCTGAGGATGCAAGANCACCATGTAGAACAGCTGTGTTTATGGCTCATCTCCTCTGTCTAGTCCTTGACTGTGCCCAGACTCAGCATATAGGCTGGTGCTCACTAAACTGCTGGGGAAAGTGATTGGATGGTGCCTCTTCTTTTGCAGGTGTGTGTGCTGTTGCTGCTTGCTGCTCTAGTGGGGCTGGTCTGGGCTAATCAGGAGAAAAGGTCTATGACCTGTATCATAGTGCTCCCTATCAGGCCTCTGGCACTCAAGCTTTTGCTCACATGTTCATCTTCATGCTGGTTTCCTGTTCTTTTTCAAGCAGTCTCTCATTAACTGGCTTAACCAGTGTGTCCTCAAGATGGGTGCTATGGCCAGAAATGTGACCTGTCCCTTGTNGGCCCATGTGTTGGAGGCCTGGTCCTCACTATGGTGTTGAGGTAGTATGAACCTTTAAGAGGTGCTGCTCTGTGAGGGTCCTTAGGTCAGCTGGGGACACTGTCCTGAGAAGAAATTGTGAGCTCCCCTTGTGCTCTGGCTTCCTGCTTTGAGGGGTGATCTTTCCTCCTACTCACTTTCCCACCAGTGCCTGCTGGTGTGCTATGGCAGGAGGACCCTGGAGCTGAGCAGACGTAGGCATCATTGTAAAAACTGAGCTAAATAACTGAGACCACTTGTAGTTCACTATAGCTTTGAAAGACAGTCTAACACAATGGGCCACTTAAAATGCTGTAACTATTTTAGAATATAATTAAGGTTTTCAGATGACAGTGGCAAACATGTTTAATATCTATTGAAATAGCATATAAGTAAAACCAGGCTGAAGTAAGTTGATAAGGAAGGGTGGCAGAGTCTTAAATAACAATGATGTCACTGGGAAGGGAAGGAAGGAGGGAGGGAAAGAGAGAGAAAGAGACAAAGAGACAGAGACACAGACACAGAGAGAATATTGCTAAATTTTCAATAAAACAGCCCCATTTAGCCTCTGTATGCTAGCCTGCTCCATGTACCAGGCACTNTGTGGAGGGAGTGGGAAGGGACAAAGCAGCCACCATCCCTGCTTTGAAGGAAATCTGACCTACTCAAAATAGACCACAGGTAAGATTGAAAATATTCTACCAGAGACACTATTCAAAAAGAAACAAATGCAATTAATTTTAATTTTTAAAAATGTGGGGACTGGAGAGATGGCTTGACAGCTAAGATCACTGGCTGCTTGTGCAGAGGACCTGGGTTTTGTTTCCAGAACCTACATGGTGGCTCATAACTATCTGTAACTCTAGTTCCAGGGGCTCTGATGCCTGTTTTAGGCTCCTCTGGCACAAAGCATGTATGTATATGATGCATACACATAATGCAAGTAAAGCACTCCTTCACATAAATAAAAACAAAATTGTTTTGAAAATTATCTAGCCCAATATATAGGTAAAATTTCACTAAAAGGCGGAAAGTGATATCCTTTCTTCCAAATGTTCTCAATATGAGGATTACCAATTCTTTACCCTCCTTTTTATACTGTCTTCCAAATCCAGTGTTTACCTGACACAGCATACCTCAATGAAGACCAGCCATATGTCAANTTGTCCATTTGGACAGTCAACAAGCAAGTAAAGATGCCATCTATTTTAAGTAAATAGAAACAATGTAATGTTAATACTGAGCAAGTGACATAGTGCACAGTGCTGGAAATAGTAAAGGCATCACGAGCAAAGTGACAAGAAAACAAGTGATAGGGAAATGGAGGTCACTGGCCAGGCTGGTCATGATCAGTCAACTCTGCAGCTGAACTTAGCAGAGACTAGTGCAAGTGAGTCATGCCAAGGCTGTAGAAAGGAAGAACCCCTGGAGAACCCCTAGCAAGAGCAAAGGTCTTGCATCAGGACCCAGCAATGTTCTCAAGATGGTGTGTGGCTGGAGCAATAGGGTGACAGTAGGGACATGAGCTTGTACCAGAAGCCACATGCCGTGGGCTTCACAGTTCAGGCAAGGCATCTGGCCTTGTGCCACCTCTTGCCTTCTGTTTGTTTGTATTTAAGTTCATGTTTCTTAGATGTTCTGTTTTCTTTCATAACAGAGGGGAGAAAGTCTAAAGGCCTTTGCTGGTGCACCAAGGATTGCAGTGCTTTGGATATAGTTTGCTACCATGTCTTCTCCATGTCTCCATTGGTGTTTATATTCTAGTGACTTCTAGTGTCAGGGGCTTAGCAGATATTGTGCATCAAGGCACACTCTTTTCCCATGTGTGCATTTGTGTGTGTGTGTGTGTGTGTAGATGTGGAGGCTAGATACCAGGGCTGAGCATCTTTCTCAACTGTATTCCACTTTATTTTCTGAGGCATGGTCTCTCATTGAATTGAACCTGGAGCTTACTGATTCAGTCATACTAGCTGGCCAGGGAGCTCCAGAGATCCTCCTGTCTCTGCCTCATCAATGTAAGGATTATAGACATGCATCACCATGCCCAGCTTCTTATGCAGATGTTGGGGATCTGAACTCAGGTTTTCATACGTGCACAGCAAGCACTTTCCCTGTTGAGCCATCTCCCAGGACCCCCAACACACACTTTCAAAGGTATTTTCTCAGCACTTGGTATCTCAAGGGTCTAGCATGCCCCTTGCATGCATAGCCAGCCCTTGATATTTGAAAAGCATTGTTTCTAGCACCCTCCCACAAATAGCCAAATCTGTGGGTGTTCAAGTCCATTGCACGGAATGGTACATTTGCACGGAGCCTACACACATCTGCTCCATGCTTCTTCACCTTTAGTGACTTAGAGTGCCTAAAGCAGTGGAAATATATATCTGGACTTCTCTACTGTGTTGTAGGAAATAACAGAAAATGTTTGCACACATTAGTATAGATGCAGTGTTTCCATATTTGAGACCATGGGTGAGTGGTACCACGGGATGCAGACCCACAGATATGCAAGCCTAGCTGCACTGATTTCACGTGCATTGTAGTCATGCATAATAGGTGGCTGCATATATTCTTACCACTTCTGCCTGAGGATCAGGCATTCCAGAGTCTTGATCTTTCTCTGAACCGGAGAAGCCTGACTCACCCAGCCCATCTCTGCTGCTGCTGGGCTCAGGGCCCTATACTAGGAACACTCGTTGGCATTTACAGTGCTACCCGACAGCAGGGACCACAAGTAGCCGCCCCCAAGGCTGTGATCAAGAGCCTTCTGTGGGTACTGTGGGCTGGAGCCTGCCTCCCTGAGAGCTGCCTTTCTCCAGCACGGTCTCCCCTATCTCTCTGTACACATCTCCACTCTGTGATGGATGCATTCCAGGCACCCTTCTCTCCTTCACCTCTCCTCCTGCTGCTTGCCACCCTTACCCAGGCACACTTTCTCTTACAGGGTCTTCCTCACTCAGCACAAGTGCCCCAAGTGACCTCAGTGTCTGCCAGTGTTGAGAGGTCAGGTGAAATAGATGCCTCCATGTTTTCCTGCTACCCTGGGAAGTTCTGGAATGTGCTTGGAGTGGCAGCAAAGTCCCTTTCATCATAAAGGCTTCCAAGATGTCTCCCTGTCTGAGGGATAACTCGGGGTCCCCATCAATAGTAGGTATGGGGCTGTGGCTACATGGATGCAACTTAGCCCCAAAAAAGAGGTACAAATTCTCCTGCTCCCGTGGTGGCTTTGCCTGGCTGGTGCCTTCCTGCCCAGGCACCTCTTTCCTTGGCATCACTTAGTTCTCTTGCTTCCTTACAGTAGGGTTTGTGTGGTTCTAACAATGCTCCCTGTGTTCTGCTCCAAACAGGTGAGTGTTCTAACTTAGAAGTACAACCACGCACTATTTCCAACAGTTTTGAACTTGGTCTTTGTGATCGTCTTTAGATGCCAAGGTTCTGTCTCTCCTGGCATTTTGTTCTTATCACATGCCCAGGTCCTCCCACCCTCTCTTACTGTGTCCTCTGGAGCACTGACAGGGAGTAGCTGGGATGTGGGTTGACATGCATCTACGATTTAGCTTTAAAATTTGCATGTTCTTGTGTTGATGTGTCACAAATAGACTGAGGCAGGGAGCTGAAGGATGCTAAAAGCGTTGGGAGGGTTTTCTCCTGCAATAACAACAGTTCAAATGCCACATTAGTCAGAACAAGAAATGTTAGCTCCTGTCAAAGAGAGAACCCAGCTTTAGTGTTTGAACCCAATGGAAGGTTATTTCATATTACTCCACAGTGACAGAGAAAGAAGTATGTGTGGTTGTTGGGGGTGGTTTGTGTGTGTGTGTGTGTGTGTGTGTGTGTGTGTGTGTGTGCATGTGCGTGCCATGCAGGGGGTTCTCTGCTCTGTGCAGAGCCTCAGGGACTCAGGCTGTTTCCATTGTCAGCACCTTCTAGGAGTTTTCCACTCTTAATGTGGTTGGAAGGCAAAAGCGGAAAGGAGAGAGAGGGATGGTGATGTTGTTTAGGTCAAGTGTAACACACTGATTTCCCACCATACTCCACCAGCAGAGCTTGACCCCTCACGGACCCTCAAGTGGACCCTCCAGGCTTCCTTTCATCACTGTTGAGAGCCTTTTAGCTCCTTCTNCTCGTGATCCATAGAATGTAAAACAGGTTGTTAGGAGCCAAGAACACTGGAAGCTACTGCTCCCAACTAACAGTGTTTTGGTTCCTGTTCTCTGGCCTCCCCTGTCCTCCTAGATGTCACTGCTGTATGCCAGATTGTGATATGCCAACACACTAAGACAGGTCCTGGTGCTGGCTCAGTGACCACACTTGAGTAGACAGGAAGTGTGGGGGGGTTGTGGTCTGTGGATGTCTCCAGGAGGCCTCTGGGAACCCGAGGAAACATGCCTTGGCTTCACACTTGTTTTCTTCACCAAAGCCTGGAGTATGCCAAGCACCAAGCAAAAGGGCAGGTCCTTGTGGTACACAGGCTGGCAGCTTGCTGAAGGCCTCGCAACTCCTGCTCTGACTGTTGGTGATGGGCACCCCACCAATGATTTCTTGTAGGAACCATTGATCTCCATGTGCCCCTTCTACCTCTTGTTTTTCTTGTCCCTCTTGGTTTTCTTGTCCCTTTCCTCTTACAGATGTCAATCACAAGAGGGAAGGGACTGAGTTCATCTCAGCACCTGGCATAATACTCTGCATATGGCTGGTACCTAATATATCCATGCTGAGTGATGAATGACAGAATGAATGAGTACTGGCATCTGCTGTCCAGGCTGTCCTTAGAACAGTATTTGGTTTCAATTTTACCTCTTTTTTTGGAGGGAGGTGCTAGGGATTGAACCCAGGGACTCAAGTATGCTAGGCAAGCTCTGTACCAATGGAATTCCAACTGCAGCCCTGGTTTTATTTTAAGAGCACTTCGTAAGGGACCCTTTTGCTGGGCCCCTGGAAGTTCTCCTCTCTCTACTTCTCATTTTCCTGTTTCCAGGGGCCCCTGTTGTCCTGCTGCCCTGTGGCCCTGCTTCCTTTGAGACTTCAGTGTGCTGGCTTCTGGGTTTGGCATAGTTCCTTCTCACTGTCTTTCTCTTGCTGACAGGTCAAAGAGACTCCTCAGGTTTCACCTGCCATCTTCTCATCCTTTCTTTCCTGCAGGTGGCTCTACCTTAAACCCCTGTGTTCCTGTTTCCTGCCACCTGTAGCTGCCAGGGACTTTCACAACAGCACTGACAGGGCAAGTAAGTAGGTTAAGTCACAGACATCAGCCCTGAGTAATTTAGCCAAAGGGATTCCATGCTTGTTGACCACCTGTCAGCTACCAGAGGCCGGAAGTTCAGGCTCAGAAATGACAGATTGGGACCAGAACCTGGAAATCCACGCCTTGCCAGGTCAGCATGGGGTTGATGAGCACCACACTCTGCTCGGGGAGAATCTTCAACCTTCCTGGGCTCTGGGTGGCTTTGACAGTTGTCCTAAGACCACACATAGTGATGTTTCATTTCTTTAAGGGAAACAGAGATGCCTCCTCACTGTCCGCAAGATCTTCCTTCCTCTCCAGATGACCAAATCACAGAATGCTCGGGTCACTTGTTCACAATNACAGAGCATTTTCATAGACTTTAGGTATGCCTCAAGTCACCTTTCACCCTCTACGTCACTCACCTGACATACCACCCACGCTGAGTCATCAGATGGTATGCTGCAGTGACAGGAAACAATGACAGGAAGCCATGTGTGTATTTTCAGCATAGACAGGACACAGTTCCCACCAATACTGTTGGTCCTAAGGTGGTTGAATTCTTGAATGGAGAGCCTGGGCACAAGACTAACGGCATGGTTTTCAGTAACTTTGCCTGCTAAACAAACTAAAGAAAATAAACATCCACATAAACCTCTTATGTATTTGAAGGCCATGACTCAGGCCTGTGGCAGGGTGTGGGCAAGAAACTCAAGTCCTCCAGTTCCTGGCTTCCAGCTGGTTTCACACATGAAACACTGAGAACCTGTTGGCAACACAAGCAGACAATGTAAGCAGCGAGCCAGGTGTGAAANCAGGCGCTGGCTGGGCCTGGCTCTAGGCGGGATTTGCCTATGGATTAGAACCTGAGTCACAGTCTTGAGCATGTCTCCAAGCTATGTCTCAGTGTGAGTAAGTCTCTTCACTATGTCTCAGTGTGGGTAAGTCCCCTCACTGTGCCTCAGTTGCATCACCTACAAAATGACAATTGTGGCATCTATGATATCAAGGACACCTTTGAGTATAAAAAAATCTTCCTTGAGGTGTGCTGGATGCTCAGGACCAGGACTGGGACATTGCATAAGGGAACATGGTTTTGTAAGACACAATGTATAGGCAGAGGCAGCTGGTGGGAGAATTGACACAGTTCTGCAGATGACAGCCTCGTCAATCACACACAGAGCATTTACTGTGCATCAGCCATCCTAACAACGCTATCTATTACTTCATTTGTTTGTCCTAATAATTTTTTTTTTTTTTTTGGTTTTTTGAGACAAGGTTTCTTTGTGTAGCTTTGGAGCCTGTCCTGGAACTCACTCTGTAGCCCAGGCTGGCCTCGAACTCACAGAGATCTGCCTGCCTCTGCCTCCCAAGTGCTGGGATTAAAGGTGTGCGCCACCACTGCCCAGCTTGTTCCAATAATCTTAAGAAGAATTCATTACCTATGTTTTGCTGTTGAGGACACTGAGGCATGGAGAGGCTGAGTAACCCACTCAGTGTCATGAAGCTTGTAGGTCCAAGAGCCAATTCAGATCCAGGGTCTGCGCCCCCTTCACCAGCATTCCACAAGGCCTCCCTGACCCAAACCAGCCAATTAGAAAAACCGGGTCTGGGAGTGTGGGCAGCCGTAAGGTATTTACCTCATGTTTGAAGCCCTAGATTCCATTCCCATCACAGAGAGGGAGGGAGAGAGAGAGGGAGGCCGCCTGGTGTGCCCTCCCTGCTTGATTGGGCCTCAGCTCCTTCCACAGTTACCCAACCCTTCAGTGGACTTTCCCTGTCTAAACATAATCACCCTCATTTGCCTTCAAAGGCTACACTTTAGTGTTAAGTCAGAGGCTTTTTTTAAAAGATAAAGTGGAACAATGCAGTGTGCACCCCACCACTTTTAGTCGCTAGCACTCTATTTGTGGAGTACTTTTCAGTGTATACAACTTCTCTTCGCTTCACTAACCCGATTAGTCAGTGGAAGAATTTCTTCTTTGACACTCAGTCTGAATCTCATTAGGGTGCCTGGGCCCAGTTACTAATTGCTGACATTCTGGACTTGCCAAATGCATTTATGGACAGCAGCATGTGGGTAGGAACCTTCATTTCCCTTTCAGTAGATTCCATTGTACTCAATGACCTTTCCCAAGAGGCCTAGCCCTTGGCCTTAAATATATAGTAAAAATAGAATTCCCGAGGCCAGAAGGATCACGGGAAAACTGCTGGGTCAACCTTGATTTTTAAATTTTGTTTGTTTGTTTGCTTGCTTGTTTATTATTTGTGTGTGCATGCTGCAGGGGACACATACCATGGCACACAGGTGGAGATTAGCTTTGTGGAGTTGCTTCCTCCTTCCTTTTTCACTTTCATGTGGGCTCTGGGCACGGAGCTCAGGTTGCCAGCTTTGTCCTTTTTAGCTGTGGGGCCATATCATTGGCCCCTAGCCTTGATCATGACCAACAGGAAACTGGAGCCTGGAAGTGAACGATCAGGCTGGTGAGGGACAGGTTTGTTCCCAGAGTGCAGCTTATGTGTCAGAGGCCAAACACAGCCCTTCCCCCTGGGCCCTACCCTGGGTGTCCCCAACCTGCATCATGGCCATAACACTGCCAGGATGCCTCTGCCCCATGATGGTGCAATGGGCTTTCTTAATCTCCCTTAATTCAGCCCACACTTTAAGTTCATTATATTTGTCTTAAGAGCAAACACTTGCCATAAAATAAAGCTAATACTGCAAATAAAATCACTAAAAGCAAAGCCACATTGGACTGCATNGGACTGCCTTTTTTAAAAGGAAGACAAGCCTACATGAGCACACCTCATGCCAAGGAAAACTTTGCCTTTGACTAATCAGAATGAACAAATGATGGAGGTGGCCTGCATGGGGTCTTTCTCAGACTGAAGCTTGTGTTCTTCNGTTCCCTGGATGTTACAGCTAACACCCTTTGCCACAGCAGCCTCATGTCTATGTACAGGAAGGAGGGACTCTGGGAAAGAAGTGAACCAAGGACTGGCCCATAGGAACTTCTGCTGTCAGGTTTCATGGTGGCATCCATGTGAGGACTNCTGGGAGCCGGGCAGTACTGGCCAACCCCTACTCATTCACTTGCTTCAATTCTACCTGATGCTATTTTTGCAGGAACGACACTGAAAGGATTTAAATTTTTATGCTTGTTTTTCTCTTCATGGTCTTTTAAGGACAAAGGACAGTAAAGCACCTTTGACCTCCATACTGTAATGAGGGATCCATGTCCACAGCTTCCTGTAATGAGATTCCACCCTCATTGGAAGAAATGAGACCGGGCGGATGTCCAGGAACACTCAACAGAAGAGTGGACATTTCTGAGGAGCTTGCATCTGAATCCAGTACCCAGCAGATCCTTCTTAATTATGGGTGGCAGCAGCCTGAGTCCCCACAGGCTGGAAGAAGTTATAAAGAGCCTTAAGACAGTATGGGAAAACTGAGCAAGGAGCTAAGGCAAAAGGGTTTGAGGGAAAAGAAGTATAAATACTCCAATAAGACACCCGATCACCCTGTTCCATTAACATGAAGAGCATTTATAACCTCAGTAGTTGTAGCCTTGAGAACAGCCTATTAACAGGACTGTTAAGTCATTTAAAAATTCTATTTCCTTTTTAGAGGTATTATTTGTATTATATCATATATAATTGTCTGTATATATATGCTTCTTTTTCCCTATATCTTCCTATGTCCAAATTTTCAATGACCTGATTTTTTTTTTAACTTAGAACCGTTGGATCCTATCCCCATGTCTCACAGTCTCACAGTGGTTATGGAGACAGAGTAACTTAAACCCATAGTTGGCATGTGGAATAGCTTATCTGCTGCATGAGTATGCTTCTGCTGCACAACAAGTCAGCCCATACTTGCTGGCTTAACATACCATGGCTCATTTATCTTGTGGCTCTGTGGGAGAGCAGCTTGGGTTGGGCTCTGTTGGGTGGTTATTGAGTCATAGCCAGTTCCTTCTTGCAATGACGACAGGTCACAGGGCAGAGCTGCCTCTGGGGATTGTTGTCTTGTCTGCCTTGGTTCCCCCCATGTTTTTTTCCTCCATGTATTGAGGCCATTGCTCCATCCAGTGAGTACACTGAGTTCAGGCTGGTTCATGGCAGGAGGAGGAGTGAGAGTATGGTGTCAAGGGTGATGGTGTGGCATCTCAGTCCTCTGGACNCCAGGACTCAGATCTGGAACACTGTCATTTGCACTACATTCTGTTGGTAAGAGTAAGTCAGAGGTCAGTGCACAATCAAGGTGTGAGAACTAGAATCCATGTTGGAAGAGAAACGCCTCTACACCAGAGCATGGGACATAGAGATACAGATTATACCTGCTGAGGAGACTTGTCCCAGCCTGTGCTCAGGTCACCCTCACCATTATATCTCGACGCAGACCCTCTACAAAGCCTGCCTCTCTTGCTTCTCACCATGTTCAGTCATCTTGCTGACCTCTAACCTCGCCTTTTCTCCATCTCTCCAAGGGATGTCTTGGGTGTCCCAGCATGCCCCACTTTCCTCTGTGGACAGGGCAGGAGCCAAGCACAGGGTGGAATGGAGACCCCCAGGTCACCACTGACCTTTTGGTATTCATTTGCATGTTCAACATGTAAACTTCTAACCTTTTTGTTTCTTGTTTTGTGTGTATGTGTGGGTGTGTGCATTCTCACCTGAGAATGGATAGTGTACATACAGGTGTGTGTGTGTGTGTGTGTGCATGTGGAGGTCAGAGGTCAATTGAGGTGGTGTTCCTCAGGGGCTGGCCACCTTGGTTTTCTTTTGGCGGTGGTGGGGCTGNGTGTGTGAGACGGGTGAGGAGTGGGAGCAGGGAGGGGAGAAGACAGGGTTTCTCACTGGCACCTGGGTCTCACTGACTGGTGTGAGACTGACTATCTAGTAAGCACCAGCAGTCCTGTCCACTCACTCCCCAGCATGCACCATCATGCCTGACTTTTTAGGTAGGTGGTGGGAATCAAACTCAGGTCCTCACACTTCCTAGTAAGCTCTTTAGCAGCTGAGTCATCTCCTCAGCCACAGCCTTTTTATTTTTTATCTTATTTTCTGTGTATGTAGCACTAGGTATGGAATTGAGGCTTTGCTCATGCTAAGTAAATGCTTCACCACTGAGCTACATGCCCAGCCNCGGGTGTATTTTTAACCAGTACATAAAGACACAAAAGTTGTGCATATTGCTAAGCTTGGTTGCACATGCCTATGATCAGGAGGCTGAGGCAGGAGGTTTAAGGCCAGCCTGGGCTACAGACCATCTCAAAAAGCAAAAGAAAACAGAAATAACCAAATTTGCATGAACGAAACGTTTCAATCCACGTATGCNTTGTGTAATGTTTAAATCAGGTTAAACATACCTGTCACTGCAAACCTTTATCAGTTCTTTGTTATGAGACTTGCAGAGTATTTCCTGTGTTTTTAAGACACGTACTACCACATTACTTGACATCACCCCCACTTTACTGTAGCTCACCAGTGTGCTTCTTGTTGATTTCTGATTGTAACAGTACCAGCTGGCCAGCCTTTCCCTGCCACTCCACTGCCTCTGAGCTTAATGAAGTTCTTTTCCACCCTGCCTACCATGCACCAGGCACTATGCTTAGTACTCAGTCTGAGTGTTCCATTTAGTCCCATGAAACAGACAGAAACCGTCGTCATTGTACAGGGAGAGGAAGTGGGCCATTCACCTGTAGGGTTTTTTGTTTTTGTTTGTTTTTGATTTTTACTCTTTGGGGGCCCGCCACCCAGCTCCCATATAAATACACAGAGACTTATTTTTACTTATGAATGCCTGGCCTTAGCTTGGCTTGTTTCTAGTTAGCTTTTCTTAAATTATCCTGTTTCTCTTTAACTGTTTTGCCTCTGCACTTTTTACCTTTCTCTATTCTATATACCTTTCTTTCCTTCTTACTCCATGGCTGGCTGTGTGGCTGAGTGGCTGGCCCCTGGTGTCTCCCTCTCCTCTTCTCGCTCCTTGTTCTTCTTTTTCTCTTCTCTTTATTCTCTCTGCCTGGCAGCCCCGCCTATTTCTCTCTCCTGTGCAGCTATTGGCCATTCAGCTCTTTATTAGACCAATCAGGTGTTTTAGACAGGCAAAGTAACACAGCTTCACAGAGTTAAACAAATGCAACATAAAAGAATGCAACACATCTTTGCATCATTAAACAAATGTTCCACAGCATAAACAAATGTAACACATCTTAAGCAAATATTCCACAGCATTCACCTGTTTGTGATCTCGGAGCCCCAGGCCAGCAGAGCTAGGATCTTAATCCATGTGACCAGGCTCTAGGGTCCAGTGGCCTCACACTGCCCTGCACTGCCTCTTCTTCACAGAAGACTTACTTTCCAATCACTTCATAAATAATGCAAATTGATGTCTCTCCTCATTAACCCATGAACTGGGTTCTCTCCAACCCCACTGTGTATCGAGAGCTTGATTCTTTTTTGCTTGGCTTCTGGGGGCTTTCAGGCTCTTTCTGGGAGTGTGCAGTGACTTTGGAATGTGAATCATGCTCTCGTGGCTTCTGTCCCCATGACTTTTACAAACTCTTTCCCCTTCTCCTTCTTACAAGAAGCTCCTCAAGACCCTTTGTCCTTCCAGATCACATTCCCTGTGTAAGGCATGCTCTTGACTCATTGCTCACAAATGGCAACTCCTAAACCTTCACCTCTACTCTGACTTCCTACTGTAGCCCTCATCAGGCCTCCCAGGTTGGCTTTCCCCAGAGAGACCAACACTGTTTTTCAAAAGTNCACACTGAACTTGACCCTGCTTCCCAAGCCTCCTCCCTTCCTCCATGTAGGCAACTCAGGAAAGCACCACCCAGTCAAATGACCGGGAAATCCGAGGGGGTTATTTTGGAGGTGGGCTGGATGAAGGGTGGGAAGTGGGGAGAGGCACATACTGCTTGAAATGAGTGGTCTCCTAACAACGGTGGGTGGGCAAGATGTGCCCTGCTCTGAGGCCTCTGTCTTTAGAGGAAACCCAGGCCAGCATTACTGGGTGAGAGGTCATGATTGTTAGATGTTGGTTAGCAATGCAAATACTGTAAAAGTGCTCACAGGCCAAGTCCCCTGGGGATAGGTGCGGTGTGTAGGCTACCAGGCCACATCTCTGCTGCTCTCCTCCCATCAAGCATGCTGTTCTCCTGGCCACAGGGACTGCTTCTGGGCTCATTTCAGTCTCAGTCCCCAACCTGAGCTCACTCCAATTCCAGACCCACAAGCTTGCTGTCACTTTAGCACCTCCTGCCTCAGCAGAGAGAGCCACATCCTCTTACTGTTCCAGAGCAGAAAGTCCCCTGTCCTCAACATCTTATGCCCCACATGCCCAAATTAGGTTTGCAACATGTAATCAACAATTTCCAAAATTCACACGAAAAACTTCATGTGCAAAAGGTCTTTTACTTGTGTTGGGTTTGGCATCTCCAGTTTAATGGAGCTAAGTCACCAGCACCACAGTCACAGTCTTGGCTAGGGTATTCCCCGGTCTCAGGTGAGAAGGCAAGTCTACGATGTGAAGAGACTTACCAGGAAATCACCCAGCTAGCCAGCACTGCTGGTTTTTGAAGCCCAAATTACTCAACCTTATTTCCCCCAACTTCACACGTTCGAAGTCTTACATTCCTTCTGTGGTTTTCTTTAAGCACAATTTCTATTCCTGATCTCCACTTTCCTCCTAGCACAAGCGACTTATAATGTGGGTTTACACCAACCAGAAGCCTGAAGCCTGTGAGAAGTCTAAAGTNTCTATGAGAAAAGCTGCCTTCTAATGGGTTCTTCCTCCCTTCTCCACTGGGATTTCCAGCATGACCACTCTCCTCAAGCCTTGGTGTATCTCAGGTCATACTTGAGAGGGTAGAAAGATGCCACTTCCCGAATTGCCACCTAGCCAGTTCATGATGGTTGCAGAGGAGCCTGCCACCNGCAACTTTTTTTTAACCTGGTTGTATCTGCAGCTGTCCTGTTCGAGAGGTTTCTGTGGGCACAAGAGAGCCAAGGACCTGGTAGTGATTTCTCTGCTGCACTCGGCAAGGGGGTGGGGGGATGTGCTTGCCTCACTCTTCCTGTTAAATATAAACAACCTGGGCCATGTCTGCAAAACCAACATTGTTCAGCTTTGGTTTTGCTTTCTAAATCCCTTGGTGTCAATGAATCTAGTAACCCAGAAATGCCAAAGCCACAGATAAGAACACGAAAGTTGGCCAAAAGTCCCCAAAGGCTAAGAAAAGCCAAGAAACATGGAGAAGTACGAAGAGGGTGGGACTTAAAGTGTATGTAAAGAAATAATGCTGCTGATGTGAACATGTTCTCAATTCGTCAAGAGACATAAACCTTGACTTCTTCAGATTACAGAAGCTGAACACACACCACACAGAATAAACCTGAGGAATCCACACCAAGACACACAGTGGAACTTCTGAAAACTAGACACAAAACCATCTTGAAAGTCATGAGAGGGAAATGATATTATCTGTGAGAATAGGAGAGTTTGAATGGAGGTGGGCATCAACACTCTCATGGCCAGAAGTAATTATCATAGCATTTTAAAAACAAATTAATAATTAAATTAACTAATCATTAAATTTTGGGGAAGAACTGTCATGGTAAAATCCCAGCTTCAGTGAAAACATCGTTCAGGAATGGAGTCCNAGACGTTGTCAGATATGTGAGATAAAAACAATCCAAGAGAATTTCTACAGCCGATCAATCCTTTGCTGTTGATTCCCTGNACCAAAAATAAACAGACAAATAAATAAAAGTAAAATAAATANATCCAAATGCAACNACATGTTGTCTACAAGAAACTCAGTCCAAATATAATGATGGTATATATAGAAACACCCCAAGGAAGCTATAAACAAAATAAGACTCAAGCCCCTACATTATATCTAATAAGTAGGTTGAGCAAGGTTACAGATTACAAGTCCAGGAAACAAAAGNCAATTTTATCACCATAGACTAGAAGTTAACCTAGGCACACTGAGAAAAACAACACATGACATTTACAACTACTTAAAATAAATATAAGTATAAATTCAATGGGGCAGTGGTAGCTCACACCTTTAATCTCAGCACTTGGGATCTCTGAGTTTGAGGCCAGCCTGGTCTACAGAGTGAGTTCCAGGACAGCCAGGGATACACAGAGAAACCCTATCTCAAAAAACAAAACAAACAAAAAAGTATAAATCTAAAATATTTGTGTAAGACTTGTATGTTTTTAAAAGTACTGCCTTGTATTGAAAGAAAGAAATAGATAGAGAGCCGTACCAGTGTTCATGGTTTGTAAAACTTAACCTTGAAAACATCAACGCTGGCAATTAGATATCCATGTTCAATGTATTTCCTGTCAAAAATCTCAGCAAAACTTTTTAATAGGTATAGACAACACTGATCAAAAATTATATTAATAGGTGAAGGAACTAGAACAGCTGAACCAATTGTGAAATATGAAGTGAATATCAGTATATAGTATATAGTATATAGTATATATCAGTATCAGTATATAGAATTTATAGGTTTATTAGAGAACTTCAGCAATCAAGACCATGGTATTGCCAATGGCATTGCCAGAGAAGCTGACACAAACCAGCGGGGTAGAACGGGGAGCCAGAAACAGACTCATACAGAAAGACCAACCGAATTTTGAGATAAGTGGCAAAACAATTCATAGGAAGAAAAACTGTCCCCCATCTAAAGGTGCAGGAGCAACTGACATGTGGTCCAAAAACAAACAAAAACAAAACAAAAACCTCTGAACTAAATCTCACACCTTAACCAAAATTAACTGTAAATGGGTTAAACATAACATATGAAAACTATGACTCTGAATATGAATGAATTTTCTCAAATGCAGGACTAAGCAAAGACTTCTCTTAACACCAAACACATGATCCATTAAAGCAAACACTAAAAATTTGTTTGTGACCCAAATTAAAGCTTTTGCTTTGCAAATGACNGTCTGAAGAGGCTGAAGAAATGAGCTATAAACCAGGAGAGAATACTTGCCCACATGTCTGACACAGGACTGNCATCTATTATACATCCAGAACACCCAGAACTCAACTGTTTAAGAACACACAGTAAGACAGTGGTCAGAGGGCACCATGAGGCATTTCACTAGGATATAGAGAAGACAGGCACATGGGAAGGCATTTGGCAACATAAGCTATCAGGTAAATGCAGATAAAAACACAGGATGCACAACAGACAGGCTTTNAAAAAAATCAGGGAGGGGAGAGTAGAGAGATGGTTCAGGAGTTAAGAGCACTGATTACTCATGCAGAGGACTCGGGCTTGGCTCCTAGCACCCACGTGGTAGTTCACAACCATCCATCTATAACTCCAGTTCCAGGAGGCCTGATGCCCTTTTCTGACCTACTTAGGCTCCTGCATATATGTGGTGCACATTACACACACCCAGGCACACATACATACATACACATAAAATTTAAAAAACTATTTTAAACATTATTTTTTTGGCAACAACAGTGGGAATGTAAACAGATACACCCACTTTGGAAAACATTTTATCAGCTGTTTAGAAAACTAAGCAAGCTGTTTCCTTTTCCTTTCTCGTTTATTTGGGACAAGATCTAGCTATGCAGACCAGGCCAGTCTTGAACCGCAGGTAATCACGTGTTGACAATCCTGTACGTTGGGATGGAGAACATGCTTCACTGTGCCTAGCCAGGGTTCAACAGCAGCTTTATTCAGAATTAGCTGCAGACTGGAAACCACACTGATGAACTGTGTGGTACTGTGGCNCATCTAAGCATGGNACATGAAGCCAGATAAATCCAGTTTGTGCTAAATGACAAAAGTACTAAAGATTGCATATTTACCTCACGATTCCATTCACAAAACAACCCGACATGACAACAATTTTAGAAATAGAGAACAAAGCCAAGACTTCCAGAGGTTGTGGGGAAAGTGGAAAGGGAAGGGAAGGAAATGTGGCCATGCAGGGTCTCAGTGGATGGAAATACCATTTCTTGATTGTATAAATCCATTGTTGTGAGGGTATGGCGGCACACATCTTTGATTCCAGCACTTGGGAGGCAGAGACAGGTGGATATCTATGAGTTCCAAGCCATCCAGGGCTACAGAGTGGGACATTGTCTCAAAATAAATAAATAAATAAAATAAAATAAGAAATAAAAAGTAAATCCAATATCACTGTGATATTGCTCTGTAGTTTTGTAAGAAGTTACCATTAGAAGAAGCACGTAGCTTAGCTTCTCCCTTCCTCTCCCCACTGTGATGGCTAAGCAAGACTCTATTTGTCCTATGCACCCATTCTAAATTCCTAAAAGATAAGTTCCCAGAAACTCTGACTCCTTGCCGCCCCCCCCCATTGTAAAAGTGCTGTGAGATAATTAACTGCTTGCTCTGGCTTTTGTAAACACACATTGTTGTGCACCAGGGAGTGAGGCAGCTCCTCAGCCACCCTTCCTTACAGTAAAGCACAGTGAACAGTCATGTGTGCTTAACAGGCCCAGCCCAGCTCTGAGACCAGACTCCCAGCCCCTCCCCTGAGCCTGCTGCCCCTAATCCTGGCCTGCCAGAAAATACAAAAACAGCCCCAAGAAGTCCTTTAGCTACTCCTTCTGTATCCAAGCCCTGGAGACCTGCTTAGGACAGGTGGGCTAGGTCCCTCAGCATGGCCTGCAACCAGACTGTCTCTCAGATGGCCTCTTTATTTTTCAAGTTAAGTTAGATTGCAGGCTCTCCTGCAGCCACACTTCCGTGGACACCACCACTGTGCCACCATGACAGTGGCACTATTCAGTACTGCTATTTTGCAAAGTGGTTGGCTAAGAAGAAAGCGCTGGAAGGCCTGTGGAGGTGGGTATGGGTCAGGTCATCCCTCCAGCTCCTCTGCAGCTGTCACNTGAGGTGTCAGGCATAGGACACAGTGGACAGGCTCTAAATTTAGGGCTGGATACCAGACTCTCCACAGCCACATAGCCAGCTGTGTTGGTGGGACCTGACTCCGGGGGCACCTAGGGGAAGTGGTTTTATGCAGTATTTGTGTGTNTATGCAATGCATTTGTTTCCTCTTCCAGGGTTCTAAGCACTTATGTGTAAATGTCATGTGTCTTTATCTGTCTTGGTGTGTGTGGTGTGTTGTTCACCTCTGTTGTGAACGGAGAAGCTGCATCTGGCTGTGAAGGAAAACTAAAAGGAATCTGTGTCTGCAGAGACTGGCTGATTAGAATATCAAGACTGTGGAGAGGTTAAAATGCTACAGGTCCAGAGGTGAATTTACCTTATCTTGGGCTAAATTCTGGCCCTCAGGAACAGCCATTTCTTCCTTGCCCCTCTTTGTCGAACTAACATCTTGTGACAATAGATGAAAACCTTTTAGAATCTATTGACTTAACAGGACAACCAGCTTCTGCCAAGCCAAAAGCTGAGAATGCTGTCAGATAGCATGTTGAACCTGTAGGAAAGCTTTCCCCATCTCACTGTACCCGCCTTTCTGGTGTACCCTCCAATGTATTTTAAACTTGCCTCCATTTATGACTTTCTCTGTTCTGTAAAAACTATGAAAACTTCCTGAAACTGCTTCCATATTGGAACATGGAATTTGGGGTAACCTAAGTCTGTGTTCCCAGGCCATGGTCACTCAAAATGGCTCCAGAATAATCTCTTATTCCCTTTAGGATGGGAGCTGTAGTTTTTTGTGTCTACGCTGTGCATATGGTGTGTTGTTTTTATCTGTGTGCATAGTGTCAAGGGAGCGAGTCGATGCTGTTGTGTGTCTGTATTCACGTAGTAACTGTGACATTCATGTGTGCCCCTGTGTGCAGCTAGCATCCGGGGGAAGGATCCTGAGAATGTCTCTTTATGTCCGTTTGGGTGTGCCCGCACCTGTGATAGCTTAATGTGGGTTTCGCACGTGTGCATCTGTAAACATATGCATTCAGTACTTGTGAGCATGTTTCTGCTCTGGGTACCTGTGTGTGGGTCAGCGCTCTTGCCTGTGCGCCTGGTCTGGAAGAGCCCCTTAGTTTGGTTCAGGGCCTCGTGACAGTCCCCATGCGGCTGCCGCGTAGGGCCGGGAAGAGCGCGTGGCAGGTCGGCGGGCGGCGCCCCGCTCCTCCCCGGGGGCCGGGCACACGTGGGCCCCCGGCGCCGCCTCCCCGCGCGTCCCCACCCAGCGGGCCGCCCCCGCCGCCGAGCGGCTGGGGATAAAGTGGCGGCGCAGACGCCGCGCCCTTATCGCCGCGCAGCCGGCCGCGCGCAGTAGTCTGGCTCTAGCCCGCCGCAGACCCGGACCCGCGTGGTGCTCGGGGGACGTGACAGCGGCGCTTGTGGCCCGGGTAACTGCCTCCCGCCCCTGCCTCAGGATAGGAGCCGCCGCCAGGGGTCCCCTGCGCGCGTGTGCGTGCGCACGAGTGTGCGCGCGTGTCAGCCTGTGCGCGTGAGCGCGCCCCTCGCGCCCTCGCACCAACCCCCAAACAGACTTGTGCCCGTCAACTGCATCTTCCCAGCCTGGTGTGGGGACACCGGCCAAGTCCCCGCCGTGTGTGGCGTGCCGATGACAGCCGCGGGGCTTGCTTCCCCAAGCGATCGCGGGCGGGCGGGCAGGAGGCAAAGTTTGTCGGAGAATCGGGGTGACTTTGCTCGGGGACCCGCATCTGCGCGAATGCGCGGTGCCGCGGAGCGCGTCTCACAGCAGCTCCGGGCTGGGGACCGGCTGTCCCTCGCTCCCGGAACCCCTTCAGGGGTGTGTTCTGGAAAAGTGGTGACATGAGCTAGCGCTGGAGCGGCAGGAGGGAGCAGCTNGCACCCCTGCAGCCCAGGCGGGGAGGGCGCAGACCCCGCGGTGCTGCCCTGCGGCCGCGATGAGGGAACAGCCCTCGTTTGCCTGGCGCTGATACTCGAGGCTGTGGCGGTAGTGGAATGCGAAAGCCAGGACGGAATGGAAACAGGTTTGTCACGGCATCTTTGGCATTCGGAAGGGAGAAATTGCTCGGGGCGCGTTACCTACTTATTATGGCCCCTAGAACCCACTCAGTGGAGATTTTAGGAGAGATGGGTCCTTGCAGCTGGGGCTTTGTACCCACGGAACTGACTGTAATTTCCGCTTGATTACAGCTAAAACAGTCTTTAAGATGAAGTTTCCTGAGATGATTTAAAATAAACACAGATGGGAGGGGGCTGTAATGAGGCACTTTAAAAAAAATAAAGTGAGCATTTTCCTAAGGACGAATGGGATTTTTCAGTCTTGGAGAGATTTGCAAGAGATGTATGTAATTTTAAAAATAAATATCAAATTGAGGTGTTTTTTTTTTAACTGCTTAGAAAAAAAGCAGTCCTGACTCTGAACAAGATTTCTTTTCCTCCCCAATGGACATGAGTGTATTTCTGACTTTAGAATATGTCCACCTTTCTTCCAAGGGCCAGAAGACCTCTGCAGGATGCCTGAGGCAAATTCTCCCAGGCGAACTCCACAGAATGTCCCCTACCAGGACCTGCCTCACCTGGTCAATGCAGACGGACAGTACCTCTTTTGTCGGTACTGGAAGCCCAGTGGCACACCCAAGTAAGTCCTCTCCCTGTGCGTCCTCCTCCGTGGCACCTCCTCCGTGGCACCTGCTTCTCTTCCTTGGTCATCGTGGGGTCCACCCTTTCTGTGGCTTAGCCATGCCATTGACACCCCTGGCACTGTGGTGTTAGCGAAGTTGAGAGCTGTACTTTACATATGATTTTCTTAAAAATGAAGAATCAAGAGTTCTCTTTTCACTACAACTGGCATAAGAGTCCACTGTCTTCAGAGATTCACATGACTTTTTTTTTTTTGGTACCAGAATTAATTTCCTGTTGGAAGCATTCATTTAAAAGCAAACCCAACAATTAAAAAAAATGCCACTGAATTCATAAGAAAACTAAAATGATATGCGTGCGTATGTACCTTTGAACCTTTGCTGTCTATTCCTGCTTAATTCTGAGTTTCAGAGATAACGCCCAGCTAGCTGGGGTGAGAGGGGTCTGGTGTTTCCTTCTGGCTCCTTCCCAATCAGTCACTCTGCCCCTTCCCCACTTTTCCCATCCAGGATCTGCCTTGCTGTTAGAAACAGGGGCTGGGGCTGCGCACAGCCAGACAGCTGCTCTCCTGCCACCCTGTTCCTCCCGGGTGAATCGGGGGTGTGTGGGGGGGAGCCCTGCTTTGTTTATGTTACTCAGGGAAGAGTATTGTGGCAACCTTGGCCTGATGAAGTCACTGCTTCCTCTTCCCTGTTTCAAAGGAGGCTTACCTGTTCCATGGGCCTCTTGTCTCCTAGGGGTCCTGGTGGGTATGTATTGTGTCTCCCACTGGGGCTCTGGGGTTACCTAGTTGAGTGGCTTTCTCAACCAGGTGTGTGCAGTGCAGCTGGCTCCTGGTTAACAATATATATCATATATATATGCATATATATATATAATATCATAGCTTCAGGGCAACTACTCCAGTTGTGCTGTCTCCTATTTCCACAGTGGGCAGTGGTGCACAGGCTGCTAAGTGTTCCTTCCAGTTCTTAGAGATGTGCTAGAGAGAGGAGAGTGTGCTGGGGTGTGCAGGTGTGTGGTGTGTGAAGCATTGCTACCCTCACTAATCATTAATTCTCACTCTGCCTAACCAACACCAGCACTGTACATCCTCTTTACTTTCTAACAAGTCCTTATACAGTCAGCAGTTTATCACTACAGGAGGGGAAACGGAGTGAAAGTCCGTTGTTAATGTCCGGCCTCAGCCTTTGGAGGCTTTGTTGGTGGAGTAGTGACAGTGCCCCAGTTCACAGTAAAACACAGAGGGCCTGCAGTCTTCAGCGGGGGAAGGGAGATGGTGGACTGGGCCAGGAATGGCCAACTTGGCTGCCCTCNCCTTGGCTGTGGGTGTTTTTCACAATCTCTCCACTGAAGTTGCNATGCAGGCAGCTCCTGGCTCACTTGCTTTTGCTCTGGTTAGAGACAGCAACGCAACATCTTGGCTTCAACTGAGCTAGCTCTTAGAAGTCAGCATCTGCCTTGTGATGGATTTGATGGGCATAGGAAGGGGCCTGGACAGTGGCAGCTACTGGGCTCAAAGATTTGGAAGAAACGTGTGTCCAGGAAAAACCAAGTTAAAGGACAGGCTGCATGAACTAGAAAAAGGCTACAGAACCATTAGCATTTGTGGCTTGGCCNCTTCCCATACTGTCAGCTCTGTCGTAAGAGAGGATAGACAGGTCCAGGGTCTCTCTATGGTTTCACAAATAACCCAGGCAGTTGTCTCTGGTTCCCACTGTCCACCTGGCCTGCTGCCACCTCCAAGAGAATTCAGTTGGTAAACTACCTTTGGGGTTGGGGTCTGCCTCTGATTGAGCCAGTCTTGGAAACATTTTACAAGCAGCTCAGACGGATTGGGACAACACTACCCTGGAAGGCTTCTTTGGAGNGAGANATATCCTTGTAGTTGACAGACCTTGGTGAGGTCTTAATGGTCCTGGNGAAAGAGTCATAGCAGCCAGAGTGGTGGAACGGCAGTGGGGCTTAGGGCAGGGGACTGTGCCAGCTGGTAGCCAGGTGTCTCCAGGTCTCAATCACAGGAGGAGTTTGTCTGTCATGGTCTGAGAGACCCCAAAATACCATTGCCGACATAGCACCGCCCGCTTGCTGGCAGGAAGAGAGAGTACCTCAGTCCACCCCTACCCTAGAGCCTTTCCNCTCCCTCATTGCAGTCTGGGCCTCCCCTTGCACAACATGTCTCCTCCTAGTCAGGAGGAGAGGGAAAGAAAGAATAAGAAAGGAACAAGGAGGCTGAGTCTCCATGCCTGTCCCACTGGTCACATGATGTCCACCTGTGTCTTTGTTACTTTGAACCTCAGACAACTCCCCCTGGAGCCCTGGGCCTGTCTCCCACAGGTGCCCAGGCAACAAAGTTACAGGTGTCTGCTGGCCACAAGCTGACAAACCCGCCCAACCTGCTTCTGGACGCTGGACCAAGGAAGAGGAGAGCTAGCTGTTCTTGGGATAGTTGTTACAGCAGAAGCTGATTCTATCTTTACAAATGGTGAACTCCCCAGAACCTAAGGAAGGAGAGAGCATTCTTGGGATAGTTGTTGCAGTGTGAACGTGCGAACATGCTGTTTTTAATATGGTANTCTGGAATCTTGGATTCAGTTAATCATTACTCCCTTTGGCCACATCAAGGCAGGCCTTACTCATTCAGACGAATTTACAGTCATGAAAATACTGTGTTACTTACTGTGGATCTCATTTTTGTGGAGGACCTAGTAAGGTTCAGAGATTGGACTAGGCCCTGTCTGTACTTGATCTCTGTAATGTCCACACCAATCCGAAGGGAAACAGTGTGGTTGCAACTATGGCTGCTTTCCCAGGAAGGAGCAGAGATACGGGGTTCTGAAGCATCCAGCAGGCTGCGGAGATGATCCCATCAATACAGTGCTGGCTGTGCAAGCGTGAGTGAAGATCTGGATTCGATTCCCAGATCTATGTAAAAAACTGGGGGCAATGTAGTGGCCGCGCACCTGTATTTCTAGTGCTGGGGAGACCGAGACAGGCAAATCAGCCTCGCCTTATTCACTGAGCCTCAGATTCCAGTGAGAGACCGTGTCTCAAAAACGAAGATGGACAGCTTCTGAGGTTGGCCTCTGCCCTCTACACATTATGTGCACGTGTGCATATACACCCACATTCACACACACACACACACACACACACACATATACAACACACACTGTGTGGTGAATGCCCCTGCTGGGTTGCTCCAGACTCTTCAGACTGTGTGTCGGTTACTGGACACACCACCAGCCACGGCCAACGTTGTCCTTCCCGGTAGTGTTTTCTTAATTAATTCTTACAATTTAGGATAAAGATCACTTCATAGGGTAAAAAGAGAAGGAAAAGTAATTCACCACAATTATTTACACATCAAAAGTGGCGTGTTGATTGAAGATTATGTGTCTGTTCTGGAGAAAGAGCAGAAATAGGCACTCATACTGACTGCCCCGGGTGACAAGCTGCCTCCCTCAGACTCCAGATGCTGGCAACTTCACCTATTGGTTCTGTGGCAAGCTCCCTCTGATGAGCAGGGTCATAGACACTGACCGGCCTGTGGACGGGATCCAGAGGCCATAAGTTCTCCCGAACTGGGCGTCCGTGGTTGCTCTGTGCCCTGAGGTTACCTTTTTGTCCTCTCGCCAAGTGGCCCTCAATCCCTACAAAGTTCACCTTTGAATCAGGAGTGAGAATCACATAGCTGTTCTCCAGAAGAGTGCGCACGGGGTGGGGGTTCTGTTGTTCTGAGGACAATGCTGGNTTGGTGATGGAGACGCCCCTAAAGTGCTCATCTGCTTTTGACTGAGGCTGGAGNGTACTCTGTAATTACAGGATTACCCAGCTCTTCCCCCGACCTGCCGGCTCCAGGCAGGAGTGCCTCTCTTCATCTGCCTGGAGGAGATGCTAAGTGGACGGGGTTGAGCCGGACCCCAGCGCTCTCTTCTCCAGCCTGATGGTCTCCTTGTGTTCCATGCACTTGGTCTCCAGCTTGTTCCTTCATGCTTTGTTTTCTGTGGCCACTGTGACCCTAATTGAGAGANCTCCACATGTGACCACTCCAGCCCCAGATGTCCTGAGACACACGGACNGGTGGGCTGATCTGCATCTGACTGGAAAGCCGAGCCTTGGGTTTTGGCAAGTGCTGAACCTTTCCATTGTTATCAGTATTTCTAGATGTCCACAACACTCAGACTCCAGAACCCAAGCCGTCCNAGTGTCCTTGCTAGACGTGCCCTCCCCCTAGGGTGCTTCTCTAGCCTCTCAGGGAGGCCAAGCTCAGACCATGTGCCACCTGCACCATCCTCAAGATTTTTCTGTGTTGTTGTGGAGTGTAGGGTAGAGCTGTGAGGGGGGTGCCCGGGTGATGGATGGACAAGGGTGGTGTTAGCTCACTGCCTGTGCTCGAACACCATGCTCATTGATGGCTCTNTGGTAAGCTGGAGCTCAATTGCTTGCTGTTCTTCTCCAGCTCCCCAGGGTGGGGCTCTGCTGAGGGATCTCTGTGCCCTTTTCCTGGACCACTTTGGCTCCTCCTTTCTCTGTCTTCCCTCTCTATCTGGAATGTTGCCAGGGCCAACCTGAAACACTTCCTCCCACCTATGCAAATGGATCCAGGAAAGAAGCCACTTGCTAGAAGCTTCAGATGTCACAGTCCTTCCTCCCGCC
>LZPO01087158.1:311061-332587 GCA_001675575.1 Neotoma lepida
CCCGCCACTTCTGGAACAAAATAAGACACCAAAGTGTTTGTTACAACTCGTGAGTCCGTCTCCCTGTTCTCTCAGTGGGATGACTGGGGAGGGCAATTCCCAGAGCCCCCAGTGGAGTTTTAGAAAAGAAGACATTGTCCTCCGAAGGGCTAGACCATGGGTGTGGTTTCAGGAGCGGAAACATCCGGAAGAGGCCCGCACCAGGTAGCAGCACTTTGACCAACCTCGCTGTGACGTGCGTGGGAGGATGCAGGGTGTGTGGATCTGCAGATGGAAGCTGCTTTCCATTTCGGCCTGGGAGCCATATGGATGCCGGGACCTGGGGGTGGACTTTGCTTCCCTATTTCAGTACGAGGGTGGACTCCACGTGTATCTCACAGGACAGCAGAGGACCATCCTGCTCTACGGCACAGCTTCCTCCAGGCCCCTCACCTGTGTCTGGTTTCTCCGTGGAGGCAGACAAGAGATGCCATCTCTGCCGTGAAGATGCCCTGCATGTTGGTCAGGGAGGCAGTGCCAGGCCTTTGGGGAGTCTGCTAAGAAGAGTCAGGAATTCTGTGTTGGGGCTTGAGGGAGGAATTCAGGCAGGTTTCCGCTGGGTCTTAGAGGTAAAAAAAGGAACATTCTAGTCGATAGNGAGCCACTTTTGTGCTGGCTTGGAGGTGGGAAAAGATATGGGACGCTCTGAAACTAGGACTAGGAACGAGTCCTACTACACGGCAGGTGAGCATGGAGCGGCTGATTTGGGGGCCCGGAATGGAACAGCCGAAGCATTTGTGTGCTTGGATCCCGCTGTCAAAATGCAACCGACAGTTGGCTTAAAAAAAAAATTGAAATTGATTTCCTGACAGTTTTGGAGCTTGGCAGTCCAAAATCAAGGTGTGGGCGGGGCTGGCTTCTCCGAGGCCACCGCCCCCTGTGTACAGACGGCAGCCTTCTTGCTGTGTCCTCGCCCTGCAAGTTTGGTTAATTCTGCTTAATTTTAACAGCCTGTTTAATGTGTGCAGTGACTTGGGCCTGGTGTGTGGGCCTTGGTGGAAGTGATCAGAGTCTCGGGGCACTTGAGGTTGGATGTTGTGGATGGCATTGTGCATCCAAAGCAACTGGGTGGATCTTCCCAGCTCCATATGGCTGAGTTTTTAGACTTGGATGAGCAGTCTGCCTTTCCACATCTGTGCTTCTCTGGGGGACCCTGGGGGAAACCCCAGCCTGTGGGGCTGTCCCTTGCTGTGTGTGCTGTCTCAGTCCAAGACAAGAGCAGCAGCAGACAGAAGATTCCAAAAGTCAGCCCTGTCTCTAGAGAGTAAGGGCCCTGACCTGGCCTTCCTGGGGTTCTTCCCCNATCCTTTCTGACTTATCTCAGCCCCAGGGGTGTGTGGGCCTCAGGGTTGCTCCTAANGAGGCNTAGTTCTCTCCTCNCTTTCCCAGTGTCATCTGCAGCCAAGGCTGGCTCTCAGGCTCAGGGATAGCTGACAGGACATAGAACCTTCTGGAGGGTTCCCAGACACACAGCCTTCCTTCTTGTCTCTGGGTTGAGGCTGCAGCCCCATGTGACAGTCATGAGAGCACACGACTGATGTGCTGCTATGTAGAGTGGGAAAAGGCCAGGAATCCTCNGCCTCCCAGGAACAGGACTGACTCACACGAGAAAATCAGCTGTGCATCGCAGCCACCACTGGCTTCTGCGCCAGGTATAGCCAAGTGATGGGGGTGTGGGGGACTGTTTGGACTGCTGGAGTTTGAAGTGTTTCAGAGGGGTCCTAACGCACCCAGGAGCATGAGCAAGGAGGAGGAAGNGCACACCTGGCGTGTGTTAGAAGCTGAGCACAGATAACCAGGTTGATGGCAGACACTGAGGACAGACTCCAGCNGGTCANGCATGACCTTGCTGCCCATTGAGCCTTCTCCCACAACAGTGCATGACATCAAGAGGGCATCTCTTCTCCACCTCCAGCCTGCTCAGAGCTTCATCATGTAACAAAATTAGCCTTTCCTATTTTTCATTTTCCTGGCTGTGGTGATTGGTTCAGGGATGGGCAAGTCTCCTGTGTGAAGTAGCCGTTGGTGAGATAATCCCATGGCTCTCTAGGGGAGGAGAGTCTGCCAGCCTGNGCTCTGAGAAGCCATATTGGGACTAGGAAAGGGGAAGCAGGTCAGAGTCATGTTACACCTGTCACATACAGGACTGAGGTAACAGTTACATGAGCCGGTAAGTGTGGAGAGAGAGAATCGTTATGAGGCTGTTGACTTTGGTAGGGAGGTCAATGCTGAGGCCTCTACAGGGCACTGGATGAGCCACAGGGCTTGAGAGCCACCCTAACAGTTCTGTGTTCCTGTGTTTTCCTTCTCTCTCCTTGTCACTTACAGAGTCTCTAACCTGAGACTCATGGGACTGAAATTCTATCTTAAGACACCAGGCAAAGAGCAAGCCAAACCAAAGCAAGAAGAGGTGGGAACAATAAGATTCAGTCAGAAAATGATAAACCAGAAGAAAAAGGTAGAAAATAAATCCAAAGTTGACTATTTGAAACCATCAACAAAATTGACAAAATTTAAAAGTTTAAAAATTTAAAAGAGAAGACTTAAATAATGGAATCAGGANAGAGGAGCCATTACTACCAATTTTTCAAANATTTAAGATAATTATAAAAATAGAAGAATAAATTAGATAACTTAGGCCAAAATGGAGAAATTTATAGGAAGATACAAACTACCAAAACTGACTCACAATAAACAGGAAATCCCAGTAGACTTATAACAAGTAACAAGTATCTACCCCCAAAGAAAAGCCCAGGCCCAAATGGCTTCGTTGTGGAAATCAACAGATAAGAAGTAATGCCTGCCCCTCACAAACCTTCCTAAAAGGAACATCAGGCCACCACCAACAAAAACAGAGAGAGAATTCTCCTAACTCATTCCCAGGAGCTGCTGTTGCCACTCAAGATATCACCCGGAAAGAACTGGCTCAACATTTCCTGTGAAGACAGAAGAAAAAGTGAAATGAAATCCAGAATGCAAGCTTGATGACCCGAGTTTGACCCCTGGAATCTATGTAAAAGTGCAGGGAGAGAACTGACTCTGCAGAGTTAGTCTTTTGATCTCCATACACGTGCCATAGCATGAACACATGCACACACAATTATAACAAATCAAAAACTTTTTAAGAACCAGCAAACTGAATCCAGCAACATTGTAAAACAATAAGCAGACAAAAATCTGTACACCAAGTNAGGTGTGTCCTGGGAATGCAAGGGTGGTTTAATATCTGAAAAAGTACAACTAAACAGATTAATCGACTGAAACAGAAACTNCATCGTCATCTTGATGTGGAAGAGGTATTTGACAAAATCTGATAACTTTTCAGTATTTAAAACACCAAAAATCTGAGAAAGAAGGGACCTGCCCCAACCTGATAACAAACAGCACAAAACCCCACTGCTGATGTCAAACCTACACACGCCTTTCCCCTGAGGTGAGTAGCAAGGAGAGATGGCTGCTCCTCACAGCTTGTCAGCATTGCTTCAGGAACGTGGCTCCTTCCCCCGCTGTCCTGGTGTGTCTAAGACAGTAGCTGTGCTTTAAATACAAGTGGGAAGGGTTGGGAGTGCAAAGAGGGTCNGCTCTGGGGTGTGGAGATTTGATGGGTAATTTTCATTCTAATTTCTAGATTTTTCTGTATTTCTAACATTTTACCAAAGGACCACTATAGGGGAAGGCTTTGAAGGGCAGTATGGGAGAACCAGGTCTGAAGGATGGTAGGATCAGAGTGAAAGGGGATGTGTGCTCTGCTGGGGACTGGACAGCATCAGTCTGGTCTGGTGAGGGCTGAAGCAAGGGCTGGAGCCAGTGGTGGGCTGGACATGGCTTCGTGTGCCTTGTACGGTGTTGGGAAGACCTTGGAGACTTCCCGGGAAACTGAATGCAGAGAGAAAAGCAGAGATCCCACTGTGAGACCACAGTAGACTCAACATCCAGAGCATGTGCTGGATAAACCAAAACCAGGAGGCAGAGAGCAGTGGCAGGAGAGACTATCACTAGGAACCAGGGGCCTATCCAAACACGGCATCCTGGGGGCCANCAGCTGGCCTAGTTGTGTCCTTTTCTCCTTAGCTACAAAGTAGGCAGTGTGAGTTTGCTAGTGTAGCTGGTCACAACACTCCTTTGGGTGACTCTTCCCAAATGATTTAGGGCCTCTCAGAGAAAAGAAGGGTGTTGGGTGTCAATAGGCTTCCAGCATCTTTAAGCTAAGATGTTGGCAGCTGGAGCAATTTGACTCCANNGCTGATGACTGTTAGACTGGTATCTGATGCTCAGATACCTCAGCTGGATCACCATCAGCAGATAGTGGGAGGGGCAGTTGTATGGCTGTGGTGACAGCCTGCTGGTCTGAACACTTCTCAGCTCTCTGATTTCTCTCTATTTCTGCCATCCTTGGTTATTGTTGCCTCTGTTTCTATCATTCCTGACCCAACTGCTCTCTGGAACCCTCCAGACACCCTCTCACTAATGTTGTTAACACTTTGAGGAAGCTACACAGTGACCACAGCTGCTTGCTGCCTAAGTACAGCTCTGGCTCTAGAAGGCAGTGCCTAGTCATGACTGTTTTAGACGTTTTCCCCATCACCAGCCTCAGTGAACTCCAGCAGCCATTTTAATGTAGGCCAGAGGTGTATGGATATATATGCATGTCACCAACAAATTCACCAGGTTCTAACAAATATTTCTTGGTCATCCACTATATGACAAACCTTGTTCTGGGACTTAGGGATGTAGAAACCTTAAAGGCCACAGTCCTACCTTCCAAGAGCCCTCAGCTAGGAGAAAGGCAGATAGAGAAGCCACTGGTGCCCGTGCCAGGGTCTGGAGTCGAGACCAGCTATCTGTCCTGAGAGGCTGGAGAGTATCACAGAGGAGGGTTCTTGGCAGTCTCTCACTCATCTCGTCTGCCTGTCTGGTGCATTGCACACCAAAAGTGAGCATGGCTGAGCTCTCTCCACTGAGATAACTACTTCCGAGAGCCTCCACNGTTCACCTCAGAGAGGTGCAAAAGGCATGTGTTCTTGAATACATGTCTTTCTTAGGCTCCTTCTGTATCAGTTTTTATGTAAANCTGTGTTAGTTTTGGCAGAGTGACACAAACTACACAGAGGCCAGTGCCTGCTGTGCCACTGGATATTTCATGGGTCTTGTGGCTCTGGCTCTCACAGTGCCTGTCAGGTGATTAACATAATTCTTCTATTCTATTGCTGTAGGAAGTAAGTCTCAGATGCAGGCTACTAAGTCGCAGCAACGCAGCCTGAGCCTACAAGCTTTAGAAGCCCCGTTCTCACCAACACCAGGCTCTGCCGAATGAAAACATTCCCAGAACTGTGTGTGACCTGCTGTGGGCCATATTCTTCTCAAGATGGGAAATGGGCACTACAGTCTCATTTAAGATTCTTATTTTTTTGTTTTTATGTGCATGGATGTTTTGCCCGCATATATGTATATGCTCCACATGCGTGCAGTGCCTGCAGAGGCTAGAAGAGGGTGTCAGATCCCCTGGGACTGGAGTTACAGATGGTTGTAAGCCACTTTGGGAGTGCTGGGAATCAAACCTGGGTCCTCTGGGAGAGCAGAACCTGGGTCCTCTGGGAGAGTAGCCAGTGCTCTTATTTGTTAAGCCACCTCTCTAGTTGTGGTCCTCCANCCCCTTTTTATAAAAGACTGCGGCTTGGAAAGGCTTGGTGGCTGAGGTCTCACACTTAGGGATGGCAGGTTTGAACAACCTGTTGTCCACACTGTCCATCCTGAATGAGTGTCCAAATCCAGCATCTGCTCTCTTGAGGCCACCCTAATGCAGCTGCCCATTTAGGTCACAGCTGAGCTCAGAGGCTCCATCACATGTCTAGATGGGGACATTTTCCCCACCTCTCCTGCATGCTCCATAAATTCCTAATTGCTCGCTGCCATCCGCTTGGCATTTCACCACCCAGAACTTGGAGCCATCTGCAGCCTTGGGGAGTTCATGCTGTTTTCCTTCCAGGAAAAAAAAAAATTACATAAGATGAAGCCCAGCGCCTTCTTATAGGATAGCAGGGAGCCTCCCACTGAGGAGATCAGGCTCAGTAGTCCTACCTGCTTTCCTGTTATCCTGGTTCTGAGTTGCACTGCTTCTGTGATCTGGGCCTGCCTCCTCAGCAGAACCTTCAGGCAGCATCTGTATACAGACCCACCCTCCCCAGCTTTCCTCTGAGCTCTGTGTTGGATGTTTTGTCCTCTGGGGGTGGAGATGGCTCNCAGGGGCCAATATACCCAGAGATTCCAACCCACCTCCTCCCAGGGCCTCTGAGGATGGCTTGGCCCAACTGCTGTCACGTCTTCCTCTTCCAGAGGCTCCTCCTCTGCCTGCTTCTCTGGGGCAGTCTCATTCCGCTGCTGTCAATAAAACCACCTCCATATTTTCCGGACATTTTCATTGCACATCCTTGATAAATGGCAGACTCACTGGCTCCGGCAATGATTGCTAATGCCCCACACTCTGAGAAGTTGGGCAGCTCTCCTAAAATGAACTAGTTCAATCCCTAGTGGGAGAAGAGTGCAGTGGGGAAAACCTGGCTTGCTCATGTACCCGTGGAGATACATACAGGTGACAGTGGCAGGGGAAGGGAGTTGTCCCCAGGGAAGTGGCAGTTGGCAAACGAGAGAGTGACTGTGAGAACAGGGGTCAGGGAGCAGAGGGAGAGAGGGTCAGCTGACAACTGTGGTAGCCAGGTNGGCTTTGAGCAGAAGTGACGTTTGAGCTGGCTCTGGATAGGAACCTGCTGGCCAGAGTGAGGCCCCATGACTTCGCAGACCTTGAAGTCCATTGGCAATGAGGCTTTCTGNCTCCTTGTCCCACTGAGGTCACTGAGGCCACTTGGTAGGCTTGACTCTCATCCAGCCACTTAGTTCCATCATTTTGTCACATGGCTCCCCTTGGCTTTTGCCCTGACCTCAGCACTCACCTGCCTGTTTGTGACTTTTGTCCCAGCTGTTTTGATTCAGTGCTATTCATCTTTGCTTGCTTTTTATATTCTGTCTTCCCCTCCCCCTTTAAATCTATTTTTAAAAGCAATAATGGGTCTGGAGAGATGTCTTAGTGGTAGGAATACTTGCTGAGGGACAGAGTTCAGTTCCCAGCACCCACACAGGGTAGTGCACAACCACCTGTAACTTNAGCTTTGAAGGATCTCATGTCCTCAGCAGACGGCACACTGGTGTGCATATAACCCCCACACATACGCGTAATTTAAATTACTAAAAATAAATCTTGAAAGTAACTGTATTCTAATGCAGGATGTGAGAGGGCTGCCGTAAATAGGTGACCACAGGAACCAAGGAAACCCTGCAGCTGGCTTCCAGCTCTGCACAGGGACTTGTGTGAGACTCCCCCAAGCCCGAGGCCTTTCATCCGGAAAGCGGACAGACTGGTGGTTAGCACCTGCCACCATCCGCTCTCACCAAGAGCCTAGGCATTGGATGAACCTGGCCATAAGCAGCAGTCTCCTGCTGTGTTGCAGTGTCATTGAATGTTACACCAAAATACAACCCATTGTGGGCATCTTACAGGCCNAGAGATGGTGTTCTGNGCACGTGGATTCATTACATGGACTAGACAAAATGGGGAACTCAGGGGCCCTCCAAGTGACTGAGCCTCCAGCTCTCCTCATACATCTCTCTCCATTCAAAAGCTGCCGTCTGTGTGCNTTGTTCTCTTCCTGTGTAGTTCATACAGGGTTGAAGTGTCTAAGATACATCACACATCAGCTGCAGTTTGCTGCAAGGTTGGCTGGTGTCTGGGGAAAATGAGGTACAGCTGGGCCAGGGCACCCCTTGTTCCTAGCCTGGAGATGGGCAGCTACCATTAGAAGCAAGGGCTACTCTCCTGCCATGCAGCAAGAAGGACACTCGGCTTGGGAAGGAGCAGTAAGGGCATTGGAGCCAGTCAGTCCCACCAACACCTGGCCTCTGGCTATCCTTGTTCGGGATCCTAGGACCTGTCTCTTATACACATCTAGATGTGTATAAGAGACAGCACTCGGCTTGGGAAGGAGCAGTAAGGGCATTGGAGCCAGTCAGTCCCACCAACACCTGGCCTCTGGCTATCCTTGTTCGGGATCCTAGGACAGCTGTGAAGCTCTTCATTAATGCACCACGTGATTTTCCACAGCCCATTAGTGATTTCCCAGAAGGCCAGTTCCCGATATCGATCTGGATGCGGCTCTGAGGAACCCTGTGGCATCGGGTCCTTTCTGGAACCAGCCAGGGCCCTGGTGAGCCCTCTGAAGAGATCCCACATGCTAATGAAGGGGCTGGTCGCCTAGCCCCAATCAGCTGCAGAGCCACTTTCGATGAAGACAGACCACTCCTGGAGGGTGCATCCCCAAAACACACCGAGTGGGTTTGAGGCAGGAGACACCTGCTACTGGAAGATGAATAATTTCCAGAGAAGTTTCTAACCCTGATTTATGGAAGGCAATTACCCATCTCCCTTCACTGAAACTGATGTGTTTTTTGCACCTCTCAGAGATTACAGGAGGAAAGAAATGTGGAGAGGATAATTAAGCTTAATGAGGGAACCCGGATTTCAGTTCCTCTCTGTATTACAGCACTTGGGGCCCCAGCACTCTAGGGCTGCTCATTGCCTTTTGCATTTTACTACAGTGACTAGGTGGACCCTGAAAAGAGAGAAATGCCCCTGACTAAACTCTTCGACCTGGGACAGTCATGTGCGGGTTCTGAGAAGTAGCTGTTAGTTGGCTTTATCATGGAAGAGTCATGTGTACTTTCACAAAAGAGAAATGGCTACAATGGCACCGAGTGATACCTTCTTATGGGACACCATCGTGTTATGTGGTCTGTCTCAGTCGCACTGCTTGTAAAGTGACACAGGACAGAATCTCTTAATTTTTTTTTTTTGCTGTTTTTATTTTTCTAAATTTAAAGCACTAAGAAAATTAAAACTAGGGGATGTCATGTAATGCATGTATATGTTGTATAGTGGTCAACTCAAGGTGGGGACATCCTCTCCTAAAACATTTAGAATCTCTCTGTGGGGAAATGCATTTAAATCCTCTCTCCTAGCCCTTTTGAACCAGACAGTGCTTCACTGCCACAGGACTCACTTCTGTGTTTTGACGCTCACTGTGTCACTTTAAACTCTGGGGTCTCTACTGCTCTAGGAAGCAGTTCTGTATCCTGAGGGACAGGACATAATGTCCTTGTATCCTAACACATTCAGCTTGCTAGCTCTCCTCTTCCTGGCTGTGGTGTCCCACACAGTAAGATATTTATCTAATTCAAACATGTTCTTAGAGCCTAAGCCAGTTCCTGATCAGACAAAGTCCTTAGTGGCTCATTTTCNCCCTCTTTCAGTCATAGAAATGGAAGCCAGGGCCTTGAGCATGCCAGGCAAAGGCTCCACCACGGAGCCACATCCCTAGCCCTTCAGCCAGTTTTTATTAATAAAGAAATAAAGGGCTGAGAACTGTAGGGCTCAAGCTGGTGACATGTATGAGTCTCCCGCTCATAGTCTCAGGTGGCAGTTGGAGTCAGAGCAGCCTTCTGGTCACTTGCCTGAGGCTTTGTTTCCGATAGGAAAGAAATATATATATATACGTAACTGAAAAATGCATTTGCCATATTATAATATATATTGTACTTAAAACATGTTATATATGTACGTATTTTTATTATAATATATATTGTACTTAAAACATGTTATATATGTACGTATTTTTATCTTTTTAAGAAGAAATAGTTGCTTCAGGAAACCTTGCCTGTACTTGAACTTTCCTCTGAAGCATCACCCTTTTTTAATTAACTGCAGTAGTCTGTGGCTATGGCTAAGACTACTACCCACCCTGTAGTACTGCGTGCTGCAAACCTTATTGAACAGGAGGCTTGTCTTGGCTTATGGCTCCAGGCCAAGGGTCAAGGGCTGCCTCTGCCGAGGGCTTTGGGTCAGAGCCAGGGAACATCTGTGTCTCTGGTCTCTCTTTACAAACTTTCTAAGCTTTGGTCATCCCATCCCATTGGCCCTAGCTAACCTAATCGCCTCCTTCCTCTAACTGAACACCAGGATCGANCTGTGTCCACCCTCCCAGTCAGTACCTCACTGTCGAGATAAAACTCCCTCACTGTTGTGTGATAAAACTTTTCCTGGGGAGACACAACACACACGTCTACTCACCCCAGATAGGGATCCCATGACAGATGGGATACATGACAGTACAGAAACTACCAAAGTCCCAATTTGGTGAACCAATGAGTTCTATTGGGGTTGCTTACAGGAATATGAGTGAGGGGTCACTTACAGCAGCAGAAAAGACTCAAAGACAGCTGCATCCCCAAAGCCCACCCCAGTATGGGTGACAGCTCACAAAGCTGGGAACCTAGAGCACACTGCACAGCCTGNAGGCAGCATGGAGAGTGTCCTAGGTGCCNCAGTTGGCCTAAACCGCTTCCAGGCAGCTGGTCTGNCCTCAGGAATCTTTGCAGCTTTTGAGAATCTGCAGTGCAGCTCAGCTGCCTTCCAACTGAGAGGTACTCTTAGCTTACATTGCCTACTCTTGATAGGGAGGAGCCTAGTGAATCTGGTCAGTTTCAGGGGCTTCCTGAAGATTTTTTTAGTTGTTTACTGCCTTCTTGCTTAAGGAGCTTACTGCAGGGTGGAATGTTTACACACAAGATTCAAGGAGACAAACTCGACTCCGAGCATGGTACCAGGGTCCNTCCCCTNCNCTCTTCTTTCCTCGCCTGTGCTCTCTTCTCCTCTTCATTGACTGAGGTCAACTAAGGTCTCATGAGCTCCAGTTTCTTGGGGCTTTCTTATTAGCTGCAGTGCTCAGGCCCCTCAGGGGGAAGCCAAGCTTTCGCTGGTTCTCACACCCATCCGTGGGTAGCCTCTACTCTCACACTTGATAGTGGTTTGCACTGGAACAAATAAAGGGATGGTCAGGTTAGTTGTGCAGGAAGATATGTTACTCATCACATGTGACCAGCATGAGAGCTGTTTCCTCTGGCTCAGGAGGACTAGCAGATGGGGCCAGGCTTCACCAACAGGTACACAGCGGTTACCAGCTTCACTGTGTGCTTCCTGTCTTGAAGTTCTCAATGCAGTGTCTACTGTCACCCTCATGCCATGTGTGAGGTAACAGAGGGTCAACCACCTGTCGTTGTCAGGAGTCAGGAAGTAAGCGATCCTGCGTACACCAGCCCCTTCACACCTGGGGGATCTTACTAGGTTAACTGTTGAAGTTCATAAGATACCTCTGTATNTTATGATACTTGCTCAGGACCCAGTTTCCTTCTGTTGTGTTGGCCCACCATTCCTTAGGGTATGACCCAATGACCAATGCTGGTCTTAACCATAACAAAAGGAATGAACAGGTCTGAGGCAGCATGGAAGCAAGGGTTGTGGAAACCTCCACCTTTCCTCTGGCTCACAGTCCGTTGTCAGCATGTGGTCTTGAGGTCCCACCTGTCTACAAAGGAGGCTAGCAAATGTGTCTGTCTGAAAGACATACTAATCAAATGAGAGAAGAAACGAGGTTTGGGGCAGGCTACCCAAAGGGCCCTCTCCTCTTTGGCACCAGGAAAGTGTTATGAATTCGCTATTCTCCTGTATGCATGTGGGCATTTATTCACTTAATCAATACCACAAGGTTTTTCTTTGCAGTACCTGCGAGGTGGGCAGAGTCTGTGTGATATGGTGGGGAGGTGGGACAGCAGCCATGAGACAGGACAGAGCTGGCTTATGGATCTTGATCATTCCTTCACCCTCACTTCTTTGCATGTGCCTCACTGTAGGAAGGGCTTGAGGCATAGATCTGTAGACACAGACCACTGAAATAAATGCTGCTTACACATTTATATCCCTCAGAGTCACTCTCCATGAGGGTGGGAGGTCAAGTGCAGGGAGCCACGGGTGTGGGCGAGAACCGGGTAAATCTCCCAGGTCTTATGGCAAAGCAGGCAAAGCACTAAGTCAAGGCCAGGCAGATCCAGGTTCCGGTTCCAGCGCCTATGCCTAATTGCAACTCATCGCTCCTTCTTGAGCCTTGGTGTCCCCATCTATAAAGTTGGTGCTAAAATGGCTTGTGTTACAGGGTTGATTCTGTCTACCTCAACGGTCTGCGTGTTAGAGGGTTGATTCTGTCTACCCCAACGGTCTGNGTGTTGATGCTCAGTGCCCAGGGTGGTGGTGTTAGGCTGTGGGGGTGTGCTCTAGGATGGTAGTTCTCATGGGACTCCTTGAGTTTTCTCATGAGAGAGATGTAAAAAGAGCAAGTCTGGCCATAACCAACTCCTGGTTTTCTGGCTCGACACATAAATTTGCTCCAGTTCCCTCTCCCACCACCATTATCCACCATGATGTGATGCAGTCCAGGAGCCCTTGCCAGGGCTTGCACCACACAGTTTGATTTTTCAGACTCTGAAGCTGTGAAGTAAATAAACCCTTTTCTTCCTAAGTCACCCTTAGTCAGGCACCCCACAGTGTGTATAGTGACAGGATTGGGCACATCTGCCGGGTCCTAAGTCACCTTAGTCAGGCACCCACAGTGTGTATAGTGACAGAATTGGGCACATCTACTGGGTCCTAAGTCACCTTAGTCAGGCACCCCACAGTGTGTATAGTGACAGGATTGGGCACATCTGCCGGGTCCTAAGTCACCTTAGTCAGGTACCCCACAGTGTGTATAGTGACAGGATTGGGCACATCTTCTGGGATGATGGGTTGCTTTTAAGATGATGATGCTCCCTTGGTTTTCCTTTCCTCCTGGCTTTTTCAGAGCTCGTGGTCCCTGGCAATTGCACTGCACATTCTATGATATCCCAAGATTTTGCTGAATGAGTCCTGAGTCTGTAGACTTGGGGTCAGCAGGCAGGAGACTCTGCCTGGCCCTGAGGTGCTTAGTCTGAAATGAGAATTTTTGGTCCTTGATATTTTGCTTCCTGCCTGCTCTGTCCTGAGCTTCTCTCTGATGCCCCAGCAAGGACACATTGCCCACGGTCTTTGCTTGTTGCGGACCACTAGCCTCCTCCATCCCCCTTGCAGGGTCTCAGTGGCCAAGGAACCAGGATGGCAAGTGCTGGGACCTTCTAAGATGGGAGGCTTCTGTGCAGGTGAGGGTGGGAAGAGCAAGCTAGGTGGGGGAGGGCTGCGTCGAAGCCAGAGCAGAGCTGAGTGCCAGCCATGCCTGGCTGTCTGCTGAGTGGAGAGCTGGAGTTGTGGGNGTCTGGGTTTGAGTGGGAGAAGCAGGGAAGGGTTAGAGTTAGGAGGCTGCTGTGTGCTCTGGTAAGGAGGGATGGGGGTAAGCACATGTACTGAAAGAACAAATCCAAGAGCTGTTAGGACTTGGGGAAGAGCTTTGTGGGGAGGAANCTCTGAGACTCAAGTGTGGGCTGTGGAAGGGCAGACCTAGGGCACAGAGGGGAGAAGAAGGCATAGTCCAGACTGGGCACCCGGGAGCTCAGGACTTGGGTTTCAAAGTGAAGCAGAGAGCTAAAATCCCAAGACTGGATCTAAGGAGGCATACTGTCCATTCCAGGGCAGCCCAGGAATTCATTGTGGGTATCACGCTCATGCAGACCTGGGTAGACATTCTATCTAAATCTATGCTTTCTTCTACTTGAGCTGTTCTCTGCTGGGAGAAGCACTTTTCTCTGAATCTGATGGACTCAGTCAGGGAGCAGCTGCTCTGGGCCCAGTACAGGGGAAGTGAGGAATGAGGAAGCAGAACAGGGAAATAGCCAGGGTAGCCAGGGCGACCAGGTGTTGCTCTTTGAGTGGATGCTCGCCAGGCCCAGGAAAGAAAGGATACCCGAGGCCAAGACCCGGGATACACAGGATACTGTAATGCTAGATAGATGGCCCAGAAGACTCCTGCATGCCCACCCTCACTGAGCATTAGGGAAATGGGAATTCAGACCACATGTGGTACCGTCCTGGGTGGGGGGGAACAACTATCAGAGCAGGTCTAGTGTCATTGGGTGTTGATGCNAAGAGTGAAGGGCATACTTACCTCGGCAGTGCAGATTGGTGCTCTTTAGAAAGCAGTTGTNAGAACCTGGTCACATAGACCATTCTGCTATACCTCACCTTAAAGAAAAAGCAATGAGAGGATTCTGGCATTTATTTGGGAAGAGCAGAACACTGCAGTGGGACCATGTGTGTGTTCCAGGAGGCAGAGACAGGGCACATTTTTTAAAGATAAGAATGAGGATTACCTTAGGCATTTTAAAGCAATAATCCTTGGTCACAATGACCAATACCCGTGTGGCATCAGCCCCAGGTTGAACAAACAGTTGCTAGGCAGAAACCCTTGAAGAAATACTTTTTGCATGAGGCTGCTCAGTCTAATATACAAGCTTGTGGTTCTGGCAGAGTCTTTGGGATGGCCATTATCAGGCAAGGTGTTAAGAAAACTTCTTTCATAACTTGGTAGCTTTGCACCCTGGTTTTTAACAAAGCCAGCACCTTCATTCTGATTCTTCTATGTTAAGCATGTCCCAACCTTGCCCCTACCACAAAAATGTCTAGAGCCATGGACCTGTGTCACACCCAGCTGGACATGGTCCATGTGGCCCAAGAGGGGAAGATGGAGAGAAAAGTTGTGGACTATTCCTACAGAGTGAATACTGCCCCATGTTAAAAATGTGCTACAGTGTACACAAGATCCCAAAGCACGTTAACAGGAAGCTGGCTTCAACAGCCCTTGGGATAAGTCTCTGGGTGTGAAATTTTAAATACAGGTGGCCCAAAACATGTTATTATCTACCTACATACATAGAGGATACTTTGAAGAAAAGCAGGAAAATGATTGTCACAGAAGACGGACCCCGGCTGCTCCAGCTGGAGATAGAGGCACCTATGTGCATGGGCCTGTGATGTTCCCTCAGTTGACGTGGAGGGTGGTGTTTACTGTGTCATGCTCATTCAAACAGGATATCTAGACTGTTTGTACTTTTTGATATTCATGGCTGTTTCACATTGAGAAATCACACAGGCCTGCCAGTCTGTGTGACATTGACCTGTGTGTAGTTGGAGATAAGGGTTGGGGACACATTGACTCTCCTAGGCTGCATAAGGAATTTTGAGCTGGTGGTACAAACCTGTAAGCCTAGTTACCCGGGAGGCTGATGCAGAANGATCATGAGGTCAAGATCTGGTTGGGCTATGGAATGAGTTCAGGCCAGCCTGGCCAACTTAGTCTCAAAAAGTAAAGCGAGAGCTGGAGGTGTAGCTCAGTGGTAGAGCACATGACTGGCATATATAAGACCCTGGGTTCATCTTCTTTGCTGTCAGAGGAAAAAAGAGAATTTTGATCCCCTAATGTTGTTTTTCCTAATCTGAAATGCTTTAGGGTATTTGTAAAGTTTTAGGCATGTAAATAANGAATTACATCTTGAAGAAAAGCATTGTGCTAAATCTCCCATCTTTTAAAAACTTTTATTTAATGTGTGTGAGTGTTTGCCTGCATGTATGTGTGTATCAGAGGCTAGAAGAGGGCATCAGATCCTCTAGAGCTGGAGTTACTGATGATTGTGAGCCACCATGTGGGTGCTGGGAACCNAAGTCCTCTGNAAGAGCAGCNAGTGCTCTTAACCACTGAGCTGTCTCTACCGCCCCTAAAACTCCATCTTCTTGCCCTAGGTCTTTGCCCCTATGTTAATCCCAAAGATTCAGTGATTGACTCAAATCATCATGGCCAGATTAATTAAAGCAAGCTTTTTAAATTCATGTACATGGGCTGCCTCCCCCTAAGGCAGGCTCAAGAGGTCAGCACTGGATGTGAGGAAGACAAGGTTTTTGTAGCTCAGGGATGGGGGGTGGTTTCCAAATGTGTGTGTGGGGGGTGCTGTCTGGCAAATAGGTGTGGTTACAGGAGCAGAACAGAACAAGTTAGTCATAACAAGGTAGTCATAACAGCAAATGGTTATAACAACATTTGAAACAAAGGTAGGGTCGCAAGATGATTATTACAACTTTTTGAAACAAAGACATGGTTGCTGTTTCCTGATACAGGAAGTACAGAACCATTTGTAGTTAAGATTACAGGAGCAGCATAGCCCAATCTTTGAGAAACAGATTTCATCATAAATAGGAACAAACCTAGTTTGTCTTCATTATAAGATGGCTTTCAGGCCTAAGATGGAGGCAGGCTGGTCCATGACCTACTGTCAACNTTTCAGCTCAGGAAGCACAATGTGTGCAGAGTAATCCTGGCTTGAGCATGGGACAGTCAAGATAAATACTACTTGGGAGACATAGTGCTCTTGGGCATCTTGGGGATTTCCTTTGCTTGCAGAAAGCCAGACTGGAGGCTGTACCTGGGTCTTCCCCAGGACAGCCACGAATAATGGAGGAACCTATGAGGAGGGTTCATCAGGGATCAGGATGACNGTCNCAAGGTCCTAGTGGGGAGCCACCCTGAAAGTGGTGTTCCACAAGGAAGCAGAGACCAGACTGAAGTGGGTGGGGAGATGATGTTGATAGGTCCCGCAGCCAATGGTAACAGGAATGAGTGTGACCCAGTATGCCTCCCATGCCTGGGGACTGTATGATCTGGTATGGTCTCTGCTACCCTGCTTGCAGGCATACCAATTGACTGCAGGCCTCCTGGGGCTAGTTCTGGAGAGCTGAGAGTTGCGGGGGAAACGGGGCTGGGGGGGAGGGGGCATCAGCTTTGCAGAACCTGCAGGCTCAGCAGGCTGGATTAGGCAGGCAAACCATGGTGGGGGAGTGAGTTAAATGTTCATTGAGAGATGCTGGCAGCATGCTAGGTCATGTGGTAAAATGCATGGAGCTGCTGGGCACCTCAGGCTGCTGGATGCTGAATTTGCCTCTGCTCGTTCAAATGGAAGCACGTCCTCGCAGTGGCTTGTAATTTTCTAGCTGAATGACTTCAGGGTGGGCCTCCTTTGGAATGTAATTACNCGCATGCTGGAAGCTCNACTGAAGTCCATTCTCAGAGGAATGGACAATGCCAGACATTGCGACGGTCACTACAAGGCTCATTACCTGCAGCCCGCAGTTGGTTTGAATGTAGTATGATGGCATTCTCATGTCCCGAAGGCCTAGGAATTGGGAGGACTGGTCCCCAGTGAAACAGTGCCCTGCTGCCAGTCATGCAGGAGGGACGGACGAGTCCTGTCCACTGGATACCACAAGACTCTGACTTCCACGGCCCTACCCCATTGTTCTNGGCAGCTTTTTAGTGAAGGTCCAAGCGAAATACAAAAGGCCTGACTGTGGATTTATTGTGTGCTGGAAGTGGATGTTCTAAGCAATGATAACTTAGTCCTAAGGGGAGACTGTAAAGTGGAGCAGCTTTAAAGTGGTCTTTTCAAAGGTGGGCCCAGTGCAGGAATACAACATGTGGCTGTCTAGAGCACAGGCCTGAAAAAGGCTCCTAGGCTGTCTGGGTTTGGTAGGAAAGGGAGCTGTGGTTGCCTAGTGATATTTGCTCTGAGTTTAAGAGACTGTGAGTGATTAGTGATGTCTGCTCTGAGCTTAAGAGACTGTGAGTGATTAGTGATGTCTGCTCTGAGAGACTAGTGATGTCTGCTCTGAGTTCAAGAGGCTGTNGTGAGTGATGTCTGCTCTGATGACTCAAGTGTCACATCTCAGTAATCTAACTATTTTCTAGGCTTCCCAGGCTCCTTAATGCTGTGTTAGGGGAGCTTTCTCCAATTTTCTCTCCTTTGTCCCCAGAGGCAGCAACTCTGGAAATAAGTAATGATGCTGTTTCCACAGGAAAATGTTCATGGAAGAATGTGAAGGACATGAAAGCAGGAGCCAAAAGTGAAACACACAACATAATTACAATTAATTACATGGTGATTTCTACTTATGACTGTGTAATTGAATCATAAAAAATTATAAACAAATTTAAATACATATAGCAAGGAAGAAACTGGAAGGAAGTAGATCTTGACGCTCACAGTGGGTAGATTTTCTTTTCTTTATGCTTGTCTCTATTTTTCTGCAATGACCCACATTCCTTTTTCAAGCACACATAAATTAAGTGTGAGTGGGTGTGTGCATTTAAAAAATATTACATATTTGGGGATTTAGTGGCATGCTTTTTTTACTTCATAAATTCACAGGAGATATTAATTACTCCTCCTGACTTAAATTTGAAATAGCTGTTAAGGGCTGCTCCAAACTGCTGGTTTATCTGGGGCTGAGAAATTTGGACAGCAGCCTTGGCCATCCCCTCCTCCAGTTCTAATGCCTTGAGCCCAAAGAGTGAGCAAAAGGGGAGAGCTCCCTGGAAATCCTAAGGCACCTGCTATGGTTTGTATAAATGTCCCCCAAAGAAGGGAAGGCTTCCTCTGTCTTTCTCAGCCCCCTGCTGTGGGGACTGCTGGGGGTGGTGGTGAGAGGTCTTCTGGGCTGAGGGCATGCCCTTGAAGGGGGAAGTGGGACTCCGGCTCTTCCTTTTCCTCTGTTGTTCCGTGACCATGAGGTAAATAGATGCCTTGGCTCCATTTTGCCTTCTGCCCAGGATGCGTTGTCACTGACTGAAAGTGGGTGGGGTCCACAGCCAGAGGATGGAAACCTCCAAAATGGAGAGCCAAAACCAGCCTCTTTTCTTTAGAGGTTGCTTGCCTCAGGCATTTGTTACAGCACCAGGAGGCTTACTCAACACCAGAGCCTCAAAGAGGGGCGTTGGGCTGAAGCATTGCAGTGTTTGCTTATGAAATAATCTCATTTGCAGACATTTAGAAACTTCCCAGTAACTTCCAGCACAACTCAGGAGGCCTGGCTTCTGCNGAATAGGAACAAGCTGTCCAGAAGCAGGGAAGGAATACCCGTCATCTCAAGGAGCCCATGGTCCCTTAGTCTGTTTCCTGTTGCTGTGGCCGAATACCGAGCCTGGACTTTTTGTAATGGAAGGTGGTTTATTTCNGCTCATAGTTGCAGGGATCGAGGAGCATAGTACTAACATCTCCTTGGCACTGTGGCCTCAGAGGGGACAACCCTTATTTAAAGCATATTCAAGCATATGGAATTCCTCCTAATNGGGAAATGAACTGTGCCCATGGAGGCCCTATCCCAGTAGCTGGTATATACTTAGCATTTGACATGGTATCAATTTAGAACTGGAATTGTATTTGTTATAACACACACCTGGATTTCTAGTGTTTTAATAATTGTGGTTTATTAAGAGCCAAGCCACCTGCATTTTGTAATCACTCCCTTGATGCCACCATGTCCAGTCTGGTTGCCCTGTGCCTCCCCAGACACCATAGGGTGTGGATGGAGGCTTAGGCAGCACTGAGGGCAGCTGGACATTGAGTCAGGGGAGGTCACTTGGCACACTGATTGCCTTGTTTCTTAGATGGGAGCCACCAGTGCTAGTGTGTTGCAGGGTCCCACCTGGCTCATATCAAGCCCACATAAGTGTCTAAAAGACAGACTGACAGGTATAGATTTCTATGGAGAGAAATAGATGGGGCATTAGTGAGTGGCTTCCAGGGCCTGATATAGCAAAGGTGAGAAACTCATGCTCTTCTTTGACAAAAACAAACCAGTTGCAGCTTAAAGAATTTCTCTAAAAATTGAGGAAGGAGACTCTACTAGTCTCGTGAGTTTCAAGTTGGCCCAAGTAGATGAGTGTCCTGTTCCCTGGTCTTGAGAGGCATCTACAGTGATGTCATTCATCAGACTAGCATCCATCAAGGCACCATGCCCATGTGTCAGAACACCCCTTGCTGAATGTAGAAATAATCAAGAGAGGCCCAGGAGCTTCCAGTATCAGTACAAAGCCAGCCACCTGAGGCCACGTGGAATCACAGGGAGATGGAATGTGAACTGCAGGGAGCTGGCAGATCACCCTGGAGGCAAAGAGGAATGAAGGCAGAGAGGAAGCAGGCATTCTCTAGCGCTCTAGCACCATGGATAGACTCATCTAGAATTTCAGTGATTCCTGGGAGGCTCATGGTAACTGGTACAGCCCAAAAGGCAGGATGCATGTCAACCACCCGTTGTCTTCTCTTTCTGGGATCACTTTGGGGAGGACAGTGTGTGCACATCTCAGGGAGAAGAAGGGTGCCTCACTAGATGCTGAGCCACCCACTGCTGACTTGTTGGCACTAGGCTGGAGGTACACAGGGACCTCAGCTGCACTCTCCAATGGACGAGGGGCATCNAGGAGAATGGGGGAGTCACACAGCTGTGGCTGGAAACCCTAAGGTCACTATCAGTGCAGATGTAGGTAGAGGGGAGTAACGTATATGGCCAGCAGGATGCCACCTGTTAGCACCATTGTCAGGATGATTGTTCAATGTCTTCTCTAATGACCTTTGCTGAGTTCCCTGCCTTGGACCCTTCTCAGCTTTCTGTTTCAGTGTTTGGTGACAGTTGGGAGTACCCAGTTTGGGTGGACAGGAGTGTTAGAGGCAGAATCCTCAAGGCCAGGTGGCTGCGGGTTTCGAGCACTCTGTTTTGAAAGTGTATTAAGTGGTGGAATGCTCTCAGAAAGCTGGCTGCGGTTCTGCTATCATTGCAATCTTGTTTTCTTCTTGAAAAACGCCTCTGCCTTTTAGTAAGAAATGAAGGTTGGGTTTCAATCAGATGATTCATGTAATTCCTGTCGTGTTTGCAAAATCTTGGGCCTCCCTGCCAGCCCTTAAGGCCTCTGCCTTTCTTTGTTCCACCCCCCCATCTCCGCACAGCTCCACTCTTGCCTTGAATGCCCCNATGCCTGTGGGTCCCACCTGCTCACTTTCTCTGTTCAGTTTCTCCACAGAAGTGTTTGTCTGTGTGGTAAACAGGATCATTTATGGTGACAGGAGGCATTTGGGGCAGATGGGCCAAAGGGAATTGGGTGCTTTTTTGCATAGTTGAGTAAATAGCAGTAGGAGAGGCCTCCAGGACTCGAGGGGATGCTCTGAGAGTTCTGTCTATCCATCCATTCATCCATCCATCCATCCATCCATCCATCCATCCATCCATCATCCATCCTTCTATCCTTCTGTTCATGTATATATCCATCACCCATCCATCCTTCCTTCTAACTGTCCTTCTGCTCATGTCTGGTCATCCATCCATCCATCTGTCCACCCATCCATCTATCCATCCACCCACATGACATTTATGGCTCGGAGGCCGTGCTCCTGGGTATGGGATACCAGGATGAATCTGTGGAGTGTGGTCTTTCTCCTCAAGGAACAAAGGATCCGCTTATACCAGGTCCTGACAGATGCTGAATGAACCAAATAAAGACAGAGGTTCTAGGGCCCCTGGAGGGAGTGATCAGCTGGTGTGGGAAGCTGCTGAGGACTTCAGTGTTCCTAGGGTTAGAGGTCAGCTCACACTAGGTTGGAGGGCATAGATAGAGTTGGTTCACTGAAGAACCAATATATGTCTTGTGTGGTTGGAGGACAGGGTGGGGAAGGGGAGAGCAGGGACAGGAGGCCAGAGGAGTAAGTGGTCAGGCTAGAGTGTGGGGGGGGGTGTATCGTAGCCTGACCTGGTCACCAACTATGACAT
>LZPO01087158.1:380303-391091 GCA_001675575.1 Neotoma lepida
ACAACCACACCGGAGGCCCTAACCCTAACCCTAACCCTAACCCCCCACAACCACACCGGAGGCCCGTCTCCAAAGTGATTCTAGATCCTGCCAAATTGACATTAGTGTTAATCATCACACGTATACAGACAGACAGTAAAATGGCAACAACTTTTGGGTAAAGATTGTAGGAATGTGAATATTTATGGAAATATTCTTCCGAAGTTTTTATACATTTGAACTTTGACATTTGACAGAAAAGTTGAGGGAAAGATTGGGTCGGGGCTTGATCTTAAGGCTGACTTTCTGCAGGGAGCTGCAGATGGGTTCCTCATGCTGCCCCTGGGTGGGACAAGGCTTTAGACCAGGCTCACATCTGCAGAGGGTTGCAAAGAGGCAGAAATGCTAAAGTTTAGGGGAAGATGGGTGGATGGGCAGAAAATGGTGGGGTTGGGTCCATGATCACAACTTCATGCGGCTTTAATTTGTGAATCACAAAACTGATCTTCTGAAGGGCGACTGTTTGCCTTAAAAATGAATGTGTGAATTAATGAGGTGCATTATCTAAGGAACGGACATAGAAAACACAGCCAAGACTGGACTCGGAGGTTCATGTCTCTGTTTCCAGCTGCTTGGGAGGTCAGGGTAGGAAAAAAAACCACACGTTCNAGGACTGCTTAGGCTGAAGAAGTCAAGGTAGGAAAAATCACACGTTTAAGGACTGCTTAGGCTACAGAGTAGGTTCAAGGCCAGCGATTTGGTGAGACTGCCTCAAAATAAAAGCTAAGGGGTCTGGAGAGGCAGCTCATAGATTGAGAACACTTGCTGCTCTTGCAGAGGACATCTCTGTAAAAATAACAAACACTCCTTTTTCCATGGTGCTAGAAATTCAAGGTGAAGGTGTGGGCTCCCCTGGGGCCTTCCTCCTCAGCTTGCAGACATTATCTCACTGTCAAGGTTGTCCCTCTGTGTGTCGACATCCACATTTCCTCCTCTTATGAGGACATCAGTCACACCAGGTCACATCATTTTAACTTGATCACCTTTTAAAGTCCTTATCTGCAAACATAGGACCACTCAGCATTAGAACTTAAGCATGGGGAGGAAGGGATAATGGAGGCCGTACAAAGGCCACTGGGAAGATGGCAATGCCCTGGTGGTAGATAGTAAGACTCAAAATGCTGTAAACACCTCAGTGCCCCTGAGGTGGTTAGAAATGGTTGGTGTGGTGCAATTTCTGTGACACACATCTACCGCAAATGTAATACATTTTACAAGGGGGACACCCTANACAGGCATGAGACTTGGAGGCTTTCCTCTGAAGGTGGTAAGACTGCTGTCCAGGCACACTGACAGATAAGCAGCTGGGAGGGTAGGGGCATCAGTGGGGCTGAGTTTGGGTCTGGACAGCCAGTTGGTTCTAGGCGTGGTATCCTCTCCCCACTTGTGCTGTGGAAAGAGTGGTTTTGCCCCAGAGTTGCCAAGTCCCTTTGAAGAGGTGGCCCAGGCTCTGTGAGCAACACTGCCAGCTCCTGGCAGCCTGGTGCAGCCATGGCCTCCTGCGCTGGCGCCTTCTCTGGAAGCTGGTCCATCTTACAGTTTCCAAACTTTCCCCACAGCTGCCAGCAGCCGTTTCTATAGCAACTGATGCCCTTCACAACCAGTGGGGNAAAGTGCAGAGACCCTAAGCAGAGGGAAANGGGGAGATGAGCTGCACGGGTAGGGGACAGATTGACAAACCCACAAGGGAGAGGATGGAGCCTAGTTTACTGCTGCTTTGTGGAGATCCTTGGCAAGCACCCTTGACCATCTTGTTTGACTTGATGTGTGATCTCTTGATGCTGCAGAGAGGAGACAGAACACACCTGGCTAAAGGCCACCAGCGAGACACAGCTCTAAGGGCCAAGGAGCTGGGGACACAGGAAAATANCTGAGCCTCATTAAGGCTTATTCTGTGTGTGCCTCCTGCCCCTTCCTNCTTCCTTGAAAAACTGCCTCCAAGAAAGGGTATTGGCTGGTGCTCCTAGCTGTGCAGTATGAGGCACGTTCCTTAAGCTCTCTGTGCTTNCAGGAGAGGAGTGACTGGACAGGGTGGTCCCCATGTGGCATTTGAGGGTGACACTAAAACTCTCTTGCTGTTTCCTTCCAGTTGGCCATGGGCAGAGTGAAGGAGAGAGGATGGTGGTCTCGGACTTCCAAGTTTTTGTCAGAGATGTGCTGCAGCATGTGGACACCATTCAGAAGGACTACCCTGGGGTCCCAGTCTTCCTCCTGGGCCACTCCATGGTAAGCAGGCCACAGAGAGAAGTTCAAAGCAAGCCTGGTCCCCAGAAGGCCATCTGACTTCCTGCCCCTCTGCCTCTGGCATCTGCCTGGATGGAATGTCCTTTTCACTCACTCTATCTGTGGAGTCCCCTGCATTCCCAGCACTTAGGAGTTGAACAAGGTCCTGGAGTCCATTCCTTATGCCCAGGACTAGAGGGATGGCAGTGAGTGGGAACATCTCATGAAGCATTCCTGAAAGCAGTTTGAGTCCCTTTCCCTTGGAGATCTCCGAGCTCCAGAACCAACCAAGTTTAATCTCAGATGATACCTCCCCCAGCACCTCCCAGGCCATTCCCTCCAGCAGGAAAGCTAGCTGGCTAGCAGCAGAAGGCTGAGGACTGCTTAGACCCAGGGGACTGCTCTGCAGGGTACCTCCTCACTGCCTGGCTCTGCCTTTCCATCTCTTGCCTGCCTGGTTTCTGTAAATGTTGGAGATTGTACATCTTGCTGTCACTTTCCTCTGGGCTTCAAACAGACAAGACTGCCTCTGCCACCTCCTCCTCCTGCTCCATCCACATTCACTCAGTACTGGATATTATTTGTGGAACTTGAATTTTGGAATCATTACTGAACACACACACACACACACACACACACACACACACACACACACACACATTACTGTAACTAGACTCTCCCCTAAAGAAAGGAAACCACTCATTTGAAGTTTGTCAGAATAGATGAATTGTGGGTCTTGTCTGCNAGCTTNGGGCTTGAGACTAGAAAGCAATGTGCTGTTGCATTTGTGACCCACAAGCAGGAACCTTCTTTGTGTCTGTCTGAAATGTTTGCCCTTGGAAAACCCAGAGAAGAGAACCGTGCAACAAAAACCCTACAGAGCCAGGCACGGTGGCTCACTCCTGTAATCTCAGCACTCAGGAGGCTGAGGCAGGAGGATTGTCATGAATGTCTGGCTGTCCTGGGCTATAGAATAAGACTCTGTCTCAAAATAAAAATAATNAAATAAAATAAGGAAAGGGGAAGGGACAGGGAGAGAGAAGAAAGGAGAGGAAGGAGGGAGTAGAGAAAAAGGAAGAGAAGGAAGAGAAGGAAGGGAGGGGAGGAGCAAGGGGTGGAAGAGAGAGAAACAGGAAAGAAGAGGAGGAAAGAAGGAAGGAGCCATGTGCCAGTGGACGGAGCCTGCTCAGGTCCCCGCTGGGGTTCTTGGCCAGCATGGGAACAGGTGAGGGAGTCAGGGTCACGCTGGCTAGAATCAGGTGCCACTCGGTCCATTTTGCCTTGCAGGGCGGTGCCATCTCCATCCTCGCGGCTGCAGAGAGACCAACCCACTTCTCTGGCATGGTCCTGATCTCACCTCTGGTTCTTGCCAATCCAGAATCTGCATCAACTTTCAAGGTAAGAGGACGTGGCGGTCTGTATGGACCCAGAAGCTTCTGGAACATGATGCATCCCTTTACAGCTCGAGTCTGTGTCAAAGGGCCCACTGCCGTTCCTGAACTTCAGACACTATTGTGTGAGGGTTTGACGTCAGGGGCTTAAGTTGAAGTCAGGTGTGTCTTTTCCCCAAAACACAAAAGAAAAGGCTTCCTGTTTGTGCATGTTGTACTGGCCAAAGTTAAGAGGAGGAAAGGTTACAGGCGTTCTCGAGCTAGCAAAGTCACGTTTGCTGACAAGTCCCACGCAAGCGTGAGCTTCTGTCACCGAACGTTTGCCAACCTCAGCAGAAAGCGAACTCAGAGTGGAGCTGCAGCTGAGGATCCTGTTCCCNGCTGCTCCATTCCATCCCTGAGCTCTTCCAGCCTNGACCTGATGGTTGGATGGAAGGATGCATCAGTTTGGATTGTGGGTCGATGTGTTGTATGTTACAGTTGTATGGCGATAACAGTGTCTGCTGTTATCGCCAGAGCTTTGACTCCCTTTGACAAGGTGAAGGAGGCAGTGAGGCACCTAAAACTGAATCTGCCCCCCACCCCAGGAGAGGAGCCAAAGCCCTGAGGGACTGTTGATGTGGCCTCAGTACAGATCTGTCTTTAGGAGGCANGAGAACCCCAAAGAGAGTGGAGCGCCCAAGGAGTGCCCCAGCCCTGGCAGAGGCTGCTGTGGCCTGAGCCAGCTCTCAGGATGCTTGGAGGGGAGTGAAGGTGAGGTGATGTGTCCTGNGTCCAGGTGCTCCAGGCAGCCTATTCTCTCACCACCAACTGATGACGGGGTTATTTAAATACCAGTGCCACTTGTTCCCCTATCTCTTGGGACCCACTGGGTGGAACCTGGCATTTGTCTGTGGTCCCAGGCGGCACATAAGGCACTGTGTACAATGGCATCATGGAAGGTGCAAAGGCTGTGGCCTTCTCCACATCTGCCCTGGTGACTGTGATTTTGTGAGGCAAGGCCAAGTTAGTTCAAGGCGCTTTTCCAAATAGAGTCAGTAAGACACAGGTTCGAGGGGAAGGCTCTACCGTGGCCTACTGGCTTCATTCTGGAGACCTGTGGCCAGTGCATCAAGGAGTCCAAACTGTGTCAGGAGTTGCCGACTGGGAGCTGTGTGTTCACCCACACAGTCCTAGACTAGGGAAGAGGCAAGACCAGTGTGCTAGAGGTAGGGACACTGAGGCTTGGGAAAGGGTAGTTTAGCCAGGATTAGCCATCGAGTGGTGGATGTGAGCCCCAGTGGGGCTGCCCCTCACAGAGAAGAAAATGGACGTTTTGCCCTTAGAGACAATCCACAGAGCCTTTTAAATAAAGTGTACCACAGCAGCTGTGCCCAGAGGAGGGCCACTAAGGTTTCCTCCCAGGGTCCCCTGGGGCTCCATCTAGGACCAGCAGTGGCCACACTTCTGAGCTGGTGACCTTTCAGGCTTGGTACTAATAGATCACCTTGTCAAATCAGGAGCCAGGGTCTCTAGGGAGACACAGGTCTCCTCTGATTAACCAAGACAAATTAGATTTCCCTTGGCCTGCTGAGGGCCAACCCCATCCGTGTCTGTTGCTGCCTCCAGGCTTCAGCCTGTGTTGTCTTTGACTGGCACAGACAAAGTGTGATTCCTTGGTTCACCTGCTGGGGGCATGCGGCTACTNTCCACACATGGCCTTGTCCTCAGATAGGCTCCCTGAGAGAGGATCACCACATCTTTTTTGCTGTTGTTGTTTCCCAGTGTAATTTTAAATAGTGAAGAATAATTCATAGANTTCAAATGCAAAAAGATGGAAGGGTATGGAGAAAAGCCTGCCTTGGGGAGCAGGTCAGAAGTCATGCTGTCAGAGCTAGCTTCCGGGATACACTTGATGTGCACACACACCACTTGTTCTTCCACATATCTTGGGGAATATTGTTACNTGTTCCTTTGGTTGGTTTGNTTGTTCTTTGAGGGGTTTGCTTTGGTTTGGTTTTGTCATTTTTGTTATATGCNTTGGTGGTCTTTCCCCATCAAAATCTGAACAGGGTCNCCCATGGGCACACATCCTAGCTTAGAGCTCCCTGAAAGGCAAACATTGGGGGCTGGAGAGATGGCTCAGANGTTAAGAGCACTGGCTGCTCTTCCAGAGNTCCTGAGTTCAATTCCCAGCCAACACATGGTGGCTCACAACCATCTGTAATGAGATCTGGTGCCCTCTTCTGGCCTGCAGGGACACATGTAGACAGAACACTGTATACATAATTGATAAATAAATATTTAAAAAGGAAGAAGAAAAGCAAACGTCAGCCCATTTCCAGTTGCTTGCTCCTGTGAGCCTCAATGACTGACTGGCTGCTTGCCGCCTTGTTCCCTNCTNTGCTCTGGAAAATGGAGTGGAGGTGGGGTTCACTGGAAGGGATTCTGAGGGCTGGAGGAGGTAGGGACTCAGAGTTAAAGGATGGGATGGTTATTGGCTCTGGCATGCAGCTTGGTGGTGGACACTGGCTTCCAGTGCGTGAATGTGGGACCCACACAATGAAACCCAACACAGAGAAGTCATGTGTCCTCAGACTGCATCCTCCAGCCAGTACCCTAACCTCAGCTAGTCCCCAGATAGTTCATCAGTCTTCATATGCACATGGGTGTGCGAAGGTGACCAGCCTCAGCCCTGGGATGGGAGGATACCCAGTCACCACCATCTGTTTTTTACACTGAGGCTCTGTTCGGACAAGCTGGGATATATTTAGCCTGAGGAGGAGACTGAGGACAAAGACAGCAGCGCCCAGCCCTCTCTGCTGAGGAAGTTGTTTCACAGCAAAAACGGCAGCAGCAGAAATTTAAAGACCAAAATTGCAGAGACCAAGTTTCAGCCCCTGCTGCCCTGGCTGTCCCCAACAGTCTCCTGTGTCTTCTAGGATCCCTTCTTTTCTGAGGAGCCTCAAGGAAGGCAAAACTCCTAGGCAGGGCTGGACTGGGGCTGCCAGGACTGTTATTAGTGGGAACCATCTCCCTGCCTGAGGTCCCTGGAGTCCCGAGCATAGCTCTGGGGTGCCCCATTTCTGGCTCTGGGGGCCCTTAGCCAAAGTATGGAGAGGGGCTATCTCCAGAAGACCTGTCTCAGAGAGAGCACTGCTTCTCCCACACCACCTACAAGGACAGGAAATGACTCCTAATTCACAGGCAAGGAAGTAAGGCCATTGTCTTCCTCAAGGTCANCTTGATTACTGCTGAACCAGGGAGCCTCTTCCACCCTAAAACATGACCGANGTCATCTTCCTGTGACTGGATCCTACTTCCCATCTGAGCACGCCAAGCCTGTTTTTGCCACTGGACTCCAGTGGACTGGAAAGAATATTGGTGGGGGGGGAGGATGCTGTAGGTGGGTGGCCTTGCATGAGCCAGTGGGGCAGCCACCATAAGCTCTAGGTGTGACTCCCCCTCAGTCCTGTGGACACCTGTTCTCTGAGAGTTGGGGCCTCAGATTTCCAGACCTGTGTCTTGAAAGCAAGCTCTCTACCCAGGAATCATCAGAGCAGGACCTAAATCACCGGAAAAGCACAAGATTTTTATATTTCTATTGCACGACTGCCTAGAGAGATGCATTCCTGCCCAGAACAATCTGAAGTGACCCTAGAGAGCCTTGCCAGGTCACGATGTGCCATCCCATGGCCTCCTGAATGCAGGACAGCTTTCGGGAACCACGTCAGAACGAAGGGGCAGTAATTACCTCTCACAGCAAGTTCTTCACAGGCAGGAGCTGTTAAGACCTTTTGGATCAATAAAGGCATTTATGCACGTCTCTAATGTTTACGGTGATGGGTACTGCAGTTGATTCAGAACTGTCCCCTGGGTGTGACAGGGACTCAGGCCATCCCCCCTCCTCCAGACCTTGTTCATCAGGAGAGTAGCCTCNGTCNCAGGAGCAGTGTTCCTGTTTATAGGGGCTGCATCAGGGGTTCAGAGCTTCAGCCACAGAGATAGTCGTGGGGGTGCACACCTGCCATCCCAGTTCTCCGAAAGTGGAGACAGAGGGTGGTGAGTTCAAGGCTAGCCTGAGCTACCGTGTAAAATCCTGTCTCAAAAGAGCACAAATGTTGCAGGTCCCACACTTCTCCAGAGTGTCCACTAGGGGTGCTGTATACTTCTCATTCAATTGACCAGCAAGGATCAAGGGACAAACTCTGCAGGGGTCAGTCTTGAGAAACACCCCAGGAATCCTTAAGGTGGGCTTTACTGTCCCCATTTGACAAGTGAAGAAACAGGCTACCATGTGATCCAGACATCACCCCTCCTGGGAAATAACCCAAAGGAATCCANGTCAGCTTATCACAGAGACATCTGCACACCCAGTTCAACACTGCGGTAGTCCGTCAGCGGCCAAGACATGGAACCAGCCTAGATGCCCGTCAACAGATGACTAGATAAAGGAAATGTGTGTTCACACAACAGAGTTTTACTCAGCCACAAAGAACAAAATTATGTCACTCACAGGAAAGTGGATGGACCTGGAAATCACTGTGTAAAATGAAATAAACCAGATCCAGAAAGACAAATGTCACATTTCCTCCTGCATCACACACACACAACCACACGTACTCACACATCCACATATTCACATATAAGCATACTCACACACACACATATATATAACACACACATACACATGCAATATAAACACACATGTACATGCATATATGCATATATGCATGTACACATACACACAGGCATGCATGTACCACACACACGGAGATGCAAACACATATAATGTGAAAGTGCAAAGGGCACTATTGGGGGAAAGGAATGGGCTCAGCAAGAAAAGGGAATGTNGGGGGGTGCNGGAGAGAAAAATGGGGTAAATATGGGCAAAATACATGGTAAACCTGAATGAAATGTCTGCAAAATCCAACANGTTGTATAATGACTATATGTTAACATATGCTAATAAAAGTTGTNAAAGAGACTTTCTCAAGGATTCAGCCCCCAAAGTTTACACCCAAGTTGACCAAGTTGGGTCCGACTTACCTGTTGGGATTGTGAGAACGGTGGGCAGCTCAGAGTCCTCTCTTCCTAAGCTGGGCCCATGGCTGTCTCCATGCCTGCAGGACAGCTTGAAGATGAAGAGCCCTATGGAAAAGGCAACTGAAGTGTCGATGGCTTGGATACCATATGCATTCCACCTGTGGGTGAGCACAACCCCACCCTCCATCTCCTGGGGGAATCAGGAGCATGGCCTGCTACTGTATCCGAGCCTTAGGGATATGATCACAGCTCCTTCTAGGAGCCATCTGGGAAGCTTGACCCCTCGCTGCTCCGGTTGTGGGATCTGCTGGGATGCCTTCTTTCTCTCTGCCTCCTCATCATGGGTCCCTGTCTGCTGCTCAGCCCTCCTGCCCTTCATCCAGTCAGGTGGGGAAGGGCCNCTTGCCAATGCTTGATGCCCTGTGTCTCAGGAACAGCCCTCTGCCTGCCTTGAGTCCTTGGTGGAAGCAGCTACTGAAGTACCTACATCTCTTTAAAGCAGTCTGGTGGTTCTTGTCCTGAGACGTTCTCCCCTCTGAATGAGTCCTATTAGAAACGTTACTTAGAACTTACTATTTGGGGTTAGAAAGCTGGTGACCAGAGCCTAGCAAGCATCGGAGCCTGCCCAGCAAGAGGGCCTGGGCTATGACTCCTACTCTGCCTGTGCACTGGGGCCGGTGAGGAGATTTCAGGAGATTCAGGCAGAATCTGCTGGGCCCTACCTGGGGCCAGGGAGGTCAGAGCTCTTGTGGTGGCCTGGATATCTGTGGACAGTGGTCCTCAGACATGACTGCCCTTCGTTCGTATCTTTTCCTTTTGCTGTGATAAAACATCCTGACAAAAGCAGCTGAAGGGAAAGGGGTTTATCTGCCTCTCAGTTCCAGGCTATAGTCTGTTATGGTGAGGAAGACACAGCAGCAGGAGCTTAAGGGAGCTGCTTACACTGCATCTGTAGTCACAAAGTAGAGCGTGACAAGTGAAACCTGCTTGCTAGTGCTCACTAGTGCTCAGCTCCCTTTCTCCATTCTCTGCAGTCCCTGGATCCTAGAAAGGGGATGTCCCCACCCACAGTAGNCAGGTCTTCCCTCCTCAGTTATAACAACCAGGACAGTCCCTGTCAGACACCCTCAGGGGCCCATCTCATAGGTGATTCTAGATTCTGTCAAATTGACAACTAACACTGTCACATCACCACAGGCAAACCCCTCCTTCANAGTTTTCCCTTCCATGCTTGTCCAGGAATGGGGCATCTGCCCTGGGCATCGCCATTCTCTCTCCAGGGTTGGCTTGTACCCAGATCTCCCANAGCCACCGATATACTGAGACACTTCTGTTCTCCGTGTGGCATCCCGTGGGGCAGACCCTGACAAAAGGCTGCATCCCTGCAGGCGATGGCCCTCATCCATGTCTGTGAGTGGGCAGCCAGTCCTGTTGCTAGGACACCAGCATCTTCATCCACACGGCCAGCACTGGACATTCGTTGTTAGGAGCTGGTGCTTAAGCAGTGCACTCCCTCATCCTGAGGGCTAGCACAGTAACACCAGGAGGCAGGAGCAACTGTGTTTGCGTGGCTACTATGGCACCACCTCCCCAATACAGGCCGAGGGGGGTATGTCCCCACCACTTCTCCCCACTGGGCTTTAGGCTGCTGAGGAAAGAAAGTGGTCGCCAGGACACAGCCTACTGTGAAGGGAGGTGAGACCACAGTCTACTGTTCTTCTCTGTGGGGGAACAGCCCATTTTAAAGCCACACATCTCAGGAAGTAGTGACCTCTCCCTCAACCCCTCAGTTTTCCTTAAAAGCTTTCTTTAGCTGCCCAAATGTTCCTCTTTAACGGAGGAAGAAGCCTGCTGACTGGCAAAGAGTTATTTTCACTGTAATTCTCCCCTGGAGGCAGATTCCCTGGCACCAGAGCCCCTCCTCCGCAGCCCCCTGTGGAGCTAGAAATGGCTCCATCCCTCTCAGTCTTTGTCTCCATCTTGAACCTCAGTGTCTGCTTGAGAGCCTGGGGTGAAGGTCTCAGGACCTAGAGGTATCCATGCTTTGGTTTGGGAGGGGCCTGCAGCCAGTTGGTGTGTCTCTGTGCAATGAGCAATCCTGAACAGGACC
>LZPO01087158.1:394946-406022 GCA_001675575.1 Neotoma lepida
GTGTGGGTGGGCAGAGGGGTGTGGGTGGACAGTGTGGGTGGGCAGAGGGGTGTTGGGAACAATATGTGGGTGAAGGCGGAGCCCAGTGAGATCTGACCTTAGTTGTCTCCTCATCACTCTGCTGCCATTTCTGGGTGGTGGGGAGATGGGGGCATAGTGGAGTGAGAAGTTTTGTCCTTGCCTTAGGGATTAGGGGAAGGTGGAGAATCTGAGCTCCACTCCAGACAACCAGAGAACTTGATGGAGGACATGCTGTATGGTTAGGTCTCTCTTGGTTGGCAAGTGACAGAAACCTAAGTCAAAGAGATTCAAGGAGCCAGAGGATGGCCCAGTGATTATGAGAGCTTCCTGCCCTTGTAGAGGACCCCAGTTAGGTTCCCAGGACCCCACACTGGTGGCTCACAACTGCCTGTAACTCCAACTCCAGGGTATCTGACACCCTCTTCTGACCTCCACCAGCTCCCACACACACATGATGTACACATAAAAATAAAACATAAATGAAGTGACTTAAGCACAAGAGGGCATTTGTTGGTAACAGGAACCAAAGGCTTCGGGCAGAGTTAGATCAGGGATCAAAATCTCTGTAAGAATCTGCTCTTTCTCTCTGTCTCTCCCGGTCCAGCACCTCTGCTTGGCTTTATCCCCATCCAAGCTGTCCCCTAGTTAAGGCAAAGTAACCATTAGCCTTATTACCTGAGCAAGTGCAAAGACAGTGCCTCTCCCTTAGACATCCCAGGCTGACTGTCTGCTGTGTAAAACCTGGAGGATCTGTCCAGGAAATGGGTAGGGCTAGTCCTACCTAGACTCTGGGCTGAAAGAAAGGAAGGCAGGTACCTGGATAGTGGAGGTAGTAAGGACAGAACCCTGTCATAGGTGTGAGAAGACCTGCCTGGGGTTCCCACTGCTGGGCTAGCCTAAGAACCTGCTGGGAGTTCCCACTGGTGGATTGAGCCTGAAAACCTGAAAGCTTGAAGGAGCAACCCTGGACATGTAGAAGATAACAGAATTACCCTGACAAATTGGTTGCTACTCTTTTCTTCTGCCTTGGTTTCCTTTCTTGCCTTAGGAGCTTGAATCACAGGCTCCCCCAAAGACCCTGGTTCCTACCCCAGGGTGGGGACTCTGACAACCCAGTGGCCTAGCCTTCTTTCCTAGGCAGTCAGACTCTGGCTTCCTGGTCAGGTTCCACACTGGGGCACACGCAGGGCTGGGGACAGATTATGCCATTATCATGCAGCAAGGTGGAGAGCCCCTAGGCTATGAGGCCAGCTGATGTCAGAGACTGGTAAGAGGCTGGGGCGTTGCTCAGTCTGGAGAGCTTGTTGAGCGTGGATGGGTGCTGGCTGGTGAGCCCAATCAAAGAGAGAGACAAAGAGGGGCTTCCCTTGGAAATCTGCACCAAACAGCCAGGTTGTCTGTCTTCCTACACAGAAGGCAAAGAGAAAGAAAGGAAAATGAAGTCATTCCAGCCCCTCTCTTGAAAAACAGCAGCTCACTTCTGAGGTCTTATGGAGAATGGAGGGTACTGTGAAGGACCATTCTCAGGTTCCACAACTCCCAATTGCCACCTGTGTCCTTCAGGCCGGCTAGAGAGTTTAAGATGTCTCCCTGCAGGGGGACATAGAACTGGAGGTGCCGGGCAGCCTGAAGATGTGGGCCTTCAAGTGGCTAGAGCCACGCCAGTTCCTCAGTAGAGTCTCTGCCCCCCTGCTGTCTTTGACCCTGTGCTGAGCATTAAAAATAGCCCCCCTCCACCCACCCAAGGGAAATGGTGAGAGGAGGCACCACCCAGCAGTATACAGCAGGGGGGGGATGGGGGGGCGGCGGGGTCTCGAGGCTCATCCTTAGATAGCCCCTACAGCTAGAAAAGCCTCAAAGCACCAAACAACAATGCTCCCCTAACTAGCCAATGCAGGACGGTGGAGGACTAGAGAGAGGACTTTGTAGCCAGGCGCTAGGGGCTAGCACAGAGGGAAAGGCCAGAAGGTGGGGTTGGGGGAAGCAGGTGGCTCCCTTGGCTGGAAGACAACAGATGTTTACTTGGGTTTGCTGTGGCACAGTCCTCTAGCCCACCCAACGCTGTTAGTGCCACTTGACAATGGCCAGCCCTGAGTCTTGTTCTCTGTGATTCCTGAAGCAATAATCTTATTTCCACACCCTCTGGACACCGTAGCCCTTTCTGTCCCCCTGTAACCTTGGAAGTTATGGAAGCTTGGGTCAAAAGAAAGCAAATCATTCACCCAACAGCAGTTAGTGAAGTCAGAATCTGAGCTCAGGTTCGTCTCTGGGCCAAAATGCACTTGACACTAACACATTGGGAACAAAAACATAGCTGTCAACACACACACAACACACAGAGAGCTCTTTTATTTAAATCACTGTGAGCCACATACAGCTATGGGAGATACACAGACATTTCATGTGTCCATCACCCTGCTTCCCACAACAGGAAGGAAGACACCCAGCCAGGTGTTGACCCTATATAAATACTGTATAGCTAGTCACTCCCTGCCCATGCCCATCCCATCCTTAGCCCTGACAACCATGAATATCTCNAAAGTGCTAGCCAAGCTGACTCAGTGCGGNTCTTTCTAGACACGCCTGAAGTCCTTACCTCCACCCTTAGAGCCACAAGAGAGAAAAAAGCAAACAGTGACCAGACCAAAGGATTTGGAGCCTTCCTCGATTTCCCTGAATGGCACGTGTACCTCCCTCCCTCCCTCCTGTCCTTGCTATAGTTCTATCTGGGATCTGCCTTTCCTTGGCATGGCTGGTGCTCTTTCCCCAGAAGGTACCATGGTGTAAACAATGTCTGTGTGACCAGGAAATAGAAACAAAGCCAAGACCAGGAAGTGGCTGGGGCCATGAAGCAGTTAAACCCAGGATTAGACGCCCCTGGGACCTAGCATATTGGAACACTCCAGGGAGTAGAATGAAGCCTCTGGAAGGATATTAATAGTGGACTTTGTACAGCGGGTGGGCTGGAGCCCACAAGGCCATCNTCCCCAGATCCTAGAGGAGACTAGCATAGATGTAACATGAACATATTCAGAAGCAGCAGTATGGTAGACAAGAGCTGGTTCCTTCCTCTGCCCCATGTCCTCTCAGAGTCAACACACCCTTTCTATTGCTGAACACTACTAGGGTGACCCTTGCCTTAGTAGTTCCTCTCACTCCTTAGAGAATAAAGCAAATCCTTGACCCAAGCACATGGCCAGTTCCTTTACTTGCTTCTTATTGGCCAGGATATGGTGACATGACCACACCTAGCTGCAAGAGAGGCTGAGATGTGTACTCTTTATCTGGGAGGTTATGTACCCTGTCCAATATCAAGGGTTCTATAAGGAGAACAGGAGCTGAGATACTAATACCAGTGGGCCTCTGGACCTCACAGTGCCTTAGTTTCCTCTCCTGTATCATATGGGTAGTGATAAGAGCCTTGATTCCATTGTGAGGCACTGCACCTGTAGGAGAAGCTCAGATGGCAACTGTTGTTCTGCTCCACAGTGGGGTCCTGAATGGTGCCCCCGACACCAGGTTATGCCCAAGGCGTGTTTCTGATAGGTGGCACAGCTGTTACTGCCACTCTTACTATTGCCATTAAGACTTGGCCAACCTCAAGCCTAGGGCTCTTCTGGTGGCCCCATAACTCTCCTCCAAGTTTCCCTGGAGACCCTGAAAGAGACCTATGATGGCCTCGGTCCATGGCCAGCTCTCCCCACACTTCCCCTGCACTGCTTTATCAGACTTGCGTCCTCTCTTACCCTGCCGAACAGATGGCCTGGCTCTGTGGGGTTCTCGCCAGCTCAGCTGCAAGAAGTGTTTAATCCGTCTCGTGCAGCTCATCACAAATGGTCAGCTTGGAGGGGCTCAAATCCAGGATGTCAGGGTGACTGCAGGACAGCCTGTCCCTGCTTACATGGGTCTGGAATTGTGGCCAGGCCTTTGGAGGGATGGCAACAGAAATGGGTGATCTTAAGTCAGGGCTCAGAGACCCCCTGCTATCTAGGCCCAGCAGCCCTCAGTTCCCCTCACTTTGGTCCCTCCATCTAGTTGTCCCAAACCTGCACAGAGTGTCTGCAAGGAGAAAAGTAAGCAATGGGTGTCATGGCTTCATACCTGTTCTTGGGAGCCTAGGAGACTTGTAAAGGAGGAGGGCTTCCTGCTCCAGCCCATGCTTTCCAGCCCTCCTGTCTGCATGTCCAGCACTCCACATAGAGACAGTGCTGGGAATGAGGAGGACAAGAAAACCCACTGTAACACCTCAGCGCCCTCAGAGCTGCTCAAGCCAAATAACCTGAGTAGATGACATGGTGCTCTTGTATTTTGTTTTGGTTTTGTATATATGTTTTGAGACAAGGTCAATCTGACCTTGAACTTGAGCTCCTCCTGCTTTGGCCTCCCAAGGACTGGGATTATAAGCATGTGCCACCATGCACGGCTATGTTGCTGTTTATATTTGTAAAAATCCACCTTAGTATTGGAAAATTTCTACAGACTTTTATGTGGACAGCCAGCTCTCCACAAGGACTCCACATGAGAGAATCCAAACAGCTGTTTCTTATCTGTCCTGCACAGCCCAGCATTTCTATAGCAGTAACCTTGGCCTACATCTGATAAGCATCTAGAGATGACTGAAGCATGGGGAAGGGTGTGGGGGGGCTCTACTCAAACAATATATCAAGCTACATGAGGTACCTGAGCATCTCAGACTTTGGGGGTTCAGGACCCGCTTCCCCAATGTATGCTGAGTCAGAGCTGTGTGGAACGTGCTCAGGTCCGAAAGCAGAGGTGCTAAGCATAGTTCAGACCCACATTCCAGGAGGTGAACACACTGCCAGTCCCCACAACCCTCGGGCAGGCAGGACACCCTCTCAGGAGCCTCTAAGCTGACAGAGTTTCCTCCTCTCAGGTCGACATATATGACTCCGACCCACTCATCTGCCGCGCAGGGGTGAAGGTGTGCTTTGGCATACAGCTGCTGAATGCCGTCTCGAGGGTGGAGCGCGCGATGCCCAAGCTGACACTGCCATTCCTGCTGCTGCAGGGTTCTGCTGACCGTCTGTGTGACAGCAAAGGTGCCTACCTGCTCATGGAATCATCCCGGAGTCAGGATAAGACACTCAAGGTAAGGGACAGGAGGCCATGTTCAGCCTGGCTAGGAAGTAACGGTGAGAGGTTAGAGAAAATGAACTTTGTGACAGCACCTGGGTCCCTAGCCCATCGTGTCACAAAAAGGAAGAGAATAATCTAANGGTACGGGCAAGAAGCAAGCCTGCAGCTGGGCACAGGAGACAATGTCTTATCCAAGCTTCAGGGCTCCCTGCAGTGCACCTGCCACAGCTCAGGGTCCACAGGTCCTGGGNCCTCAGGACACACAGGGACCGTGGGGTCAGGGAGTGCAGGTTCTGATCTGCAAGGGCATCTGCAGGGGTTGGCCCTGTGGTTGGAGCCCCTGAGGACAGGCCACAACTTGATGATGTGACATGTTTGACACAGGGAACAGTCAAAGTACCACTCAGTGGCTTTGAAGACAAGTGCTTTCTGGGTCCAGATAGACTTATCTTTTGTCCCACTGAACTAGAAGGCACCCCAGCTGAGGAGGTGAGGCCCTGCTGGGTACTAGTCAGACAATGTGGAACCCTGAAACTGAAGCATACCCACCCTCTTGCCCACACTGTTGGGCTCCTAGCCTGGGCAGATGTGGGGGTGCCACAGAATCTGGGCTATATCCTCACTGTGTTACAGAGACAGCTAGGTGATGCTTCAAAAGTGGCAGAGTCAGTATTTGAACTGAGGTCCTTGGACTTGAGTCTACAATCCCTCTGCACCACTCTGGCAGAGACTCGTATCTTTGCAAGTTAAGGGCTTATCAGTGGTGGAGCTCTTGCTTCATTCAGGGGGCCCAGGGTTCCATCCTAGTTCCAAGCACCCAGGAGAATTAGCTTTATACTCACTCAGCAGACATCTGTCACTTCTGCAACTCCTGTTTATTGAGTTCTGACTTTGTGGAGGCCCTGAGGACAGTCTGACAAAGGCTCCCCCCTCTCCTGGAGCCTGTACCTCAGTAGNTATGAGCAAAGAGAAAATGGATGCTCAGAATGGCTGTGGCTTGGGTTCAGGGTCTATAAGACAGAGGGATGCTGGGGCACTCCCCTCCCATGAAGCAGGCAATGCAAAAACTTGCAGGGAGAGTAGCCATGGAAGAACATTCCAGACCAAGCAAGGGAAGTGGGGGGATGGCAGGCTCTTGGTCTTGGCACCGCAACTGTGAGAACAAGGCTGGCACGGGGGGAGGAGCTCATGAGAAATACTGTTCACAGCCGAGGTGAGGAAGCAAGCATGTCGCCTTCAGATGCGAGATGCCTGTGCCCGTTGGAGCACAATCCCATCAAATAGTTCAAAATGGAGGAGGCATGTTGAGTGCTCTCACACAGAGAAGTCAGGGAGCAGAGGCAATGGTCATGTTGATTGCTCCACACAGTATTGAAGGATGCTTGCTCTGGGGCTTTGGGCCTGTAAAAGCAAGGAGGCTGCCGTGCCCCTCTGAGACTNGTGACCCCAGCAGACAGCAGAGAGAAATCCTAAGGCAAATGGCAAGTATATAGGTCTCACTTCTGAAGAGGGCTGACTGGAGGGACATCCTCGTCAGCCATGTAGTACTGGTTTCTANGCCATGAGCGACTGTTGGAGCTATAGGAGCCACCAGAAAGGGAGGGAGCTGACCAGGACAAGGACAGAGCCAGTGTGTTTGAGGGCTGCTGATCTTCCTCTGGACGCTGCTGGTAAGTCCACAGTCATCCAAACAGCAAGTGTCTCTGGGTAAGGCAAGTGAGATCCCTGGAGACCTTGCCAAGGGCCACTGCTATGGGTTGTGGGGAGAGAGGGAGTAGGAACAGGGGGAGTGATGGAAGGTAGGGGCGTGAAGATGGACAGAGCTTCCTGGCAGGAAGGTTCTGGGGATCTAAGCTGTACCAGCAACTGGAGAGCCCCAGGAACAGCATGGAATGTCCAGACTGTTGCAAAATTGTAATTTGTGATTAACAAGGTCCTGGGTGGAGCAAGGCAGAGGCAATCCATACCTGCCTTCTCAGCTACCAGGAGCCTGAGATGTGAGGATGGCTTAGGGCTCGACATTTAGGGCTAGCCTAAGCAACATGGCAATGTCCTATCTGAAAATGAACTAGGGGGGACATTGGGAATGATTGCCGAGTGAGCTCCTAAGTCTGACATTGTGTACTGCTGTGCTCTGCCCTGTCCCACACACCAGGTCTAACTCCCTGGCTCTTCTGGTTGCAGATGTATGAAGGTGCCTACCACGTTCTCCACAAGGAGCTTCCAGACGTGACCAACTCTGTCCTCCACGAAATAAATACATGGATCTCTCACAGGACAGCAGCGACAGGAGCTGGGTGCCCACCCTGAACGTACTGGCCAGGCAACCAGCTTGTGGTCTGGGGGAAGCAGGCAGAGGAAGGGCAGTGCCAGCTGGCTTGAAAAAAAAGAATCACAAATTGGAGGGAACCCTAGTGCAATTTACTATGAAAAAAAAAGATAATTTATCATATATAAGGCTACTGGCCACTGGCTCTACCACCCTAGGGGGTAGGCACTTTATGAAAGAGGGAGTATATTTTCCACACGGAGACTGTGTTGGAATGTCCTTTGCATTAAAAAAATGCAGCCTCTGCCCACCTCTCCCAGCTCCCGTGGGGTTCAGGGACTCTCTTGTAGTCCCATGTCCCAGCCTGCAATAATCAGAGGTCTCTTTCCTCCTGTCCCAAGCCCTCTCTGACTGGCTGTTCTCTGGCATGTGATGAGGTGGCCTGTGTCCCTAGAGCTAGCTCCTTAGTAGGCTCACGTGCCCCTCCAAGGCACTTCCTCAAAATGGGCAGCCACCCTATGACCTGGTCAGCGACTTCTCAGATGAAAGCCNGGCTGTTGGGAGGGAGGGTGGCCCTGAAGCTCTTCTCCCCACACAGCTCTTCCCCCTGCTGGGAGTTTGGTTACCCACAGCATGTTGGATGTATTTAGAAGGTCCCNTTCTCTCAGGTCGCTAAGTACTCCATGCTGAGGAGGATGGCTTTGAAGATAGGCGTTTAATATATACAATATATTCTAAAGTAAAGACTATATGGGTGGGTGGGTGGAGCCTGAACAGCTTTGGAAGAACTGGTACCCCACACAGGGCCAGTCTACTGAGGGCCCCAGTCCCCTAATTGAGGCTGGCTCTTCTTGCAGAGAAAACACAGGGGATGGAGGACTGTGGCCTGGGCTGTCCCTCTGTCCAGAGCCACTAGGAGTTGCTCACCAGTAGCACAGCTACCTCTGGTGGCCAGGGAGACTCTCATGAAGCCATGGTGCTGCCTGCCTGCCCAGGGCAGCAAGAGCACTCAGTGACCACCCGCAGACAAGGACCACAGCTGTCTGCACTCCATCGCAGGCTGCAGCAGGATGGCCCGCATGGCCTCATAGAGGCCCTGGAGCAATGAAGTCCAAGCCCCCTGACCTCTCAGGTGCCCGCCCAGAGGCCTGCCCCAGGCCTCACTTAGCGCCAGCAATAACTGGGGCTTACTGCCCTCCTGGAGCACTTTCATCTTTACNGAGGGGCTTGCTGTTACCTCAGGAGTCTTGTTAGTGCACAGTGGACTCTGGGAAGGGGCGCTGCTGCCAGGGAGAACTGCTTGGTTGCAGGGAGGGGTGAATGGGCCCTTGATCCTCCAGGAAGCTGCAATCCAGGGCCCTATGGTCTTGGAGGAGGCACCTGTCAACCTANGCTCTGTCCTTTCTGGAGTTTATCCTAGGGCCTGGGGAGGGCCCTCTGCCCTCTCCAGTAGCCCTGACCATGCATGGCAGTCAGAAGCTGGCAACCTACTACAGGCCATAAGGACACTATGCCCCTCAGCAGGCCCAAGCACTGCATGCAGAGAAGGCAGGGCCCAGGAGCTGTCCAGTGCCCCCTCTTAGCTCTGCATCTCTTCAGAAAATAAAAAGTGTGCTAAGAGGGGCAGTCAGCACTCCCGGCTGCTCAGGGAGCCCTGGACAACTGCAGACAGGCATGGGGTGTTTCTCTTCTCCATCAAGAAAAAAATAAAAAGGACCCCACTCCAGACTCTGTGCCCCTGGTCCCAGATCGGTGACTCTTACCAGGAGCCACCCAGGGCTGCTCCCAGAAGCACATGCTGACAATGCTATTTCCAAACCACATGCCAGCACCTGGGCTGGTGGCTTTCATGTGTGACTTCATTTACAGCGATGCATGTGCACCTGGTTAAAGAATCGCTAACACTAAAGGGGGGAGGAAGTGATCTGAAATTGGGACTGTCTTGTGAAACCTGGAAGAGGGAACAGGGACATGAATGCATCATGTCCTGCATGACAAAATCAGGGCCAGTGCAGAGCTGTCTGTAGAGAGCTGAGCCAGCCTTGTGCAGACTCTGCCCTTGGCACTGGAAGCCTGACAAGCTGGGCTTCATGGTCACCAGAACACAGAGGGACTTGGGTGTGGGAGGAATGCTAAGACACACAAGGCTTGGCCTGAAGAAGGTGGAAGCCAGCAGGAGGCCATGAGAGCCCTCCCCAGGTGAAGAGGGGGAAACCAGACAGACCCAAGCACCTCTAAGAGCTTAGCACCTTCTCCAGCAAGGATGCCTGAAAGGCTTTTTAGGAAAGGGTGCCACCTGCAGGTAGTGGGACATCTCAACCACTAAGCCCCAGTTCCTCAGTAGAGATAGGGGAACAGCCTCCCTCCACCATGGCCCCCTCAGCTTCTGGGGTCCTGGGGACCACCATGAGAGCAGTTGGGGTGCTCTAATACCACAGGGCTCTGCTCATATCCCACCCCTAGGCCACCTCACACTTCCCTTTCTCTCCTGATTGCTGATGTAACTATCTAGGGATCACAGTGGCTCACTGGTTTGTTACTGTCTCCGCGCTCAGTCACGCCCCATGTGTACTCTTAGTGGGGAACCTGTACTGGCTTAGAACTACTAAAGAAACCAATGTGCACTACAGCTCACAATAATAAACCATGTGCTTTTGGAGAGCCCCATGTCTTGTCTGCCTCTCATTCTACATGTCAACCCTTTGGCTAAGAGAACCATAGGCCTGTGTTGGAAGCAATGAAGTCATGTGCCAGTCACCTGGTGTGAACTCAGCAGCCCTTCCAGGACCAAATGCCAACTGGATGCTTGGATTTGATTTTCTCCCATCCGTTCTCGGGGAGGTCGTGCTGAAGCACCCCACCCCACCTCCTTGCTCAGGCAGCCTTAACAGCTTGCTGCTCTGTTGTTGTCATGGTGGGTGCCCAGCATGGCCAAGCCCCATCTTCACCCATGTCTGCTCCCCGACCAAGGGTAATCCAGAACATCTGTTGCTGGTGTCCTGGGCACCTCCCCTTGCTCCTCATAATCTCCTGACCTAACAGCTCTGCTTTCAGAGTGTCACCAAAATCAGACTGTCCCACTTTCCCCAAAACTACCTCTAGGGAACAGCAGCCCTNTCAGGGGTCCCCGCCAAGTCAGAAGTGAAGCCTCCCCTATGCAAAGGTCTCTTGTGGCCCCAGCTCACTAGAGGCTGAGGTCCCTACTGAGAGTGGTTTCTGATCTATGCCACTGACAGCCTCCCCATGCCATGTCCCTGCTTTGTCTCTCACTGCCCCCNTGCCATTGAATATGATATACTACGTATCCTCTGGAAAGCCCTCTGTCTCCTACATAGGTTGTGAGGTGAGAAGTGCACGTTCTATCTATTGTCCAGAGGGTCCCCAGAAATACTGTGTCATGGGGCTGTAGATGGAGGGAGNGAATGAATGGATGGGAGGAGGGCAGAGGAAAAGGAAGTAAATCANTGAGCATCGGGAGTGAGAGAACAGGTAAGAATGAATGCAGGGGGCTGGAAAGGGATGAATGAANGGGGCGGGGATGGGGAGGGAGAGTGTCAAAAAGTAAAACAGTTCTCACCTCAAAGAGGATAAAAGATGGTTTATTCTGGAGTTAAATGAGTGATGATGGCCTGGGAACATGGATGCAGGTCACTCCAAATGCTATGTTCCAATGGTCAAGCTTCATGAAG
>LZPO01087158.1:406202-423702 GCA_001675575.1 Neotoma lepida
GTCATAAATCAAGGCACTTCTCAAGTACACTGATGGAAACATTAGGTACACAGGTGTAGTGGTTTGTGTAAGAAATGTCCCCCATAGGCTCTGGTATTTGAATACCTGGTCCCCTGTTGGTGGCACTGTTTGGAGGGGCTACAGAACCTTTAGGAGGTGGAGTCTTGCTGGAGGAAGTATGTCACTGTGAATGGACTAGGTCACTCCTGGTCATGGTGCTTTATCACAGCAACAAAAAGGAACTAATATTGCAAGTTAAAGCAAATCAGGGAAGTCTCTGCTGTAGTTTTTTTACTTACTCTACCACCCAGCTCCTGAATTAATACACGGAGACTTATTCTTTCTTATGAATGTCAGGCCTTAGNTTGGCTTGTTTCTATTTAGCTTTTCTTAAATTATCCCATCTACCTTTTGCTTCTGGGCTTTTACCTTTCTCTATCCTATATACCTTTCTTTCCTTCTTACTCCATGACTGTTTGTGTGGCTGAGTGGCTGACCCCCAGCGTCCTCCTCCTCCTCCTCCTCCTCCTCGCTCCTCCCTCTTCTTGTTCTTCTCTCATTTATTCGATCTGCCTGCCAGCTATTTCTCTCTCTTGCCTTGCTATTGACCATTCAGGTCTTTATTAGACCAATCAGGTGTTTTAGACAGGCAAAGTAACACAGCTTTACAGAGTTAAACAAATGCAACATAAAAGAATGCAACACATCTTTGCATCATTAAACAAATGTTCCATAGCATAAGCAAATGTAACAAATCTTAAAATAGTATTCCACAATGCTCTGCTATAGACCTTAGGTGCTACCTGATGACACTCTTAGCTTTTGGTTGATGGAAGCTGTTGGTCTGTTAGATTAACACATTTCAAAGGGTTGGCCTATTAATCACAAGGATATTTGGTCAGACACAGAAGTGGGCAAGGAATGGCTATTAAGAAGGCTGAAGACAGCCCAGGATAAACNGTAATTAGGTTCTGGACCTACACTGTTTCAGTATCTCTAGAGCCTTTGAAGTTCTCATCAGCCTTGCAGAAGGTTCAGTGGCAGGGCCAGCTTCTTTCCAGGAACTTTGGTTCCCAAGAATGAGAGGGAATGGATGAGCCCCTGGGAAAGGAGTAGTGGGCAATGCACCTTTCAAAGAACAGAATAGAAATTAGAAACTGCTTCTAGTACTTCTTTATATTAGAACCAACTTGCCTGTGGCATGGCCACAGCTGGGAATGCTGGGAAATGAGGCACCAGTCAGCAAAGAGGAAGGGGGCAGGACTCAGGCACAGGACATGGTGGGCTATTGCCAGATGACCTGCAGCATGGAGGCCTGCAGAGAGAAGACATGGCAGCATAGGGAGAGGACAGAATAGTGGGACAGGGCCCAGCTGCCAGTGTCTGACAGATGGGACAAAGCTGCTCAAGAGGTAGGTGATGGGTNTATCAGGGTCGGGGAGAGAAGAGAATGACCACCTCTCTGACCACTGGAGGGAAGAAGACTGCCAGTCAGCTCATGATGCTCACTGTCTATTTTCTGGAGTTCTGGTTCTGCCTCCCAGGGAGGCAGGGCTCACACGATGAATGACTGGTGGAGCCCTGTCAGGGCCCCATGGGTGGTGGGGTTCTGTGGTTGGTTGGAAACCCAAGGGTGCATTGATTTGCTANAGCCACAGCTGAGGCAGGGCCTGGGCAGAGCCACACACTTCTCTGCCCCCACAGGCCAGTATCATGGACAACTACTGAGGCCTAAGGACCTCCACCCATCTCCCAGACCTGGGCAGATGTCCCCTCCCCAAGGACCCAAGAAAGCCCACCACAGGTGTTCTAACAGTGTACTCACAAACCCTGCAGAGAGAGAGTGACCTGCACAGCCAATCGACTTGGTTCAGAGGCCCATTCATGTCTGACCAGAGAAACCAGCCACTTTCCCCAGACACANAGGCTTTAAAACTGTTCAGTACATAACCAAAAGGCTAGGCTATGGCTTGGGAGAGAAGTGCAGGCCCTGGGTTCCAACACACTGTAATATAAAGTATAAACTGTCAAGTGAGAGACAGGTGTGTTTTCTTCATTCTAAAACCCCATTATAGATGCTACACTGATCCAGCCCCTCAGATCTTCAAAGAGGTCTTTAGAAACTTGCTTTTGCGCAAAGGCTCTGGTTCCTCATTTGGTCCCACAGAGAAGCAGCGGGGTGACAGTCTGGCACCTCCGCCTTCATTTTGTGACTGTTCCTTTGGGTCAGCTCCTCACCTCTGTACGCCAACATATTTATCACATCCCACTTTAAATTCAAAGGCACAGAAAGAGTCATTGCCCTAAAACTGTATTGACTTTGGAATCCAGGAACTGTAGAGCCCAGAAGGATAGAATGCCCATCTGTGTCAGGCCAACCCTCAGGACAGGACAGCCTCCCAGGGCACACCATCCCTCAGATGAAGGCAGTTAGCCTTGAGGGAGGGGAGCAAAAGTATTTGTCCTATAGAACCAGGTTGATCCCCTCGCAGAATCAGAGCTGAGACCAGGGCTGCTGAATGGTANACCATCAGCCGAGGCCTCCATGGCCACTGCTCAGCAGGTTACATGGCAAATGGACCTCAGGGACCTGTTCACCCTCCTGGGTGCTCAGAGGCGCGCGCCCTCTGGTGGTTGACAGGAAGCTGTGCTTGACTCAAATGGAATTCTTCATACAAATGAAGGATGGCCAAAGTGTGGCCCTGATTGGTACAAATGTCCCTTTCTGGATCTATAAGCAGGAGTGCACACTGTGCTTGGAGTGGTGTTGAGTTTACAAGATTTCAGACTCTAGGCCTGAGCTGTAACACTAACCGTGGAGCTAAGCTCCCCACTCTGGAGGTGCAGCCCCGGGACAGATGAGGGGACCTGCATCTTCCTGGAACCCTGGATAGCTGTTAAAATTGCCAGGCACAATGCTGTGCGCTTCTGATCCNAGCAGGAGAATCATAAGTTCAGGTCTGTTCTAGGCTACATGACCAGTTTTGAAGTCACTCTGAGGTATGTGTCCCAGCCTCAAAATTAACCAGTCTTTTAAAAAAATCACTATCTGTGGTGATAACTTCCATGTTCGTTTTCCTATAAACAAAACCTAAAGATGCTTTAAGATAAAGCAATGTGACATCCTAACTAGCTAGTTTGCTTCTGAAGTATGCCTGGCTGCTCTGAACAAAACTGTCAGCTCCACTACCTTCTGCCAGCACCAGCCATCTGGAACATTCCACAGACACCTTAAGAAGACTATGNAAGCTCTCTCAANATCAGGTACATACGAGTGTCCCAGCTCCTGAAGGCACAGCCTCAGCCAGGGCTGCATGAGGCTGGGTGAGCTCTAGCTGACCCTGTAGCCATCTCCACCTAAGCCAGAGGAGGAAGGAAGCAAATGTCCTGGTGGTCTAGCAGACGGACTGCAGTGCCTGGTGCTAAGAGGCAAGGCTGTGGTTGGCCCAAATAGCTGTCCTCAAGCTGTATAAGCAGGCTGCTCAGGCTCACTCATGAATGGCAGGGAGACATCCTCCTGTGCTCCCTCCCCTGCTGGGATAGCATTAGCCCCCCACCCCATGAAGGGCTTCTTTAAAGTGGTCTTGTCTATGCTCAGTAGTGTGGGCTGAGGTGGTAACAGAAATTAGCAGAGTGAACACAGAGGCAACAGCAGCATCGGTGACAAGTGAGTGGTCAACAGGTTACAATGCAAAGGGGACACAGCAGAAGCAGCAACTGATCAGGTAGTTCAAGAGCTGCCAGGGCAGGAAGTGGAGGACTACAGACTCTGGAGAGTGGAGACCGAGGCGCAACAAAAGCNGGAAGGAACCAGGGAAGAGAAACTGCAGGCCCGGGTCACTGGAAGAGTTCCCAAGAACTGGCTTCAGGGCCAAAAGTCCCAAACCTTAAGCCTAGACAGTGTTAAGCACAAAGAGCTCGATTTGCCAGGCTATACAAGAGGGCAGCCCCGGCTGCTGCCAACAGCTGAGGAGTCAGATTTCTAAGGTGCATACAGAGCTGTACCACTTACAGGGCTACAGGTCCTGATAGCCAAGGCTGCACNCATGGTGGNCACCAGCTGCTGCTGCCTGCTGTTGTCAAACACAGAGGAAGAAGAGCAACCAAGACCAACACTGGAAGAGCATGTCCTTTCCTGTGGTTTCNGTCNGGGTAGACTCAGCTAAAGGGCCCTGGCCAGCTGATGGACAGCAAGACTAACAGAACCTGCGTGCTAACCAGGCCACTGTGGGCTAAAGCCCANAGCGATGAACCCCCAGCCTGAGCACCTGCAGTCCTGACCCTCTAGTTTCTACAACCTGAAGCAACCAGACTCCAGCTCTCTGCAGCCTCTGGCTGTGCCAGTCTAGCCCCTTGGGACAGTCCATTGGAGAGCATGTCACTTGCTCCCAATTGCTATCTGGGCAGAGCAGGAAGGATCCCATTGCCTAACAGTAGCAAGGCTGGCATCTCCTACTTGCAACACTCAGGTTTCTGCCTTATGCTAAAATGAGGGACTGGGCACATGTGCTGTTTGGAGAACTTGTCTCCACTCTAACTCACAGCCTGGCTCCCTGGTAACCTGACTGCGGCATCAATAGACCTGGAGATGGACTCCGGGGCACTTAGAATTCCTTTGCTTGTGTTATTAATGTCTGATGGAAAATGGAAACTTTCTGATTCCAATTAACATCTGTTCAAAAGACAGACTTGATTGAATAAATAATCACACATGGGAAGAAATGCATGCTGTTTTAAAGTCTTCTCTTTACCTTGTGCAGTTAGGGCCACACATCCAGAACTGGTGTGGCCTGAGTCCCCATCCTCCCTGTCCCTGTGGTTTCAAAGTCCAAGCTTAAAGATGCAAGTCACTGCCACACCCCTGCTTGGCTGGAACCTCCCAGCAGGTGGCTCCTGCATATGCTTCACAAACACCCAGGCATGCCAGTCTAGGGGTGGCCCTAAGCCCTTCTCAGATAAGCACACACTGAGTTCAGCTTGGAACTCAGTAGCAACCCAGGCCCTGGTAGGGACAGGTACAAAGGCAGAGCCAATGAGACCCCAGCACCCATCTAGTCCCACACACACACCTGTGTGTGTGGTTCTGGAGCACCTGCCTTCCATCTTTGCAACACTCTGCTTGAAAACCTGACTGAAGCAACTTGTCCCAGCTGGTGGCTTCAGATCTTCCTCCATATGANCAACATACAAGAGCAAAACAAATGAAAAGGCATTGGTGAAGGAAAGGGAAAAAAATCTAGAAAGTTCTGGAAACACAAAGACAGGGCAACCTATAATATTTCAGGGTAACAAGCACAGATGGCTGTTCAGCAATGGAGCCAAAGCAAAGGTCTATGTGGGTGAGGGGGGTCGTGGTCCACAGACCTAAGGGCATCCAGGGAATACCGTATTTCTCTACTGTCTTGGTCTGTGTAGTTAGGTCACNGAGTCAGACCTGCCGTGGTTAAGTGGTAGGGGTTAAGGCCTACTGGCTCAGAACCTGTTCTCCAAGCCTCTGGGTCACCCTCCGTGGAGTGTCCTGCTGTGAATGCCCAAACCCCCAACCTACAGTCCCTAGCTTCTCCTCCTTACCAACTCCACAGCTGGCAAAGCCTGCCCTCCCAAGCTGTACCCCAACACAGGCTCAGGTCTCCACAGTGAATTCATGCTTTATTGCCACACATCTCCACGCTTCCTACCCAACCCTGTACATGGAAATAGTTGAAGCAAGCCAGGGCTGGGTGAGGGCCAGGAGGGAGAAGGTGAGGTGCTGGNGGAGAGGGGACTGAGTTCAAAGCCTACCGTACCCCAGCTTTCCCTGAGTGGTGCTAGCCCCAAGTCTCGGGGCTTATTTGTGCACTAGGGGAGGAGGCTCATCCCAAGAACACCTTGTGAGGTTCCCAGGAGCCCAATGAGTCCCCTCTGCCCACTGTAATGCCACCAAGCGTGCAAGAGCAACAGGTGCTGCATGCACACACAGCACACATGCTTGTCACTGTGGGAGCCCTAGCTGCAGGGCTACCCGANGGCAAGGGCTCAGCAGTCCAAGCCAATGGACACGAGCAGATCCTCAAGTGCCCGAAGTCGCTGCTGTGCCTCTTCAATGGCACTGTAGGTCTGGACTGTGCTGGCCACATGGAAGCGGATGTCATCCACAAGTGGAATGGAGTCTGTTTCCTGCCGGGCAGCCACAGCTGCTGCCTCTTCCCGCACCGCCTCCACAAAGTCCTCTCGCTCTACCAGCTACAGAAGAACAGGCTCAGGGCAGGCTGTATCCTAGCACAGGCTGTATCCTGCCCTCACAGCCTCCCCTCCCTGTACCCCTGCCCACCTTCTCAATGACCTTGGCCATGTACTCAGTACACTGGTCCTCCAGCCGGGCCAGGCGAAACAGCTTGGCTATGCGCCAGACACCCACGACACTGTCCTCCTCCAACAGCTGGGCCAGGCTGCGGCCACAAAGCCGCTTCAGACCAGGTAGAAGGTACATGTCGGCCACACTCAGCACGTCATAGGCCAACTCAGGGGGCAGCTGTGGAATAAGAAGGATATAGGGACATCAGTGATCACCAAGGGGCCCTAGGGCTCCCAGGGCCCAGGGTGGAGGCCCCAACAGGAACATGAGTGACACAGCTCTGGAGCCTGGCCCAGGTCTTTGAGAGTGCAATGCGCAGAAGAGATTAGGGGGAGAGGGTCCCATGCCTAAGGCAGGCCAGTGCTTAGGGCTGGAGGCATTCCAGGAAAAGCAGTGTGGGCTCAATCATAGACTTGAGCTCTCCACATCCAGCTGTGGATTCNAGGCAAGTCCCTCCACTTCTATGCCTGTTTCATCTGTGGAGTAGATATTCATGCCTNCCTTGGAAAACTGTTAGTAAAGTAAGCTGGAGATTTCAATTTAAAGTCCACAAGTACGGGCATGGCTCCTTCCACTGTGAGCGACCACACAGATGTGAGCGACCACACAGATGTGAGCAGGGGGCAGCTAAGGCCTTGGTTGAGAAAGATCAAGGGTCCAGCTTCAGCCTGACCTTGNGTGGCTCAGGGACTGAGCNGAGGGAAAANAGAAGGACTATGCCACTACACTTNAGGCTGCCACCCTGCCATCTAATTGATCTGTGGTCATATGGTCACATGCACAAGATTCAAGGAAACACATTTATCTTCCATCTTAGGGGATACACCAAAGCACTGAGCAGGTATGGAACTAAGCTCACAGAGCTCACAGAGACTAGTCTACCGTTAGGCCGANCCCCACTCTGAGCTAGTGAGAATGTTCTTGGGGAACAAAGTTTCTTCAGGGGGGAACTTGTGACTCAGGATGACAGACTCAACCACAGAGTGAGTGGCAGATCATGAGAAAGGAAGTGAGGGAAGTAGACAGAAGAGAGGCCNATAGCAGAACCTAACAGGGGAGCAGGCTGACAGGAGCTGGAGGGTCAGTACGGGGTCCACAGAAGTGATGCAGGTACACACATTCTTGTGGCTCCATCTCAGTTGGAGGGGACAAAGCCAGGGTATGATGGGAGCCATGGCCTGAGAGTCAGGGCCACCATTCCCACAAAGAACTTTCCTGGAGCACAGCATACCCAGCTGGGCACTCCTGCAGACACCATATGCCCCACCAGGTCCAAAATATGACCTTCTGAGGAAAGGTCTGCAGGAATGCCCTGGAGAAGCCAGCCAGAGGGACACCTGGGTCCGCAGCAAGCCACCTGGTCTCTCAGACCAATGGAGAACACACTTCTCTCCTGCATGCTGCCCTGCTACTGTGCTGTGCACACATACAGCAACACAGGGAACCTTGGCACTGTCTACTGCCATTCACAGGCCTGAGGCAGGAACTCTAGGGCAGCTAAGGGCAGGAATGACCCAAGAGCCCAGAACCCCAAGGACCTTGATAACCCTAAGGCAGACGGCCCAGGGCTCCATTCCCCACTGCACTCCTACTGGGTGCCACACCTCAGTATGGTCACTGTATACATAGTACAGCACGTGAGTGAAGATATCTGGGGAGATGTCATGCAGGGTGACAACTGGGGGGTCCCCAGAGGCTACAGGTTCCTCGCTCTCTCGAAAGTGGTCATCCAGCAGGGCCCGGAAGTAGTCGCTGCGGCCACAGAAGAAAGCCTGAGGAAGAAGAGTTCAGAAAGTACCAGAGCTGGACTCTGGTCCCAGGGAGCTAGCCTGAATAGGGATAGGAGGCGGACAGGCACCTTGTGGCAGAGGAAGTTGGAGTCAGCCACTCGGAAGCAGATATCGGGGCAACTGCTGAAGCCATCGGGACATGGGAAGGGCAGCTCTCCTAGGTCACCCTGGCATAGGAAAAGGCACCAATCAGAGCAAAGCTGTTCATGAAAGGGAAGCAGCTTCCCAGGCTGGCCTACGAGGAGAACCCAGCTCTGTGGGACTTGCCCTTCATAGCCCCATCCCTAAACACCCCTCCTGCCCACCAGGCCAGCATGCTCTTCAGTACCCGCAACTCAGGTGGCAGGGCACAGTCAGCCAGCAGTGCCATATCCTCCCGCAACCGGGGATCTGCTGGAGGGGGCTCAATAGTCAGCACCTTCACACACGTACCAGGCTTGGAAGCCACTGAGGGAGAGGACAGCAGGGGTTTAGAGAGCTCCACCAGCACTACTGGCTGTAACCCAAGACCCCAGACTGAGACCCTGTACACACCGAATTCAGACACCTTCTCACATTTAGCCTCCAGGTCTTCAAGCAGGTCCCACAGCTGGCACTGCTTGGCCAGGCGTTCACAATCACTAACATGCTCCACGCCGATGTCTAGGCGGCCTGGGGGTACAGGGGGCTGGGTCAGGACCTGAAAGTGATTCCTACTCCTGAAAGTGATTCCTACTCATTGCCCTGTTTTCTTCATCCAGAAGGACCTAACACCTGTTCATTTTGTGGATGGGATGTGCTCTTTCCAAGCAAGCAAGTCAGTGCACCGTGCCTGAGTCAGGATGCTTGCATGCCGGGCACACCCCTCCTCCCCAACAGTGAGTTGCTTAGAAGGGGCATGTCAGCTCAGGACCACCCTGGGTGTGCTGCTGTCCCAGCCCAGGGGGTCAATCACCTGTGTACAGGTATTGCAGCAGAGCCCCAAAGGCCACCGGGTTGATCTGTAGGCAGAGCAGAAATTAGAGATCAGAGGCTACCACCCAGCATGAACTAACAGCTTGCCCAGGAGCCAGCACTCTGCGTCAAGGCGGGCAGACGCACCAGTGGGTGCCTGAGAACCACAACGCTCTTGCCCTTCCACTTGGTGTCCAGCATGTTGGCGAAATAGGTGCTACGAGCACCTAGGACACAGCGATGCGCCCGGAATGGCTTTCCGTGTACCACGAAGACCACGTCACTGTGGAGGCCCTGTTCCAGAAGCCTGGGGAAAGCCAGGAAGGAATGCATCACTCAGGCAAATGCAGGTGCATCAAGACCACTCAGCACACCCCATCCACCTGAACCCANTGAGAGTGCGCAGCAACCCCAAAGCTGCCAGCTCCGCCCCCAGCTCACCGCTGCAGGAAATCGTCGTAGTAATCCCGCCTCCTACAGGATGCGGTGACCTGTTTGTAATCGCGCAGTGCACGGCGAATGGGGTCACTCAGTGCCCCATAGAGACACCGCTCTCCATCGAAAGTGTTGGCCTCACAGCGGGCTCCTATGATGCAATGCTCACCAGTCAAAAGTCAAGGGACACTGATCTCTGGCCTCCCCTCCTCCCCAGCTTTCACGGGTAGAGTCCAGAAGCCTTAGAGGCCCTTCCTTCCCAAGGTGTCCCAGGCAACCCTTGAGTCCTTGTGAAGGCCAAGGGCACACTTAGATGTACACTTAGATATAGGCATATTCACGAGTACGTATCAGACGATTTGCAGCCTGAGTGCAGACTGGATGGCTGGTCCCGTATACATCCATCTTGATGACAGGCAGATAGANCTCTGCCCCAACTGAACTCTAGTTGGGCATATGAGCACCTTAGTATGCGACAGCTGCCATTATTACAAAACAGGACTAAGGGTTACAATGGTAGTGGCTGCTAGATGGGGGAGGCTGTGCAGGACAGTATGGTGGCTAAGTACAAGTACTTGAATTAAGTGAGAGGTGCAGAGAACTAAGTAGGAACTCNAGTCTAAGCAGGAAGTACTGTAACTGTAAAGACCTGAGGTAGAAGATGGATCTGTCTAGTGGGGCACTAAGGGACCAGGTGTCGATGGGCAGCCAGCAGNTGGGAGACCTAAGGAGTGCATCCTGTGGAGTTTCACAGGCAAGTCCAGTTTTATCCTTTTTGTTTTATTTTTTTAAACAAGGTCACACAATGTAGCCCTGGTTAGCTTTGAAACTGAGATAATCTCCCTGACTCAACTCTTCTCTCTCCCAGTGATTGGATTACAGTGAGAGCAACCATGCCCAATTGCTTTTTCCCCAAACACTCCCTTCAGCTCTGCTGTGGGAAAGATCCTCCTGCCTGCAATATGGGGGTCAGACTGTAGGTGGGGCAAGAGATCAGTTTAGCAGACCAATGGTGGTATGGTCCAGACACAGCCCTGGAAGTGGTCTGAGTGTCAAGAGTGACATGGGAAAGTAGGGTCAGAGGGTACCATTTGTTGACTTTGGGNTGTTAACAAGAAATCAAGGGTGCATGCACATATGTAGCAAGGTCTCAGAGCTTACAGTCAGACCCTGACCCTCTCTCACCGTTAGCCAACAGGTAGCGCACCAACTCCTCATGTCCACAGAGGCAGGCATAGTACCTAGGAAAAGGGAGCAGCTGTCAGTAGGGTAGACCCACCCTAACCCACCCAGCTACCCCACAGCTCACACTCACAAAGGGGTGCTGTCCCACTTGTCCCGGACGTTCACCTCCACGTCTCGTTGCTCCAGCAGGTACCTGAGCAGGAAGTTCAGAGCCTGGGTCAGAACTGCTTCTGATTTGGGAGAGGAGACCAGGTAGGGGAAGGAGGCCACATCTCTCTGGGCTAGGGACTCCTCTGAGAAGGGTGAGGTCTGGGAGTGCACAGGCCTGCAAGGATCAGCAACTGCGAGCTGGGTGATAGCTTCAGGGACAGAGGCCAAGCCCCAGGTTAAGAAGGCTGAGAATTTGGTCTTGTAACATTTGGGAGAGAGAAGGTGATGGGGCCCCTACTTCAGCCTGGGGAGGTGAAGGCAGAGAAGCCAGAGAAAAGCTGGTGCAGACACTCTGGGAGTGGAGAGCAGGAGACAGGGGCAGATCTAGAGAAGAAGTGGAGAGAACAATTGTTAAGATGCTGAGGAGAAGAGGTCAAGAACTAGGAAGCCATCACTGGGACGCGGCAGCCCAAGGAGGTTATCAAGGCAGGATCTGGGCTCTCAGAGTTGCGGTTACATTGAGGGAGGGGTCATTAGCTCTGAGGTGGCATCTGGTGTTGGGGACAGGCCTAAGGAGGCTTTGGGACAGAGCTGCAGCCTGGCCTCCTCTGATGAGGACCAGGGGATTTGGAAAGAAGGGCCATGGGAGAAAGGAATCCATCAAAAGGGAGTGAGGGCCAGTATCCGTTCTCCTCCCTGCCCGCCCACGGAGACTAGGATCACCGTGCCAGGCTGCATCAGGAGCATCTGCACCTCTTAATACCTCGGTGGAGGGGAGTCGTTTCCCAGCGCCGAGGTAGGTAAGGGACCTGGAGCACGATCTCTCCGGGCTCTGTCATCTTCGGGAGCCCCACGGCGCCTGCCCCGTACACCCATGCCCGACGCACCCTGCGGACACCCGCCCGCCACCTGCACTGCAGGTCCTCACCGCACACGGCCCACGTCCCCCTTTCTGCAGCTGGCAAACAGATCGCTGGTGTCCATGGCGAGGGAGGCTGGACCCCGGGCCGAGCGATGTCGGGAGACCTCTATGCCGGGCCGGATGTAAACACTCACCGCCCCGCCCCTCGCGGCTCCGCCTCGCAATGCCCGACTGTGGCTCCGCAGCGGCGCCTGGCGTCCGGAGGACCGCTGGGCCTGAACCCCGCCTCCGCGTCCCGAAGACTTCTCACCGAGGCTCCACCCACTAACCCTAACCACGCCCACTTAGCCTGAACTCCACCCTCTCGTCTAGAGGACCACTCCAACCTCCAGGTTCCGCCCATTCGCCAGAGGAACGCTCACTACCAGGACCCCACTTCCCCAGAAGAGCCTCACGCGCAGGGCAGTCGGCTCCAGGCCCCGCCCACCTTGCTCAGGTTCAGCCCTGAGGACAACACCTCCCCCAGGCCTGGCACGCTGACCCTTAACCACGCCCATCCATCCTGAGACCTGTGAGGCTCAGGCCCCGCCCACAAGGCCGGGGCCCAGCCCACCCCGCCTGGGTTCCACCCCGAAATCCATGCTCTCCCTAGACTCCACCCACGACCCTAGCCACGCCCACAAACTCCATAGAATTGCCTGCCCACCCGCCCTTGGCCCCGCCCCCGCCCGGATGCCCTCCCGTGCCCCGCCTATTCTTCCCCGCCCTCCGGAAACAAGAAACAGGCGTGGAAGCTGAGCGGCCCGCGCGTCTGGGCGGCTTTAATGGAGTCCGGGCGCGGGGAGCGGGCCGCCCTCGGGCAGCGCTCGGGGCCGGGCGGGACGGGGTGGGAGCTGCGCCGCGGTCGCCTGCTGCNGTGGGGAAGCGTAGTGGCCCTGCGTGGAGGGCCGGGAGGGGCACGGGGCCGCGGCGTCGGGTAGTCCCGCGCAGTTGCGCGTGGCCGGGCGCTCACAGGTGTGTGTCCTCCTCGAACATGTCCGAGTCCTCAGGGTCGCGCTTGCTCCCCATGAGCGCGCTCCAGCTGCTCGGGCCGTTGATGACCCTACCGCCGTTCAGGCTGGGCTGCTTCTCCTGCATCTCCGACTGGCTGTCGCTGGCCACGTCCAGCGTGGGGTTGTCGTGGCAGCCGTTCTCCACAAAGCGCAGCTCCTCGCCGTGCGACTGCGGCAGCGGGAGAGCGAGCTGGGCACAAGCGGTGGCTGGCCACGCCCCCAGAGTGCTCTCTAGGGCCCGGTAGACAAGTTCCTGCAACTCTAAGCTTAATTCTCTGCACTATAAACCCTGTGACCTCCCTGGTGTCACCTGATCCCTCCCAATCCATTATAGATATGAGACTCCCTAAAACTCAGCACAGGAGCTGGGCGGGATGACCAGGGCCTGTCCCCTTTCTCTAGTGCAGGTTACAGGGGCTCTTGGCTCCAGGACACTGGGGATAGGAGGAGCTGGAGAAGAGGACGGGACCTCTGGTGAGACTGGCACCCCTTCACTGTGTACCTCTCAGAAAGAAAGCCAAAGTACCAGCCTCAGAGAGAGGTAGACGCAGGCTCCAGCCTGGCAGTGATCACAACTGAGTTGGTACAGGTCACCAGGTGAGCCTGCTGAGTGGCATTGGCTGGTACTGGCAGCACTCCACCCTTCCCAAGCCCTACCTGGCCTACTCACCACGTGTTTCAGCTTGGGCAGCCGACGCTGCCAGCAGTTGTAGAGTAAGCCAAGCACAATGATGATGAAGCAGATGACACCAATGATCACCAGCACCACAAAGAGTGTCCCGTAGTCACTGCGCACCTGAGTGGCCCGCGCCTGGCAGCTGCTGGTGGTGGAGAGGTTCTGGATGCCAATCTGGGGGTGGGGGTTGGGATAGGGCCTCAGCAGAAGTCCTGAGAGCTACTAACATTACAGGGGTGGAGTTGGAGCCCCTGACAGGCCTGGGACCTGGACCTGTGCTGACNAGCATACTATTCTGTCCCTATTGGTTTATCTAAGAATAGCCCCCAAGCTCTCCCAGCAGCCACATCTCAGTTCTCCCATATCCTCACTGATTTCTGCCCTGCCCAGCACTGANACTGTTCACAACNGANTGTTCTGATGACAGTCGTGGCCCAAATAGATGAGGCCCCACACTTGTCCCCATCAATTACACAAAGCAAAAAGGTATCTGGGGGACACTCAAGTCCACTCCTCAGTTGGTGCCTCGAAGCATAGCTTCCACCTTAGGGGTAGGTGGTGTCATTCAGTGAGCCTGGCATCATTGGGGGCCATGTGGGGATGCCAACTGCAGCCCACAACGGGGGTGCCCAGCTTCTTTCCTTTCCCAACGGTAAGATGACAGGTGGTATGTGCTTCCTGCTGCAGGCTGCTCTGGCTGGGCTGGGCTTCTCTCCCAGTGCAAAGCTTCCTACAGACCAGCTTCAGGTGAAAGAAGGGAACCAAAGAAGGTGAGGATTATCTGGGAGCTCTGGGGCAGAGGCCTGGCTTCGGCTCTTCTCTGCATTATGTGAAACCTTGCCAGTTCCCATTGTCCATCTGTGGTCACGAGCCCAGATTTTCAAGACTGACAAGCTTTGGGAGTCATCCAGGCATGCAGCAGCTTTCTATCAGGCAGGCTTGGTCCCTGCTACCTGGGTGGCCTCAGGCAAAGCACCTGACCTCTCTGGGCTTCAGCTCTCACTTTCTCATTTAATCCTTAAACCCCGAGGAGTGGAAGAGGGGACCAAGGGAGAATTCAGTATAGCCTGGACCTTGTGAACATTGTGTATAGCCCAGACACACATAGCACCGTTGCACTGTGACATCCTGGGTATTGTCAAACACTGCAGAGACCCTCCACAGGGAAGACTGAACAGGTCATGGGTCAGGAGAGAAAGCAGGGGCAGGGGTGAGGATCAGGAACATTTGGATATCTGGACCTCCAGTTTATATGTTCTGTAGCCAGCAGGGGCCAGAAGACCACACCTGATCAGAGCAACCTCTAACAAAGGAGGGATGTTTCCCAGTTCCAGACCTTCCCACCACCTCAGGTTCCCCTGGAGGGGCATTAGTAGGGATAGGGCCTATCTTGTTCCCCCTCCATTAGGTTCTGCAGGATACTTCAGACAGTGTCCTACTTAATCCCCTCCCCCATGGCCACTCTCCCACTGTGGCCTGTGGGTGTGCAGTCCTGCTCAGCTGGTTGCCTGCATATGCTCTTTATATCTGGGGATGGCCAGGGCCCTGAGGCATACCCCTGTCCTGGAGCAGGCTGTGAATTCTTTCAGCACTTTTGAGAGTCAGGGCTGGGAAAGGATGCGGCAGCGGCTGCCAAGTCAAGTCCCTGGATGCTTACCTCCTCCAGACTCCTGCGGATGCCACTGAGCATGGAAAGGACATCTTGAGTGGGTACCACCCCTGGAGGAGAAATGCCATCATCACCACAGCACCCCTGAGGTGTCTCCATATCACCCAGCCCCCTCCTAGGGCAGCCTGTCTGAACCTCCTCTGCTACACTTNGGGTTCTAATCACGCCCATATATGTCCCCTGCTGACCTACTTCTGACTGAGTTGATTCACTGGAACACCATATGGCAGGTATGTTAGAAGTATCTGCAGCCCAAGGGTCCTCTCTCAGTGTGTGGTGTCCATACCTGTCTCATCACCAGAACCCAGGCATCACTCCACCCAGAGTCCTCCACTAGCATGCCGCTCTCTGGGGCTCCTAGCTCTTACAACCCTATCTGTTCTTTCCTGAGCCCCCAGGATGAGCTGTGGTGGGACACCTCTCCCATCTCCTCCTCACCCTGCTCGCCCACAAGCGTCATCAGCAGGTGCTGCTCTTTCTCACTGGGCTTGCTCAGAGAGATGTGCCAGTCCCCACGGTGGCCACTGCGGTGGCGTGGCAGTACCTCCTCCACCAGGGCTAGNAGCTGTAGTCCCCGGTGCCGCCGGAACACTTCCTAGGGGTTCAGAGGAACCAAGCTCAAGGAATGGTGGTAGCCTGACCCCATCTGCCCTCAACCCATCTCCCAAAGACCTAGATGGTCCTCTGGCTAGCCTGGTTGGTTCTGGGACCACCTGAGAGCAGGGTATAGGCAGAGACAGCTTGTTGGTTCACCTCCATCTGCAGGTACCATGGTAAAGGTGTGAGCCTGCCCCAGAGCCACTCAGGTGGAGGGGACATGGATCTGTCCACAGACAATGACAAACCCTTAACTGGGGTTTGCAGTGCCCAGGACTCTGGAAGCACTGCCCATGATGCCTATGGCAAGTGTACAGTTCTGGGGAGGACACAACACTAAGTCCTCACAGCCACCAGAGGGCAGGGAGGCTGACAACAGTGGGTGGGGCTCCTCTGCTGGTCATCTCACCATGTGGCCAGCACTGAGCCCTGAGAGAGCAATGGGAGTGCTTTTACTACAGGGATTGGAAAACCAATAGAGATGGCTAAGAGGACCCAGGAACTGGCCAAGCGGTGGGGNGAGGCAAAGTGAGGCAGCTTCTTTCCCTTCAGACTCTCTACCTCATTCTTTAGATGATCATGTCAAATATAATTACAGAATGTAACATGAAAATGAACCCTGCTCTCCACAGGAACTTAGTGTAGCAGGACTAGAGGCCAAGCTGCTGCCACAAGGTTCATGTCTACTGTTTGTAAAGAGACCCTCCTTTGGTCCTCAGAGCCTCTTCAGCAGCTTCTCCCTCTTGTATATGGAAAACCTCAACCCCATTTCTTCCAAGAGTCGCAGCTAGACCCCTCTCCCAGATGCTCAGCTCTCCAGGGTGCTGTGGGAGCTGGGCTGTCGGAAGAGACTTCAACAGCCACCGTGGGTGCAGGCCCAATGCCTTCCTTGTGATACCTGCGGCAGAGATGAACTACTACTCTTGGGTTCCTGCCTAGGATAAGGACCTATCCCTTGGTTGTCATGCCAACCTGAAATCCNCCAGGTTGACTTTCATGTCGGGCTTGTTCCTTGTTTTTATAGTGAATGCCCAGTGNAGCTCAGGTCTAGACACTCTCGAGCTTCCTGGTCAGCAGTTCTGTCCCACAACAGCCAGGCAAGCCCAGAGTCAAGNGCTCAGTGTCCTCACTGATATGGGAAGGCAGGACAGGCATCTACCTGCCTGTTCTGGGCCTTGGCAGCCCTCTGCTACACATGTGCCACCATTTACAGTATAGCCNATCTCCCAGACTCAGAGTTAGCTAGGGAAGGGAAAACCCTGGCTTTGAAACTAAACGCACCAGGGTTCAAATCCTGTGGTTTCTTAGCTCTGACCTTCAGCAACATTCTGAACCCCAGTTTCTCCATCTGAGATGTGGGCTACCTAACATCCTGGAGTCACTCAGTCACAAGTTCTGGAACAGTAGCTGTCCTCCTGGGTCAGCCTCGCCTGTAATCCAGCCCTCTGCACTAAAGCCAGAACTCTCTGGTCCNCCCTGACGACTACCCAAANGTCTCTTTTCCCAGTACTTCTTGTACCAAGTAAAGGATCGGATCCTTCATCTCTAAAGCAAAGATTCTCTTGGTTTCTAGGATGCCAAGATCAGCTTGACATTTACCGCTTCNCCATTCTGTGCCTGTGCCTGCCGATCTCTGCTGGCTCCCTTCCTGCCTCCTATGTCTTAGGAAGAAAATAAGAGAAACCGTCTAGTCTGCACCACTCTTCCAGATCTCAAATGTAAAATTTGATCTGAAACTGTAGCTGCATCTTGTAAAACTGTCTCTAAGGGACAGTAGGTACACTCCTCCTCATCTTTTCCTGGAGACAAGGGGCTGA
>LZPO01087158.1:433661-444911 GCA_001675575.1 Neotoma lepida
AGGGAGGGGTTGTAATTGGGCTGGAAAAAGATTTCCCTGTCAAGTTAATCTTAGTATTGTATAATGTATAATAGTTAATCTTTTTGTTTTGTTTTTCGAGACAGGGTTTCACTGCGTAGCCCTGACTGTCCTAGAACTCACTCTGTAGACCAGGTTGGCCTTGAACTCAGAGATCTGCCTGTCTCTGCCTCCTGAGTGCTGGGGTTAAAGGTGTGCACCCCCACACCCAATTCAACCCAGTTGAATCTAAGAGCTCTATCTAAGAGCAGAGACCCAACAGTGCCTGCTGAGTGAGTTCTGACCTCGGTGTGTGATGCACCAGNTGGGGGCTCCCTGGAGCAGAAGAGCAGGCGCCAGGCCACATGGCAGCTCCTGGGAGATCCTGCGGGCTCACTGGCAGCCAGCACATGCTCTGTGAACTCTGCTCTCCTCAAACGGCTTGCTCCTCTGCTCCTTTCTATTTCTGTCTTCTAACCTCACCACTGTGCTGGTGTTTGCTTTCTAAATATATCATGCTGTACACATCTCTCCTCTGCTTCATCAGAGCTTTGCACAGGCCCCTCCCTCGAAGTATTATGGCCGCCGGACTTTATTCTGTGCCCCTCCCCAGGGCAGAGTGTTTGCACTAAACACATTAGCGTTAGCTGAAATATTAATGGACTGACCTCCCTGTTCAAGGCCTGGAATTAAAACAGAGACCAGAGACCTTGAAAGTTCACTTTAAATGTCCCTTCCGGTTAATGTCAAATCCCTGAAAANTGTCCCCTTAGTGCACCTGCCAGCCAGCAATTCAACCAAGTGTTAACATGGAAACACCCAAAAGCCAAGAGATTTATATAGAACATAGGGGCACAGGAGAGAGGCCATCAGTATAACTAAACTGACTTTTAATGACCAGCCTCAACAGTATTCGAAGAAATCGAAGCCAAGGCTGGGGTTTCACTCAGTGGCGTGCTGTCCTCACATGCAAGAGGTCCTGGGCTCCATCCCCAGCACAGAAAAGAAAAAAGCCTCTAGCATCTAGATGGTTCAATAGGTGAAGGCACTTGCCACCAAGCCTGTGTTTTATTCCCAGAACCACAAGGTAGAGGAAGAGAAGTGACTCCGNAAAACTGTCTTCTGAGCTCCACATGCAAACAAACATNCTCACATANACATGAACATGCAAAATACATACATGTACACAAAATAAATGTGTGAAAATGTAATACAATTTAAAAGAAATCTAAACCTAGAACTCNAGCCCCCTAGAGTCAATCAAGGAGCTCACACCTATGTTTTCAGGATCTACCACAGCTCAGTTCACACAGTGAAAGCTTANAGCCCACAGATATGGTGAGTTACCTCTACTGAAAATTTGGGAAACTGAGGCAGAAGAACTGCTGGAGTTCAAGGCCAGTCTGGGATACTGAATGAGACCCTGACTAAAAAACAAAGCCTGGCACCCTCCAGCTCCCTGCAGTGGAAGGCGGGGAGCTGCTGAAGAGAGACAGTGCCTCACTGGACCCTGGGACACCATCAGCCCTCACTGCGAAGTTTCAGGAGTGCTTGCTGGCACAGGACATTGATGCTAATGATTAGACCCCAAAGGTGTGTGTACTATAGCTGTTTAGTGCCAGAGCCTTTNAAAAATCTATTTCCTGTAAGGGAAATAAAGTCTGAAGAGACACCAACACGATACTGTTTGGTAACTTTAGGTGATGAGAATGTGGGCCAATTCTATTTTCTTCTTTTATTTGCATTTTAAAAGATTTATATGCTAGTATTTATTACAAGCATAAAAATGAAGAGCTTTATTCCTGCGGTCGGGGTGCAAGTGTTCCTTCAGTGCCTGGCAGCTGGCTCTGCCTTATGGGCCTGTCCATCCCAGTGAAAGGACTCAGGCGGGTACAGTAACTTCAGGGTCAGACCATGCAGCAGCAGCTATGGCTCAGCAAGGATTTGCGGTAGAAAACCACCTCCAGGCCCCAGCAGACAGCTGCCTTGGCGTCTGGTTTCTACAAGCTTCATTCCAGGCAGGCGTAATTAAAGAAGTCTAGTAAGAATGATTCCATCTAGGGAAGGGTGGCTGATTTGAGATTTAGCTCTGCCGCTTATTCTTGGGGTAATATAGTGCCACTTTTAAATCTCTGACCTAGTTTCCTTAGCTATAAAACAGTGACAGTGGCTGCCCTGCTTCTGCAATCCATGAGCTGCTCAGAGTAAAAGCCCTTAGGAATCAGNGGTCTACCCAAGGCACTGCTGTTCATGCCCCCCTCCACTGCCCCTCTTTCTGTGAGTGTGATTCCACTTCTCCTTTGGGGACCCCCACCCACTGGCTTTAGGGGTAGCTTACCCCAGCCCTTGCCAGTCAGAGAATTCTGGTCTTGGGACAGGACAGGCAGGGGTTCAGGACCCAGTCTGTGAGCCTGTTTCTTGTCCCATAAGTCCACAGAGTCCCATTTCCATAGAAGCCTGGAATCTGTGTGAATGGGATTTCCCCGACCTGCTGGCCTCCAGGGGTCATCCATCCCTTCTCTGGCAGGATTCTGACTTCTTCCCTGGGACTGTAGTGCCTAATGCAGGTCCTGTCTCACAGAAAAGGGTTACAGCCAGGGCAATCTTAGGATGTGTCATGGTCTGCATAACCCCTCTGAAACTCACTTTGAAATTTATTGTCCAGAAGCCAGCTGTGGGTGTTNTACACCTGTAACCATAGCATTTTGGAGGCTGAGGCAGGAGGATTGTGAGTTCTGGCAGTGTGGGCTACCTACGGGGAAGGAGAGGGTTTAGTTGTGGTTATGACAGTGCTAATAGGCCTTTAATAAATGATTAGGGCTCGAGCTCCCCCTTCTGGATGGCTTAGTGTCACTATCACACATTAGTGTCACATAGCAGCTCAGGACTGCCCCTTTCCAGCTTTGTTCTGCCACAGGACCGTGAGACCCAAAGCCCTCCCAGGTGTAGCCTTTCCACCACGGAGGTCTGGCTTCCAGAACCTTCTAATCCTACAACAGAAAGCAGCTATGACTGGACAAAACAACAGCTATTGTTTATCACTGGCAGTTGAGAATGAGCTGATCTTGCTGGGCGTGTGAACGTGTCCACACCCCCATCCCACCCCACTTTGTTGTCTGATCTTCTGGAAGGACATGGACCTGAAGAGCCACTCTGAGACAGCTCACCTCCTCAAGCCTGGGGTGTAGCATTCTGACTCCTCAGGTGCAAGAGTGGAACAGGGCAATGGTGGTGAGTGATACAGAGAGATACACTGCTCTTTGGGTCCTCTTGAATATCAGCCTGCCTACCCACTGCCAGCATAGACCCCAACTCTATTCCCACCCCATCCCTCTCACAGTAATGCCTGCCAGACAGTGCAAGGAAACTGTTTAGGGGCTGCCAATGGCATGTAGAGATACCTTTCCAGCACGTGGATTGGAAAGGAGGNTACCTTCACCCAGCAGTGGAGAGTGGGATGGCCTGGGACACTAGCCATATTACCTACTACACATCATGGACAGGGCACTATCAGCATCACAGCCCCCAGCATCTGTTCATGGACAGAGTGACTGTCCCCTATTGAGCTGGGTAGTGAAGGATGGTAACCTAGCAACTAGGAAGCCAGGGTGCAAAAGAGCTTCTGTGGCCAATGGGATGGGAAGAATCAGAACTAGAGGCTTAAGGACCAGGCTTCAGCCACTGCCAGTTAGAATAGGATACTAGGGTTGATGCTAGTCACAGGAGAGCCCCTGCATAGCCCATCAGCTCAGCTCTGACAGGCAAGAGAGAGCAGGGGAGGAGGTGGGGCTGCACTGTGGAGACCAGTTTCTGGTGGGCTGGAAGTACAGGCTGCACTATATATTATTAGGGTTCATCCAGAAGTGTTTGCACAGGAAGATGGCTGCTCCTTGGGATCATGTGGTGTACAAAGGCGAGACACCAGGGGAGAGGGAAGGCCACCAGCAAGGACACAGTCAAGAAGCCAGTGCTGCAGTGGTCTGCCTCTGTCTTCCCTTCCTGCCATGCAAGGACTGTGTTACCATCCCTCAGTGTGACAGAGATGAGAAGACAGGAGCACCGAGTNAGCCATATTGAGATTTAGAAACCATGACACGGCTTGAATTCAGTGGACGATGGTGAGACTTCTTGTCAAGAGGCCTGGATAAGCCCAGGAAGGAGACACAAACCTTCCGTGGACTCAAGCCCTGCTGTGACCCCCAGAGTCAGTCCCAAGCACGCCTGCCACTCTCATACCCACCACCTGCCTGCCTCTCTACAGCAGGAAGAGCCTTGGAGGCCCAGGGCATCAGACTGCCCAGTACAGAACATGGGCNGGACTGCCGAAGTGATGAGTCACAAACCCAGAAGGAGGAAATGAGGCCCTCTGCTGGTTTGGATGAGATGTCCCCATAAACTCCCATTTGAATACTTAGTCCCCAGCCGATGGCACTATTTTGGGAGGCTGTGAAGCCTTTAGGAGGTGGAGCCTAGCTGGAGGAAGAGGGTTGTTGGGGGCGAGCTTGGACACTTCCTTTTCACTCTCTATGGCCTGTTCCTCCAAGAAGTGAGCAGGTGAGGTGTCCCAGATGCACACTACTGCCACAGTGGAGCCGCCTGCCACATCTCCTCCCCGACAGTGAGCTGTATCCCCTTTAACTCTGAGCCCAAACAAACCCTTCTTCCTGTAAGTTGCTTCTCAGAGAGTATTTGGTCACAGTAACAAGAAAAGTAACTAATATGGGTCTCTACCTCCCACCATACATTAAAATCNTTAAATATGAAAGTATAAAATCATAGGAGAGAAGCAGATATCTCAGGGAGGGAAAAACTTCTCTAATCACAAAGCAGCAGAAAGCAACAAAAACATTTAAAAAGCATTTTCAAGGGGCTGGAGCCCTGACTGCTCTTTCAGAGGATTTGGGTTACATTGCCAGCATTTACATGGACAGATCCCAACCTCCTGGAACTCTAGTTCCAGGAAATATGATGCCCTCTTCTGGATTCCTTGGGCACTGCACACACATGGTACACATAAAAAAAAGCAGGCATATTCATAGCATGTAAATAAACAAAACCTTTAAAACTTAAAAAAAAAGCAATTGACAAACTGTAAAAATGTTTCTGTTTGTAAATGACAGAGACATATTTTCTTTCTTCTATATGAAGATTGCACAGTGGCAGGAAAAAAAAATGAGCGCCTTGGTAGAGAAAAACCATGGAAGTGATAACAGCAGCAACCACTTAGAGAGCANTTCCCACTGCCAAACACTGTGCTGAGTGCTGGGAACACATCGCTTCGTTTAAGCTGCACCTCCCTGCAAGGTGAGGACCCCATGTCCTAGATGAGAAAATGAAGCTTCAACCTTGCATTCTTCACTAATGTCAGGCTGCTGTTAGTGGGCAGGGTTGGAATGGCAGAACCTGCCTTCTCTCCACGCTTCAAGTCCTAAACGAAAACTTTATTTCATTTATTTTCACTTTATGTGTATGAATGTTTTGCAAACATGCATGTACGTGCATCATTTTCATGTCCGTTGGATCCCCTGGAACCGAGATTACAGATGACTGATTGTGAGCCACTGTGTGGNTGCTGGGAATCAAACCTGGGTCCTCTTGGAGAGCAGCCAGTGCTGTAAACCACTGAGTCATCTCTCCAGTCCTGAAAACTCTATTGATATTTCTATATGTAAAATATATTGTACAGAATATATCATCTATGTTTAGAATATATACACATGCATAGAGAGATTTAATGGTGTATATATATTATTAATGAATATGTATTTATATTGTTTGGCCATTTACAAAGATCATTATAATTTTTCCTATCAAATTGAGCAAAATCCTCCCCTCATGGGGTTCTAGAGATGGAAGACAGGCCCTTGTGCATGATCAGGGAGGCAACTTTGAGCCTCATCTCCAGACCTTGGCATTTTTGAGACTGGGTCTTGCTATATAGTCTAGGCTGGCCTCCACTTCTCCCCCTGCCTCAGCTGCCTGAGTGCAGGGACTGCCTGGGCCATCACAGCTGGCTAACTGAACTTAGGGTGGGAAGCATCTCAAGCCCCAGAACTCAGTTCCTCTGGTGAGNGCATGCTGGAGCAAAAGTGGTATTTCTGGAGGTCATTTTGGGGATGTTCCCAGAGCCGCTGAAAGACCCACANGATTGATGGCAGAGCCATCTTACTTGCTTTCCAACTGTCTAAAACTTTCCTCTGCCGTTGCCCCAGGCTGACTTGATCAGTCACAGCCCTGTCTTTGACAGGCTGGCTCCTCAGTGAGGGGCAGAGAGCAAGGACAAAGAGGCACCTGCAGATGGGATCCTGGNTNTGGAGTGGGNGGAAGGCCAGAGATGGTCACCTTCCCNTTCCTTTGTGCCTGAGGGTGGTGGCATGCATCTGTGGCCTGCCCTGGACTCCTAGTGATCCTCTCACATCCTGCCNGACNTTTGCAAATTTACTTCTTTGTCTCTGCTATCTGGGTTCCCTGTTTTCTGTTCCTGGGTGGGATGCTGACTGAGACATCTCTTGACNTAGTGATTTCACTCTAGACTTTATCCTAGAGAAATAACCAGGAGAGTGGAAAAGGTATGAACATTGCTGCAGTAGCTAAACCTGGACACCACAACAGGGGAGGATCTCAGGCCATCTGACAGCCATGTGGGAGCTACTACGCAAGTGTTAAAAATCAGGTGGAAGGGGCCAGCGAGGTGGCTCAGAGGTCAGGAGCACCGGCTGCTCTTCCAGAGGACCTGGTTTGATTCCCAGCACCTATATGATGACGTATAACTATCTGTAATCCAGTCTCGGGGCAATCCATCCACATCTTCTGGTCTCCTTACGTAACAAGCACCCACATGGTGCACAGAAATACATGCTGGCAAAACATTATACACGTAAAATGAAAATAAAAGAAATTTGTAAAAAAACAAATCAGGTTGTAAAAGGATAATGAATAACGTGGAAATACACTGAAGAAATATTTCAAATGAAAATAGAATGTTCCTTGTGGTTCTAGTTTTTCAGTTTTCTCCTGTCAGATTGTGGGGGGGGGGTTATTTCCTGTGAATTAACTTTGTTTATCTTTTAATTTTCTACAGTGTCCATCTCCTCTTCCTCCTCCTTTGGAGACAGAGTCTCACTCACAGGCTAACCTGGAACTTACTGAGATCCACCTGCCTCTGCCTCCTGAGTATGGGATTAAAGACATGGCCACCACACATCACTAATATTTATATAATTTTTTTTAGATAGATATATTTTATTTTAGTGTACATGAGAGTTTTACCTGCATGTATGGCTGTCTGTGTACTGTGTGTGTGCCTGGTGCCCTGGGAGTTCATAAGAAGGCATCAGATCCCCTGGAACTGGAATTCTGTAATTCCATGTAGGACCATGTAGGTGNTAGGAATCAAACTCAGGTCCTCTGGAAGAGCAGCCAGCNCTCTAAACCAATTCATGTTTAAATCACAAAGTATAAATCTACTGAGTATGTCATAGTTTAGGAAGAAGATTTGTGGCTGAATTTTGATACCACAGCTCTCTTTTCCTAATCTTAAAAGGGGGACCCCACAAGCTAAGAATGTCACTGCAGAGGCCAGGGCTGGAAGCACTACAGCTTGCTCCATGCACTGGTTGCCAGCCCCCAGGCCGTAGGTAGCCAGCTTGGTGCCTGGGGCTCGGCAAACAGTAGCCGCTATTAAGGAGAAACTTAGTCTCAGAGATGTGGCCCTGATGGCAGATGGATGACAGCAGAAGGAAAAAGANTGGAGTGGAACTGCCCCACAGCCCCTGCCAACATGGACCACTCCTGGTATCCTGCATAGAGATAAGTGAGCAGAGCTACCTGCAGTGGGACCCAGGTCCAGGCTGGTGCCATTCAGTTCCTCTTCTTCCCAGAAGTACTGTGGTGGCTGCAGGAGCCGGGACTCCTCGCTGTCCTCACTGGGGAAACCTGAGCCGGGGGCTAGGCCAGCGCCCAGGCCCATGGCCTCACTGGGCTCCTCTGAGTCCAGTGGTTCAAAGTCAGTGGGCAACAGAAGATCNAGCAGGGAGGTGGAAGTGAGGCCCTCAGGGCCAGGCTCATCCATGCCGGCTGCACAGGCACCCAGGGAAGCTCCTGAAAACACAAAGCCAGACATCAGGAAGGATGGTAAGGACAAGGACTGGNAAGACACACCACAAAGATGGACACTTCTCAGCACTGGGGCTCAGGGGGACCTGAGATGCCCTTGTAGTGTGTTNAGCCTCCCCTGTGACAGTGGCAAGAGACCAGCAGGGAGTGAGGACTTGATGACCCTGCTCCCCTCATCCCCAGGGTGCTCAGAAAGCTCCTCTGTCCCAGGCTAGTAGCTCTGCCAGACACTGCAGGTACAAATTCGAGCCAAGGACTTNGCTCCGCATGTGACAATGTTCTCGAAGTTTGCATCCCAGACTGAAACTCTTCCAGCCTGTGTTGTGATTTGCATCACAGCAGGTCTCNTCTGTGAAGTTTAATAACCCATGCAAGGTTGCAGGGCAAACTCACCAGTGCTGGTAATTCTGTACGTTTATTTAGAATTGTGGACCCTCCTGATTTATCAAGACAAAATAAACAAAGACCAGACTACAAATGAAACGGGAGCATCTTCCATCTCTTTCCCTCTGCCACTAAGAACAGCAGAACTGTACTATTGACCAGTTTCACAGCTAGCTCATTGCATGCTTTGGGAAGTTGCTCAAGGCTCCCGGGTGTCACCTCCTCACCTAGCAGACCAGGAGGTTGATGCAAATGCCCTCTGCATCCTTCCTAAGACTACAAACATGAATGGTGTGGGGAGGGCAGGTCCAAGCCCCCCCACCCTTGCCCTTGCACTGGATGTAGACTGTGACCCGCTGTGACTATAATGAAGGGAAAAATTCAGTGATGTTTATAATAAAAACAAGACCTCATATTTTCAGGGCCATGTGCAAAGTGCTTTACAAACAGTATCTGAATTTTAATCGCCTCACCTCCTGATGAGGAGGACAGCACTTGGCTGCTGAAGGAAGGGAAAGGACCACAGAGTTCCAGCAGAAACTGGGAGAATGTCAGGTACATTATGCACCTGTCAGTCAGCCCAGGACCAGGAATAGCACACTGACCTATACGGAGCATCTGGGTAGGGTCAGTGGGGAGAAAGAGGGCTGGAAGGGGAGGCAGACAGGGTACCAAGGAAACAAACTTAGGCTTGTCTTCCCTGCCTGAGCTGAGGGGCTCCAAGTTCATTCATCAGTCCAGCCTTAGTGTCCATTGTGAAGCATGGACATTCACTCCAAGCCTCCAGTCCCAGAGGGAAGAGCACTTACTGCAGATTGGCAGAGCTTCTATCCCAGTGAGTCCCCAGGTACTGTGTGCACTGCTGTACAGGGACCTGAAGAAAGCACAGAGGCCCAGGATGTCCTCCACCTAGAGAGTCCTAAGAGCGGACAATGGGCTGCATCTTCACCTTTATTTACAAAAAGGCTGAGCTCACACCTGTAATNGTAGCACTCTGGAGGCTGCAGCAGGAGGATTACAAGTTTGAGGCCAATTTAGGCTACATGGTAAGATCTTGTCTCAAAAAATCCAAATGGGAAGGGAGGGAGGGAGAGAGGAATGAAGGGAGGCAGGGAAGAAAGAAAAGGCTGATGTTAGTAGCAGGGTTCATCAATGTCCCATGTGGCCTCAGAGCCAACTGGGCACTGACTGTGAAGGTAGAACCACAGGGCCACAGCTGGCATGCTGGTCCCTTCCACTCTGTGGTCCAGAGACAGTCCACTCTCAACAAGCTCATCCACAGGCTTCTGAGCTGCAGGTAGCCAAGTTATGCCTGGGGCCNGGGTCTCTGCCCAGAGGTAGGACTCAGAGACACTGCTATGCTCTACCTTNGGTACATCCGGTGGCTGGGNGAGATTCTGGCTCTGAAGCTGGGAATCATCACCTCTTCCAGAGCATCTCTAGCTGTCTCAGATACCAGGTCCAAAGTCAAAGGTCCTGCTGCCAGGTGGGCCTGGCTTCATGAAGCTGAAGCTACGCTCCTGTGTTCACATTGCCAACTCATATGCGGGAAAGGACAGGGCATGCTCACGGCTTTCAGACATCTAGAGGCCAGAGGGAGCCATAGCAGTCTTCTTGGTGTCCACCCCTGCCTCCAAGGTTCCCCTTGGTTCCCAGAAGAGGATGCCAATGAGTCCTTCTGACTCTCATCCCAGAAAAACTTTTGTTGTTTTTCTAGTCCTGATATTATGGGGAAGAGCAATATCCATCCCATGATAGGTAAATGGCAGTGAGTCAGGTTGCTGGGTCTAACACAGAAACCACTCAGGTGAAAGGTTCTTCTCTGAGGCTCTGGGGGTGGAAGGGTGTCCTCTAGGGGGACACACCTCTGAAATATGACTTTGCAGTTCTTCCCTTGAGGCTAAGTACCCACTCCTCAGACCTGAGCCACTGCACCATCTTCACAAGCCTCAAGGGTTTTGTGAGCTTTATTCTCTTAGGACTTCTGGCCAACCTGCCCAGGCTAGCCTGCTCTAAAACAAGAGCCCATGTAGAAAACAGCCGGGTTAGCAGAGGCCCAGCCGAAGCCCCATGTGACAAAGCCAGCCAGGATAAGCTGACGTGGAACTTGAAGGAGTCTGGCTGAGATCAGAAGTGCCAGCAGATTCCAGCCTGCACTGCCAGCCCAGAGTCATGAGCTAAATAAACGGAGTTTGTTCAAAACCAGTCCCTTTCAAACCTGAGCCAGTACAGACTCACGGGGTGGCGGTATGTGTGNGTTAAACAGAAAGCAAAGCCACAGATAAGCTTTGAGCCCAGTTCTGCAACGAGCTCCAAGGATCCACATTTCTAGAAAGTTCCCAGGTTGATGCTTCTAGTTTGGGGATCACATTAAGAATTTCTGGGCTTGGGAGCTAGAGAGATGGCTCAGTGGTTAAGGGTCCTGACTGTTCTTGCCAAGAACATGGGTTCAATTCCCAGTACCTACATGGTGGCTCACAACCATCTATAACTCCACTTCTGGGAGGTCTAATGCCCTCTTCTGGCCTTTGCCAGCACCATGTGGTTGCATGGTACACAGATAAATGTNCAAGCAAAACACCCATACACATAAAATAATAACAAAAAGAATTTCTGGAGGTTTTTGTCATTGTTTTAAAATTTACATGTATTCATTCTCCCCCCACCTCCACCCCCGTGTGTGTGTGTGTGTGTGTGTGTGTGTGTGTGTGTGTGTGTGTGTGTATGGATGTCAAAGGACAACTTTAGGGAGTC
>LZPO01087158.1:458171-469022 GCA_001675575.1 Neotoma lepida
TGAGGAATACTGAAAAGTAAGAAGCAAATGACAGGCTAGAAAGATCACTCAACGGTTAAGAGTGTTTACTGTTCTAGAGAGCCAGGGCTTGGTTCCTGACACCCACATCCATTGAAAACTGCCTGAAACTCCAGCTCCAGATCTGACACCCTCTTCTGGTCNCTGTATATGTGTGTACACATATGGCATATACTCATGCACAAACACATATAAATAAAAATTAGTATTTTTTAAAGGTATAAAAGCTGTCTTAGTGAGGGTTTCTATTGCTGTGATGAAACACTAAATGACTAAAGCAAATTGGAGAGGAAAGGGTCTATTTAGCTTACACTTCCACATCACTGTTTATCACTGGAGGACTGGAACTCAAACAGGGCAGGGACCTGGAGGCAGGAGCTGATAGAGAGGCCATGGAGGGGTGCTGCTTACTGGCTTGCTCCCCATGGCTTGCTCAGCCTGCTTTCTTACAGAACCCAGAGCCACCTGCCAGGGGTGGTCCCACCCAGGGCGGGCTGGACCCTCCCATATCAATCACTTATTAAGAAGCTGTCTTGGAACTCACTCTGTAGATAGTTCAGGCTGGCCTTGAACTCTGAGATCTGTCTGCCTCTGCCTCCCAAGTGCTGGGATTAAAGGTGTGCACCACTATGCCCATCTTGCTACAGTCCAATCTTATGGAGGCATTTNCTCAATTGAGGCTCCCTCCTTTCCAGTGATTCTAGGTTTTGTCAAGTTGACATAAAACTAGCCGGCACAGAAGCAAGTGAGGTTTAATCAATGGAGGAAACCACAGGCCCAAATGCATGTGCTTCTAAATAGCTCTAGCACATCATAGCATAAACCTCAAATCTTCTCAAAAATTAATACCATGAGAACGTTGTATGTGGAAGTCTAGGGTTGCAGCCAAAAGCTGGCAGAGGTATCGTAACTGCAAATACATGTATTTAATTTTTTAAAAAAAGGTTAAAAGTAAAGCCAGGTATAGAGGTACCTGCCTTTAATCCCAGCACTTGGGAGGCCGAGGCAGGCAGATCTCTATGAGATCAAGGCCAGCCTGATCTACAAAGCGAGTTCCAGGATAGCCAAGGCAGTTACAGAGAAACACTATCTCAAAGACACATAAACAAATAAAACAAAAGTCAAAAGTAAATGAACTAGATGTTCAATCTAAGAAGCTACTTTTAAAAATCTTTAGAAAACAACAAATCACTAAATGTTTGTTGTTGAAAGAGAAAAAGAACCTGATAGAACCAATTGCTAAAAGCCTATCATTATCCAAAAAAATAAAGGAAAGCCAGGTACAGTGGCCCATGCTTGTAATCCCAGTACTTAGGGCACTGAGGCAGGAAAATTGCTTTGAGTTCCAGGCCAGGGCTAAGTTACAGAATAAGAGCTTGTCTCAAAAATAAAAATAGCATGGTGGCATATGCCTTTAATTCCAGAACTTGGGAAGCAGAGGCAGGAGGATCTCTTTCCAGGCCAGCCAGGGCTACATAGTTAGACCTTGTCTTAAAATAAATGAGTATGTGTGTATGTGGTAGGGTGTAAATAAAGAACACCTACAGTATCAGGAACATTAGGAAAACAATAAAAGTACAAATTTGATTTTAAAAATGAGAAGAAAAACGACATGACTTACTGATAAAATTTTAAGTCTAAATGATGCTGGTGAGATGGCTCAGCAAGACACCTGCCACCAAGCTTGACAACCTAAGTTTGATTCCTGGAACCAATGGTAGGAGAACCAACTCCTGACTGTTGTTTTCTGATCTGTACCTGTACACACCTGCACATGGTAGCACATATTCACCTGCACACACATGTGCACAAATAGTAAAATAGAAGTCTAAATGAATGCATGTGTGTAGGCCAGATGACAACCTAGAGTGTCCTCCCTCAGACACTGTCCACCGTTTTTCTTTTTGAGATGGGATCTTTCACTGGTCTGGAGCTGGCCAAGCAGAGTAATCTGGCTGGCCACTGAGCCAGAGATCTGCCTGTATCTGCCTCTCTGGTGTTGTGACAATCACATCCCTGTACCCGGCACTTCATGTAGGTTCTGAGAAGAGAACTCATGTCCTCAGTGTTTTAAAAACTGAGCAATCTCCCCANCCCCTAAATGAATGCTTTTCAGTAAAATTTGTATCTAGTGAAATTCATCCCAGTAGTAAAGCTAAAGGGACCAATGACNATGGGGAGACAAAGGAGACNAGAAATCTTCCCTTCATAAAGTATTAAAGCCCACTTGGAAGCCAAGTACCCACAAAACAGTGTCTCCAGAGCAAAGCCCGCGAGTGTCCCAGTTCACTCTGTGCTAGTACAACCTGACACCAAAGCATCAAACAGAAATACACAGCAGAAAGCCTGAACCTGTCTCACCTAGCAGTCACAGCCTCACTTAAAATCACAGGACACCACCTGCAACCGTTCATCCCAAGTATTACTGTCACAGTGGGGCAGGGCTCAGGTCAGGGATGTGACTGGTAAAGTATGAGAAAAAGACACAATTCTTACTCTTAATTATGTGATTAAATTTGGCATCTCTATAAAAAAGAAGAAACAAAACTCTTGCAAGGATACAAATTAAGAGGAAACTTTCATGATCCAAAAGAGGCTCTCCCAGAAACCTACAATCAATAACCAGACTTCATGGTGTGTTACAAGTGAGGGGCAAAAAAGGGATTTGCTAAAACCCAAAAGGCTNACCATCCTGTAAGAGCTAACTGGATAAACAGGTGAAATTAATGATAAAAAAACTTAGCAAAACTTAGAAGCCTGCTGAGTTCAAGGTTGGCTAGAAGCAGAGTCTGCCCCATTATGGTAACCACTGGGACATACAGTGCAGGAGGCATGCGTGTGGCTCAGTGCAGCTCTTGCAGGACATGAGCAGGGCTCTGGCTCTTGTTCTGACACTGCTTAAAAAGAGAAACCATTCAGTCTTAACAGCACAATTAAAAGCCAGAACGAGGCAAACCAGATGTGTAGAATCTAAATGCAGAAGGCTCTGCAGCTTCCTAAGAACCAGGANCAATGGATCAACATCTTGTCTGGACACAAGAACTCATTACTATGAAGATGTCAGTTCTGTGTGCTTTAACAGCCCTGTCTTGTGTCGATCAACTTTCTGTTACCGTGACCAAGTACCAGGAGATAATCAACTTANAAGGAGGTAAGGTTTGGGGCTCATTCCAAAGATTTGCCTGTGGTCTGTTGGCTCAAAGTGTATTGAGACAGACTTCATAGTAGCAGAGACTTGCTAACCTCATAGTGGTCTGGAAATAAAGAAAGCTATGTTGGGGTCCAATCACTTCCTCTCACCAGGCTCCAAGCTGGTGAATTGGCAATTACCCAGACTGGTGGTGCATGCCTTTAATCCTGGGAGGCAGAGGCAGGTAGATCTCCAAGCTGAGTTCCAGCCCAGCCAGGGTTACACGGTGAGGCCTTGAATTAAAAAACGAGCTTACATTAGCAATGACCCTTAAGGAGACATTTAAAACCCAAAGTGCAGGGCACATCCACAAAGCAGATCTAACCAGACCTATGTCTTGTTGAAACTGAGGGCAGGTGGAAGAGGCTTCAAAGAAGCCCAGAAAAGCCACATTAAACCAGAATCAAAGTAATACTAGTATTTAGATTGTATTCAACTTTATTAAAAAATAAACTACAGAGACAAAAANCTGTACAAAAGTGAATGAAGGCACTGGTTAGGTGGGGAGAAACAGGTTCAGCAGTGGTAACCAGCGAGTGCTGCGCTGTCACAGGAGCACAGGCTTGGAGAATGTTCTGAAAAAGTCTGCAAATATCTCTAAGGTGCTCTTTGGCTAAAAGAGGAAGAAACAGTCCAGAAACAAAACTCATGCCGAAACAGCAACAGTTCTGAAAGTCCATCACCTGANCACCACCCCCAGCCTCAACACCAGCTATGAGGCACTCTGGAAGGCTGCTGAGGGTCCCGCCAAGAAGAGCTCTCAAGAGGTGAGCAGAAGAATAAATACAGTCACTTTACACCATAGCCTGGGCCCAGGGGGTCATGGGGAAAGATGTGCATCTAGCTATCATTCCAACCTCATAGAACTTGAGCCCCTGGTGGAAGTGGGCTTTATGTCTGCAGGGTGGTGGCTGGGCCTCGTCCAGACACAGGGGTCCAGTGCTGGCCTCAGAACTGCTGCAGGATCATCTTGCGTTTCAAGTCACGGCTGAATTTGTTGATCCTGAAGAGCTCGCTGTCGTAGAAGGCGGAGAGGTTGTGGATACTGATCTGCCTGGCCTGGAGAAAGGGCATCAGAGCCATTTAGCAGGGGAAGATGCCAGCCCTCACCTTTGGAAGGGCTATGCTGGTTCAGAGCACCAAACCTGAGCTTCACNAGCCTCACAGGTACTCGGGGGCAAGGCCGCTGGAACCTGTTCCCCTGTGCCCACCTCTACCTCATTCGCCTGTCACCTGATAGCACACCAAAGATGGCTGCAAGCTCCCCACACAACAAGCCCTGGCCCTACCCTGTTCTTACATACCTTGTCCACCAAATCCTTCTCAGGAATTTCAATGGTGTCCTGCTGGGCCCCAAAGCGGTTGCGTTGATACGTCACTTGCTCAGCCACCAGTTGCTTTAGTATGAAGAGCAGAAGTTCGTTGTTATCTCGCCGGAAGGAGAGGTACCGGGCAAAGGTCTGCAGAAGAGGGCAAAGGTCAGAAGCCAGCTTACTTGCCAGTCATGTCAGGCTACCTTCATGGCTTGAGCCACCAGGGCAGGGGCTCCTGCTATACTTAGGCCACAGCGTCCCAATCCCTAAAACGTGCTAGGAACCTGGTCTCAGTCACACCCACCTTGCGCATGCTACGCATGACGCTGAACTTCTGCGTGTCAATGAAACTCTCCAGCATCACTCGGATGGCCATGTTGACATCATCTTCCATCACGTAGTCCCGCAGGTGCATGCGTGCGTGGGCCTCTGCCATGCGGATCATGGACTCAATGTGGCGCACTGTGATGGGTATACTGCCCGTTGCCTGCAGAGAACAGTGTGGGGCCTTCCTCAGGAGAGGCAGAAGGGACTAGAGGCAAATGCCATGCTGCCAGAGCCAAGGTGGCCAGTGGAGCAGCTACAGCTGAGCTCAGCTCCAATGCCAGGTACAAAAACAGGACTCTGGTGACCACTAGCACCACTGCCTATTCTGCCCTTATCTAGTTTGTATCCCTCTGGTCTGTTACACCTGCGTCTAGCTTACACTGTACATTANGTGATCCAGAACAATGAGAGAGAAGCCATGGTTTCTGTAAGAACCGAGCTGAATGCTCTGAAGATGGTGGGTAACACTGGAAAAGACAAAAACAAAACCTCCAACAAAAAAACCCAGCTGGTGTCTTGGTTAGGTGTGGTTTAAAATCGTCAGTGGCCTACCACTCCCATACCAATACAGAGAACCCAAACCAGCTCACCTCTCATGCTGCTCTGGGCAAAATTCATGTAAATACAGAACTTAAGCAGTCAAAAGCCCATGATCCTCTTGCACACAGTTAAGGTTCACCTGGAACCCAATGGTTAAGATANGGAAAGCCATTTTTTTTTCAGGGCTGGGAGGGGATGGAACCAGGGTCCTGTCCACACAAGGCAGGCACTCACCACAGAGCAACGCCAAGCCCCAGAGGTTCTTACTTAACATTGCTTGCTCTGATCCTGCCCCATGTCTGGGGTCAGAGAGCCAGCACAGTGTCCCCCAGCTCACCATGGATTCCTTCCTCAGGTCGCTGTACATCCTGGCCACTTTATCCTGGTCCATCTGGTTCAGCTTTGGGTGGACTCTCTCCTTGGCATAGATGATATACTTCTTCAGGACCTCCTGAGGCAGGGGCTCCACGCCGTACGTGTTGGGCATGGCTGGCTCCAAGGTGCCATTGGTTAGCCCCTCGTCCTTCTTGTTGCTGGGGTGGTGTCTGACATGGCTGCCAACCACAAAGCGAGCCAGCATCTCATCCTAAACAAGAGATGGGGGGTGGTGTACAATATAAGGGTGGNGTTATGAAGACGGGAAAAGCTACACACAGCAAGGAGAGTGAGTGACTGCCACACGTGTGAGGCTAGGCAAGCTCATGAGCATGAANGAAAGGCAGTGATAGACTTAGAGGGGGCAGGAAACACCTGTGCACTGAACACAATCCCAGCTACTCAGGAGCTGAGACAGGAGGCTTCTTGTACCCAGAAGTTGAGAGCCTGTCTCAAAAACCAAACCATCAAAAACAATACAAAAATAATGGAAACTAACAAGCTAAGGAAAGAAAAAATAGGGTAATGTAGCCAAGGAGAGTCCAGTGGCCAAGNAGCCTCTCACCACAGGACAAACTGAGAGGCATCTGGTGGTGGGGGAGGGGGGCACTCCAGGAGAAAGAGCACATNTAAAGCCCAGGGCTGCCTTTTTAAGGGAGAGCATGCATGTGGGTTCATTTAGCATGAAGACAGCAGCTGCAGAGCTGGCCAGCCATCCCCTACCCAGCAGGTGTAGGGAGCCATGTGGAACACATGGTGGTCACAAAGCAGAGATTCTGTGGGGAAGACAGGTGCCATGCAATCTACTCTTCTAATTGGCAGGCAAATAAGCAACCAACCTAGGCAAGAACAGTCCCTTGGGTCAGAGGGCAGAGCTGGAGAAAGGGATAGAGGACAGGGTATGGGCTGTGATTGGGGTGTGTGTGTGTCAGCCAGGGAGGGACCAAGGAAGCCATAGAGGTCAGGATGACACTTGGCTATGAGGCAATGTCCATATAGTGCCCACCCCATGTCCAGCACACAGCACAGCCCAAGCTTTAGGCAATGGCCCAGAACCTATAGGTGGCACGGGGGATGTGAGAGTGTACCTGAACTGGGTCAATAGTGTCCCTCACTACACACAGGACATCGAAGCGGGAAATGATGGGCTCTGTGAGGTCTACATTCTCCGAGAAGGTCAGTGAAGGGTCATAGCGGCCCCCTGAAACACAAGGAGACAAGCTCTCAGTCAGCGCCTTCATCCATTGCCCCCAGCTACGGAAACTTTTCCAGGACCAGAGTGCCTTTCAGGCAGAGGTGGGGGAAAATGGAGGGGACTGGAGACACTGCCTGATTCCANTAGAACCAGAGCTGCTCCAAAGCAAAGCCCCAGGGGGATCCTGNGTGCTAGCCACCTATTGGCTGAGCCTGGGTGCAGCCCCAACCCCATTTGGACAAAGTATCTGACAGCACCCAACGATGATGGAAGAACAGCTGCACCATCACCCTGGTGTCCCAAGTCCTTCCTCCTCTGTCCCTATCCGGTAGAACTTAAGGGATGGAGCTGTGTCTGCTGCCATCCTCAGGTCTTTACTCTGCATCCTATAACAGGCATACCTATGGGGTTGGCAGCAGCGATGACAGTGCAGCGGGCTTGCAGTGAGGTGACGATGCCAGCCTTGGAGATGGAAATGCTTTGCTGTTCCATGGCCTCGTGGATGCTGGTCCTGTCCTGGTCATTCATCTACACAACACAGAGCATCACAGACGGCCTCACCACTCTAATAAACCCTCCCACCACTGAGAGCTCAGTCCCAGAGCCTATCAGCCCAGAGACCTACCTTGTCAAACTCATCAATGAGACACACACCCCGGTCGGCCAGAACCAGGGCTCCAGCCTCTAAGGTCCACTCTCTGCTGACAGGATGCCGCTGAACATATGCAGTGAGACCCACGGCTGATGCACCCTGGCCGGTGGTGAAGATGGCACGGCTAGATACTTTCTCGATGTATTTGAGAAACTGAGACTTTGCTGTGCCAGGGTCCCCACACAAGAGCACGTTAATGTCACCTCGAACCTTGTGCTTTCCACCTGCAGGAGGAGGCAGGGATGGAGATAGAGGCGTATGGGTAGGCAGGAAGGAGGGCTCGAGGACAGGCTGGATCCCCCTACCTGTTCCTCAGCAAAGCAAAGGTATGTCTCTGCAGGAGGTACCCAGCCCCAGAACCTTGGTAAGCTGAGTCCAGGGGAATGAGCTATGGAGCTTTGAGACACAACCAAACTAGCACACGTCACAAAACCCTGAGTGTGCCCTGCACACCTGAGAGGGTGGTGTAGTCACAGCCCAGGACTAGACCACAGCCAACCAGCAGAGACATAGCCTTATAATAGTGGACCAGGGTGAGGACAGAGTCCATGCACACTGCATCCTCTCCAGTGATTTTCACCACAGGCCCAGGCAGCACTCTTGTTAAGTCTGATGTTTAAAAACAAAACGAAGGCCCTATAATCCCTGCAGGGAGAGCTGGCAAGAGAGGCTCACCTGGGTTCTTGGGCTCCCCTCCAAACAGGGCCAGAGCCAGGCCTCTCTTGATATCTTCATGCCCATAGATGGAGGGCGCAATGCTGGCAAAGATCTGAGGAAGGGAGGGAGACCCATGAGACTGGAACCAAGCTGGCAGGTAAGAAACTTAGTTCCTGCCTTGGCTTCTCTCAGTGACGGACTATCATCAGCGAGTGAAAAGCCAAATAAACCCTTTCCTCCCCAAGCTGCTTTTGGTCATGGTCTTGATACAGAAAGCAAACCAGGACAGGCTCTTTCCTTTAGAGCTGATATAGCCATAAAGAAAGCCTGTCTGAGAGGCTCACAGCAGCAAGGCTGGCCATGGCAGACAGCTATGGCAGTGGGTAGAGGACAGTGCTGTGAATGTATCCTAGAAGCATGTATCGGACCGAGTTTCCAGTGCAACTCTATTAGGGGATCCTTGAAGAGGAAATTAGGCCAGCAGGGCTCAGTACCATATACCGTGGGCTCCAGTCAAAAGGAGCTAGCCTCTGCACCACTGGCACATGGAATTTTCTGCCATACCATGAGGGCTCTTGCCCCAAGTGGACCCTCAATCTTGGACATCCAGCCTCCAGAGGCAGAGCCGGGGCTGTTGTCCCCCATGTCAGCTTATGGTCCACCTGCAGGGTGCAGCCTACCCCCCGCCCCCTGACCAGTGCCAATACTCAGAAATCCAGCCTAGGGGGTAGGATGCCTGGTTCCCAGAGTTCCAGGTGGAGCCCTGCCCGGCCACATGCCTTCTCTCCAATCTGCTGGTCCTTGGAAAGGCTGGTGATCATCTTCACATCCTCATCTGTTAGCTCACCAACGGCTACTTTGTTGTCCTTCTTGGCAACATGGTTGGCCAAGATGACAGTGGCAAAGACTGGGAAGCCATTGGCGGTATTAAGCGAGCCATCATAGTTATTGTGGTAAATGCCAGTCAGCTCCTGGGAGGGAGAGGTCACACGTCAGAGGGTACAACCTAGTGTTCCCACAGTAGGGTCTTACACCATGCTGCTTTCCCCCATCTCCACTCCAAGCTCCTCACGCTGCAGAAAGATGAGCAACCAGGAAGCATAGAAGCATGAGCTTTGTCCAACTGTGTTTTACGTGTGGGGGGAGGAGGTATGTGTTAAAGTCTTCATCCTCAACTTGGCACAACTGCAATGTGCTAAGTGAGGTCATTTAGGGTGTACCCTTNGGAGGGGATACCTAGACCCTGACACAACTCCCTGCTCCCAGCTCTCTCTTTCCTCATGAAGTGAGCAACCACACTACCTCCCCACCTCACACTCTTGCCACAATGCACTGTGCAGCTACATCCACAGCCACAGGCCCAAAGACCANAGACTAAAGCTCTGGCACTGACCCAGGATAAATCTCTTCTCTAAGCTGACAGTACCTGCATGNTATTGTCACAGCAAAGCTGAGTTATGCCTGTCACTCTGACCAGTGGGAGAAAAGCTCTCCTCCTGACTCAAGAGCTAGTGCCAGGCTGAGCCCCACTTCGGACACTGATCCCACCCCCACTAGCCACAGAAGATCCCACCAGTTCTTGGCAGCGTCTACTTACTATCTCGTCTCCTGGCTTGCAGCTGTCCACCAGATCAGCAAGGAGAATAGCATCCTTGGAGCGGGGCAGCCGGCCGGCCGCCACCTTACCGGGACTCTCCTGGATGCGGATACGCTGGTAGTTCTGATAGATGGTCTGCTCAGAACAGAAAAGATCATGGTTCCTGCTCTCCTCAAAGCGCAGCTTTCCTGTGTGCCCCGACCTGACTGCAGCCCCCAATGGATAAGCAAGCCACAAGTCACAGAGACCAAGGCCAACTGTGACCCAGTGAGTCCTTCATCTGCTGCCATCCCTGGGCAATGCCTTCCTCCCCCGGGCTCTAGCCTCCACTCTACACCCTGGAACCTAGATTCACTTGTGTCTACAACTTAGCCCAGTCATAAGTAGTGTGATCCTTGGCAGAAGGGAGTGCTGAGCTTTAAGCATGACCTTATGAAGATCAAGCTGGNCCCTGTGTATGAGTACCTACAGCAGCACCCACAACAGCAGAGCAGGACCACCCGGTGGAGTTGTGCCATGTGCCGTAATATCAAGCTAGTTCACTTACAGTCCAGAAAAGAGACAATATGCTAGAGTCTGGGCTGCAAATGTCCCCAATGGCCTATTCGTAGAAGACATTGATTCTTCAGTCCATGGGTGTGAGAGACAAGGGAGCTTTGTGGGAGGCCTTAGGTCACAGGGGCATGCCCCTGAAGGGGACTACGGGATACTGGCTGGTCTCTTGATCTCTTATTTCTCTGATGTGAGGTGAGCAGCTTGCTGTATCACACATCACTGCCACACACAGGCCCCAAAGCCATTGGGGTCAACTGACCCCAAGCACGACTCTAATCCTTCAAATCAATTACATCAGGTGTTTAGTTCCAGTAACCCAGAGCTGACTGATACACAAGACATAGGGCCTGAAAGTACACAGTGACAGGTGATGGTGGTGTACACCTTTAAGCTCAGAACTCAGGAGGATGTCTGTGAACTGGAGGCCAGCCA
>LZPO01087158.1:475644-497056 GCA_001675575.1 Neotoma lepida
AATGAGGGGCAGCCAGATCTCTGTGAGTTCAAGGCCAGCCTGGTCTACAAAGCAAAGCAGGACAGCTAGAGCTGTTTCTCAGAGAAGCCCTGTCTTGAAAAACAAACAAACAAAAAAATGATAGGCAGGAAATGGCTCAGCAGTTAGAGTACTGGCTGCTCTTGCAAAGGACCTGGGTTCAGTTTTGGACACCCACACGGCAGCGCACAACCATATGTTAACTACAGTTTCATGGGGTCTGTTGTCCTCTTTTGGCCTCTGCAGGCATAGGCATGTATGTGGTAATAGACCTACATGCAGGTAAAACACCCATACATTTTTAAAAGACTGAACTTTGAAAACACTGTGCTGAGTGAAATGTTGGCATAAAAGGACAAATACAGTATGATTCCAGTTCTGGTCAAATGATCAGAACTGGAAGAGCTAAGTAGATGAAGAGTAGATAGCCAGGTAGTTGTGATGGGGTTGGGAACTGGGATCCATAGGCAGGAGGGACCTCAGTGGGGCAATAGAAACAGTGCTCAGGAAGCTTGCATTGAACATCCCTGTGCGGTACTCTTATAAGGGTAAGGCTTATCATACATCTTTACGCACCCTCCCCAAGGTCTTCTCACTTGAAAGAAGAGGTATAAACACAAGAGTGAGGACAGATAGGGAGGGAGCACAAGAGGCGCACCGTATGAGCAGCTCTGCAAGGAAGCCCTTGACCCTGAGCCCAGGATGGTGTGGAAAATTCCTCCCATAGCTGGACACACACTACATACCTGGTCTCATGTAACTCATCTGACAGTGCTTAAAGCAAAGATCTAAATGGTACTGACAGGCCCTCTGATGGCTCACACCCCATAGATATCCCCCAGGAAAAGGCACAAAAGGAGGGTGCCCCAAAGCTCCTAGGTGTCCACATAATTGGTACTCGATCCCAGCTGTAGTTGCTGGTGAGGCTGAAGTATGGATCTAACTGTACCTACTGGCAAAGCTCACACCCTGCTTCCTAGCAGTCAGCCTTCACCTTCGATAAGTCTGCTTGTAAACCTGAACATTTTTAGATGGGCAGTGGTGGCACACGCCTTTAATCCCGGCACTTGGGAGGCAGAGGCTGGTGGATCTAGAGAGTGAATTCCAGGACAGCCAAGGCTACACAGAGAAACCCTGTCTCAAAACACTGAATAAAACAAACAAACAAACAAAAACCCCTGAACATTTCTGACCCAGGGCCTGATGTATNCTGGGTCCAAGTTTGCTGACTGAATCTAAACAATTTTTTTGTTTTTGGTTTTTCGAGACAGAGTTTCTCTGTGTAGCTTTGGCACCTTTCCTGGAACTCACTTGGTAGCCCAGGCTGGCCTCGAACTCACAAGATCTGCCTGCCTCTGCCTCCCAAGTGCTGAGATTAAAGGTGTGCGCAACCACTGCCCGGCTTGCTGACTGAATCTAAACCTTCATTTTCAGAAGCACCAGAAAGGCAGAAAGAAAATATTTGCAGTCCACTTCCCATGTCTCTTCGGATCAGACTCTATGGGTCCCCTTCTTCTGAGGTGGGGCTTGCCTGGGCCTTAGGGTCTAGTCTGAACTGTATATAGGAAGCTAAATAGATCTTCACAGTAGCTGGTGAAATTGTCTCTCCCTGACCTGAACCATGCCACATTCAAAGGCAAAGTCACCAGGTTCATACACNCCTAGGTCCCCAAGACCAGGCCACCAGACACAAGGGTCTTTCTGCTAAACCACCTAATCATGACATAGACTGAAAATACCTCTCCATATACAACCACTGTGGAAATCAGTATGGCGGTTTCTCAGAAAATTGGGAATCCATCTACCTCAAGACTCAGTTATATCACTCTTGGGCATATACCCAAGGAATGCTCAATCATACCACAAAGATACATGCTCAACTATGTTCATAGCAGCATTATTCACAATAGCCAGAACCTGGAAACAACCTAGATGCCCCTCAACTGAAGAATGGATTAAGAAAATGTGGTACATATACACAATGGAGTACTACTCAGCAGAGAAAAACAAATGACATCATGGAATTTGCAGGCAAATGGATGGAACTAGAAAATATCATCCTGAGTGAGGCAACCCAGACTCAGAAGGACAAACATGGTATGTACTCATTCATAAGTGGATACTAGATGTAAAGCAAAGGGCAATCAGACTGCAACCCACAGCTCCAGGGAGGCTACCTAGCAGGGAGGACCCTAGGATGACTGTGGCTTATAATAAATTTTGGTTTTGCCCAATCACTGGGCATGCTTTAGTGAAACATTTCACTATTAGGATAAGAATTTGTACCATATCAAGCTGATGAAAGGCTATGCTGGCTGTACTTTCAGGAGGGGAGGCTAAAATCTTTTTAGATTATGGATTAGCCTATAGAAAAATGTCTGCCATAAATCAAACAGGGAGGGGGAAGATGAAGAGGATTCTCACACAACTAAAGTAAAACATAGCTCTCTGAACAAATGAAGATAGGTTTCTTCCGTATCCCAGAATCTAATCAATATTTAATATGTATAATTCAGCTATTATTTGGCTTAAAAGGGCTTATTGGGAAATGTTATCATTTTTACTATTTTCTACAGAGAAAATATTTTCCAGTTTCAAATAACTCTGGACTTTTGAATTATAACCTGTTGTTATGTTCAAGATATCTGTATATTATTTCTCCTGCAGTTGTACATAAAATGTTTTTACATTCAAATGAATTACTGTATAAAGTACTGCCTCATGCCATAATAAAGATATTAATGCAAAAAAAAAAAGAAAGAAACTACCTCTCCATGCCATCACCAATGAGTTCCTCTCCATCCTCTTCTTCCTCAACAGGCCCCTCCGTGCCCAGCAGCCCCTCAGACTCATCCTCAAATGGGGGGAGGTCTCTGCCAGGGCTGGAAGTAAGGGCTTCAGCACGTCTGGAGCTTCGGCCTGGGCTGGAGGTGAGAGGATCGATCCGCCGCCGCTGCCGGGCAGGGCTAGATGCTGCCGAGAAGGACTCAGAAGACTCCTGCAAGGGAGAGTGCCATCAGTCACCTGAGGGACACAGGCTGATACCCACCATGGGGCCTTCTCCGTTGGCTGCCGGTCTCCTGCTACCAGGCACCACTCAAGAACACGGAAGCCCTTCAGCCTTGAGTCCTTTCCAGATGCTGGGCCCTCTGCCTGCAAGGATCTGGGCTGAACCAATCACTGGGTCACTCAGATCACCCCATGTCTCTCTCATGAAAAACCATGGGACTATGCAATGTTTTAAGCCGTTTATCTTAAGCGAGCACCCTACTCACTGCAGCCCCCACAATATGCTGGGTGCTGGGACAAGTGATAATTAAGAGGCATCAAGGAACACGATTCTAGAACTGAAGGAAAGAACAGACCTTTACCCTTTAACAAGTCATGAGAACTCGAACACTGAGAGTAGGGAAGCCGGGCCTGACGTCACAGGCATGTAATCCCCAATACCCAGAAGTTGAGGCCGGAGGATTGCCAAATTCAAGGCTAATCCGCACTACAGAGTGAGTTCAAGATCAGTCTGGGTGCCTTAGTAAGACCCTTTCTCTTTCTTTTCTTTGTTTTTTCGAGACAGGATTTCTCTGTAACAGCCCTGGCTGTCCCGGAACTTGCACGGTAGACCAGGCTGGCCTCGAACTCCGCCTGCCTTTGCCTCCCGAATGCTGGGATTAAAGGCGTGCGCCACTACCTCCCGGCTGTGAGACCCTTTCTGAAAACAAATGGGTCNGGGTGCATGCAGCTACGCGGTAGCGCGCTTTCCCTACACGCGCGAGGTTCTGAGCTCCGTTTCCTGCACCCTCACCACCCAGAGTGCACGGAAACCGGGGCCCAGGGACACACGAGGGGCGCAGAGACGATCCGTCCCGGGCTAGAGTAGGTCGCCCCGCACTCAGGCCTGCCACTGGAGGAAGAGACCCGGCAAAGCAGGCCGAAGCCGCTGCACACCACCCGCCCGAGATCAGCCCGCTCCTCACCGCCATCTCTGCGCTAGCTTCTCCACACCAGCAGTCAGCGGTTTTCGCGCGAAAACTGGATCACGTGACCCGCCCTTGCCCGGGAAGCTCCGAGAGGAACCAGACGTCACGACGTCCGCGTCTATCTAGGACNGGAGGAGGGCTAGAGTGTTTGGGTCACGCCTACACCCTGCGAGGCCCCGCCCTATTCCCTGGAGACCCGCCCACAGCATTCAAAAGGCTGCCTGTACACCTAGGTTTAACCCTGCAGGGCTTATCACAAGATGATGGAGCTGGACTTTGGGTCGCTGGTGGCTCTGAGGACCAATCCGGCCTCCTAGCTGTGATACCTTGGTGTCAGAATGGCCANTTGATGCAACTGAGACAGTTTTCTGATTGCGTCCTGATCTGATACCAGCTTCTCCCAAAGCTCTGAGGTTCAATCCTTCAGGCACTCAGGCTGCTGTNGGCTTTTATCAAAAAGGAAATCGTACTTGGTGGGGGTGGCAAACGTGCAGGGAGGGTGTTCCAGGTGGGAAGGACAGGGTGTGTGAAGCAGTAGAGTGCAGGCTGGAGGGTATAGGGACCCTTGGTGAAGCCCAGGAAGGAGTGGGAGAGCTCAGATCGTAGATCTGCAGTCTGTCTAGGAGTTGGAACTCTGTTCTGACATGAGGTCACCTGAGGGGGTTGTGGAAGCCAGGTGCTGGGTGAACCACTAGCTGCCACCTGTCGAGGTGGACAGAGACAGGCTGGATGCTTCCAGTGAGGGGACTGATGCTGTTCCTACCGTCCTAGACAGCTGGGTCTCACCAGGATGGGATTTCTGCTGTATGTACAGCATGAATAGTTCTTGGTGCCTTGGGCATGAATAGTTCTGTACAGGACTCAGAGTAGGGTAGAGGAAGTATGGAAGGAAGCTCAGAAGGCGGGATCATAGATACCCCTAGGTGCTAAAGGATGTGTCTTAGGGAGATGGGTTAGTAACATGGCCTCTGAGACAGGAACCCACAGCCCCTTTCCTGCTGGAGGCCTCTCCCAAAGCTGGAAACCACCGTGCCACCCGGAGCCACACAGGTGACAGCAGCATTCACCAGTGTGGAAGGTGCTGCATCTAGATGACAGAGACTTCAAAAAAAGTAAAGGGCATATTATGTCACCATAATAGGATATGTTTTTTGAAAAGATGATTGAGTCTGCCCTAGGCCACTAGATCCCTACAAGCTCCAATGAAGCCAAGCCCTCAGTCTTCACAGGACTTAGCCTNCCCCTTTATGGTCTCATGGGTCACCACTGGCCGGCCACTCANTGCTCACCCATCTTTACCAGCAGGATGTCATGGACAAGATAAATCAGAGCCACATTCTGCATAGAGTCCAAATGGCCTGGGCCCTGCCAGACCCNGTGACAGCAGAGGGTAGTGGAGTCACCATGGGCCTGGAAAGACCCTGAAGGTGAGTTATCCCCTTTCTGTAATGGGGATAGAAAGAGGTGTGGTTTGTAATTTTAAACATCAGAACCATGAGTGAAATAGGCATATGGAGGGTTTCCATGCCCCAATATGCTTTAGGTTCTCAAGACTGGAACAGCTGTTCACACCCCACACCGGTGCAAGCCCAGAACACTACCTGATAGACTCCCATTCATGTGACTTTCTGGATGCCACACTATCCTGTATGCGGGGGACACTGCCTCTNCTGCCAGAGAGAAAGAGGCATTTGATGACCTCGGTTACTCCATAAATACCATAACATCTCCTAGACACCTANACATGGAGCCCAAAATTCCAGAGTATGAAATGTAGAAAAACATATTTTTTGTTGTTGTTGTTTTCTGAGACACTGTCTTGTTATGTAGTCCTGGTTGGCCTCAAACTTGAGGCGATTTTCCTGTCTCAGCCCCTAGAGTGCTGGGATTTCAGGCGTGTAATCCCACCACACCCACCACACCCAGTTTGCCTAGTGTGACTGATAGTGGTGGTGGTGGGGGGGACAACAGGCACGGGAGTTAAGAGCATGTACTGCCTTTGCAGGAGCCCTGAGTTCAATTCTTGTGGCCTTTCTCCTTGTAAGTATAGGACAGTGGTGTCCTGACCCCTGGAGGTCAAGGAAGGCCTAGGACATGTTTTTTTCATTATTCCTAAGCAGGGCACTGTATTCTTTAGGCAGGAATTTGAGAACTCTTGGTGATTTTCCCTGCCCACTGTGACTGTGACAACTGCTGACCTTGTGGCAGGCACAGCCAGCTTCACTGGCTAAGACCAAAATTGACCAGTGGACCTAATCTGGAAGTCTCAGGGAAGCTATGTCTAACACCAGTCAGAAGGAAGTCCAGGCTCATTCCAGTCCCATTGTGCTATCCTGGGCGATCCTGGGATCCCTATAATAAACAGGTGCCTACANTGAGTCACCCCTCAGGGTGTTGTTGGGACACACTATGGGCTGGGTCCTGGGCCACTGGATGCCTGAGAAGGGGCAAGCATGTCAANATATGTCACTTGAGGGAGAGACAGGAAACTGTCAGTGAAGAGAGGATGTGAGGAGAAGCCAGGNCTGAGGATGCACGCAAAGGCCCGGCGGGGGTAGGCGGGGCACAAGCTTGACTATCTACAGTGAAGCTCCTGTGACTGGCCCAAGTTGCACAAGATAGGCAGGAGGTGGCCTGAAATGAGGCCAGGCCTCCAAGTTGCCCTGGGGGTGTCACACACCACAGAGGCGCCTGGGGAGGCGACAGTCAGGGAAGGCGTCCCTCTGGAAGGCACCTGCCTACGCGTAAGTCCTGGTGTGTCCACTCCCTAACCCGATGGCTTTGGACACATTCCTTAACCCCTTCAAGAAACGTCAGGTTCCCTCTGCAAAACACAACTGATAGCACCCAGCCTCCACGGTGACTGGGACGGGGGGCCTGAAGCCCTGTAAACGCCGGTCCCTTTGAAGTGGGCAAGCACACGGCGTTCGAGGAAGGGCCGCCCTCTCTTCCTTCCTCCTTGGTCCAGGTGACCAGAGGTCACTTTTGTGGGGCGCCAGTCCCCGAAGCTCCACCTTCGGAGAGGTGGGGCGAACCGTTCAGAAGACCAGTGCTGACCGCAGGAAGATGCGGGGCAAAGGCGGAGCGTGCCCGGTGCGCTGTCCCGAAACGCTTTAGGGCTGAGCGGTGCAGAGATTCTTTTCCCAGTAGAAGTTCGCTGCAACTGCAAGCTTACTGCAGTCCCTTTAAGAGCTCTGCGGGCCTCTGGGCCCTCGGAGGAATTTTATTGGCCTGTTCCACTCTGGGAGGGAGTCCGTTACGATTGGCTGGTGGAGGCCGGGGGCGGGGCTGAGTGCCACAAACAGGGGTCGTGACTGTTTTCGCAGCTTTGCCTAGACGAAAAACACCGGGCAAGGCGCCTGCCAGTCGCCGCTGCCGGGGAAGGCCCGGGGAGTCCTCGGGTTCTGCGGGTCCCGCGCGCTGGCGGCGTCCGGTCACCCGGGGCCGACCCGCGTAGAACCTCTGCCGCGGCTCTTGGGCGACGCTCCCCGGCTCTCGCTGCCTACCGGGGGTCGGAGTCCCGCGGCCTGCGCAGCCGGGCTCTCAGGTAAGCGCTGTCGGGTCCTCACCTCCTGCTGAGCCAAGCCAGCGGGGAGGCCCAGCCTGGCTCCTGCTTCAGGCTGGGGCCTACCGTCCCCTCCTGTCCCTGTGCCACTAGGGGTGCAGCCACAGGACAACCTTTGGGAAGTTTCTGGGGACCCTAGCGGTCAGGACCGGATCCTGTATGGAGCTAGACACGGGCAGCTCCGGGTGCAGCCCGAGCTCAGAGGCAGCCGGAAAGGACAGCCCGGGCTCTGCCTCTGCCTCCCTGGCCTTGCGGAAGGAAAGGGGCAACTCCTCTCAGCTCCGTAAAGAGGAGAGGGATGTGGGGTATGGGACATTGACATCCCCCCCCCCCAATCCTTGTCCAGTTCGGTTGCGTTGGGCTGGAAATTTGTGCACGTCATAGCATTTTGTTGAGCGGGCTCTGTTCTAGGGGGTTGGGTCACGAGGCCTAGGACAGACAGACAGAAAGCAAGTAAATACACCTGCTGCCAATGGAGGCCTAGTGCTATAAACAACACACGGAAGAGCTGGGTGGCGGGGGAGAAATTGGGAGTTGAGGATCAGAAGTTCAAGACCTGCCTTGTCTACATGCTGAGTTGGAGGCTAGCCTGGGCCCCTGAGTCCCTGTCTTTAAAAAAAAATCATACTGAAAGAACACCCAGGTGTGCTAGAGATGCTAAAGTCCACTTGGAGGGGGACGTAATCAGAGAGTCAAGTGATGAGATCAAACTGGGGGAAGATTAGCAAGCACAAAGGCCCCTGAGGTAGGNGAGAGGGAAGTTGATGGGCAGAAAAGGGCAAGAAGGATTGGCGGGAGGCAGGTCACCTGGACCATCCCTTCTTCCTGGTGGCCACAGTGGCCCCTTAGGACAGAGTCTCTTCTCATCACCAAGGCTGACAGGTTCAGAGANAAGCATTGAACNTAGCCTCTAGCCTCTGAAGATTTCCCATGCTGCTTTGCTGCTAGATTTAGAGCCTCAGCAGCCTAGGAGGTAAGCGAGAGAAGCAAGTATTTGGGGCTGCTTGCACTGCTCCCCTCTGGCTGGGTAGAGGTCCCATGTAAGAGCTCAGAAGGTTTGGGCAATCCCATTGCACAGGTGGGAAAGACAAGCTCTCTCAGCCTCTTGGGGTGTGTGTGTAGGTCCCACCTAAGGCCCAGCAGGCTAGCCACAGAGAGTGGGAGGAAGGAGAGGCCTGAGCCGTGGGCAGGAGCCTGGCCTCTGGGGAATGCTCTGAGGTCAGAGCTGCCCTTTCAGGTTTACAGGTGGAAGAAACCTTGCCTCAGTTCCCTGGTCCCCAGAGGCCTGGGCTCCCCCCATGATCCCCTGCTACTCTTTCAAGATGTTGAAGCCCTTCTTTGTCTCAGTCAGCCCTCTCTCCTTCCTCTTTTTCCTGATGGGCCAGCTCCTTTCACTTCTCTGTCACTGCACGTGCCCAAGGCCAGCAGGTCTGGGGAAGGAGAAGCCCTGGGTCTTAGGACAGGGGGNAGGTCTGTGGGTCTACTCGGCCATGCTTNCCCTTCCTTCCTATGATGGGGACCCTGATGGTGCTTGCCCAGTGTTCTTAGGAGGGAAGCACAGGNCACTGAGGCTGTGCACTGGAAGTGTGTCCCCATGTGTTTGTTATCATCACTTCAGTTATTTTAGGAGCACAATCATCATGGCAAGCGCAGAAGTGCATTGTGGTTGACTCCTAGCCCCAGTGCTGCTGCAGCAGGGATATTCTGGGTCAGGAGTTTGGCCTGGCAGCTGATGGGGCTCTGCCTGCTCAGCAGTGTCCACTTGCTCAGGTAGAGTGCATACCTTGAGCTACTACTAGGTATAGAACTATCCAGGGTGCCAGGGTCTGGAGGGGATAGCTGGACTATGGGCAGCAGGTGGCCACACCTCTGAGCATTGTGGCTCCCAGGCGTGAGTGGAGTGGCACAGGTGGTAGCTGACACCTCTGATCCTCCTTCCCTGCATAGGCGCTAGACTCTCTAAGGGCACCTGGGTCCTTGGACTGACCCCCACCCTCATCCAAGCATTCATTCCTTCAACCTGTAGGAAATTCATCTATTGCCTGTGTGGCTTCGTAGATATTTTCATAGCTTGCCTTATTTTGACTATCCCAGCAACCCTGCTAGGTGGCTGTGATTGTCCCTGTGACACTCAGGAGGGAAGTGACTCACCCAAGGTCACACAGCAAGTAGGAGGCAAGGCCAGGAATGCCTGACTTGCCAACTCCATACCCACAGGAGCTGGGAACCAGGCCTGGGGACACAGGCCTGTTGTCACCCTAGCTATTGGGCTGAGACAGGAGAATCACAGGTTCAAGGCTAGACAATGTAGGTAGANCCTGTCTCAAAAGGAGGATTAGGGATGTAGGTCAGCGGTCCAGTGCTTGCCTAGCATAGGTCCAATCACCAGCAATGCAAAATAAAGAAATAAACATCTGATATGTTTGGGAAATTGAGAGGTCAAACTCGAACACCCTGGAGGTGAAGGGGATTTGGGGGCCTTGTGGCTGGGAAGGATGGGTGTCTCTGAATTCAGGGGTTACTAGGAGCTCAAAGGTTCTCTCTGTATCCGCCTTGTGGCTCTGCTCTTTGTTAGCTTTCTCTTTCTCTCCAGAGCTCCAGCCCAGAGCCACAGTTGGCCTGCTGATCTCAGCAGGGTAGGTTCTCACTGGCCAGGGTGCAGGGACTTTCTGGTTGGCCAGGTTTGGATACACTTATATTTCCTGACATTTGTGCTGCGAACCCTTGGACAGAGCAAGGGTGCTGAGCTCCCTCAGGAAAGTGGGGCCCTCTTGCTGGCTGAGCCCTATCTCTTTCTCTGACCTTTCTCACTCTAGACTGTTACAGTAACCCTTTTCTGTCTCACCTTCCCCTAGGCCTGCCCACATGAAACAGGACCCTGTCACCTCTTTGGAAAGACCCTTTTCGGTACTCTGAGAGTGAAATTACATTGCATGTAGGTGTGCTACTCACTCCTGTCTGATCTAGCCTTGCCAACTGTGTTGATCTTTCCAGCTGCCCCAGATGCCCAGCCTATTCTTAAGACCAAGTCCAATTCTACCTCAGGGCTTTTGTATTTGGTGTTCTCTTCAAGGAATGCTCCTTATCCAGAATTTTCCAAGGCTAGCTACTTGGTTGCGTATCATATTGACTAAACACCAACCTAAATCAACCTATGTTCTCTGGAATTCAGCCTTAGCTGTGAAGCAAGGCCATGATAACTAGATAGAAGGCCGTTCTGTCTTGTTTGTCAGTCTGTGGAAGCAGCCTTGGCATGCATGGAGGGACCCACAAAACATCTTCCTTGCTAGTTTTTTACTTCAATACATGTTCTACCTAGTGGTCTAACGTGGCTGTTCTTGTTCCCACCATCACATCNGTATTCCAGCCGACAGGAAGGAAGAAAGGCACGACCCGAAACTGGCTTGTCACACTCTGCTGCTGTCCACGTGGCCAGTCCTTCCTGCAAGGGAAGCTGGGGAAAGCACACTGAAATCCAGGGTTCTGCTGGTAAGTGCAGATACTGGGGACTACTTCCCTGTCTGTGCTGCGTTTCTGTCAGCATGTTCCACTCTGCTGTCTCCAGTGGAAGTTTGCTTTTTAGGCACAAGGGTTTGTGTCTGCTCTCTTCCTGTCCCTGGGAAGAAGACCTCAGGAGGGTAGGCCTTGTCCCTGTCACATCTGAGCAACCCAGTGAGCTGCTGGATATACNAGACACATGCCTGGTCAGATCTGCTGGGCAAGAGAAGGGTGCATGAGTGGAGGCTGGCTGCTCCATTCACCTTCGCCATGGTCAGGACTGGGAAGAAGCCAGCTTCTTTTGGGAGTGTCTACTGGGGACCAGGTACATACCTCCTTACTCTCCCCATCAGCAAGCTGGAGGTGTAACAAATCAGAGCCAGGGCCTGACCCGTTTCNGAGACTGAGCACAGGGGATTTCCCTTCAGCAGAGGTAGCAGAATGTAATGACCCTGAAACTGAGACTGTCCCTGAGTTCCCCAAGCCCCGCCTCTTTCTGCTCTGCTCAGAGATACTATAGTGAACCCACAGGGCTCCTTTCGCAGTACCNTGGACATTGAACAGGAGCTCCAAGCTCCTGGCTGCTCTTGCCACAGATAGGTCACCAGGCCACAACCTTTTCCTGTGAATAGCTTTCAGAAGCTTTTCTGGTAGTATACACGCTTGTGCACCCACGCCTGGGTGGAGTACCTGGGGCTTAGTGTGCCACCCTAGTCTACCGAGTCCTCCTAGCCATGGTTCTGTATTGGTCACGGGTGGCACTGTTGAGTCTGGATCTGCCCACATCCTGTTTGGTAGGCCCATTNATTTTGCCNGCAGTTCAGGCTCATTCTTTTTACTGCCATCTTGTGGTCAAAGGCTGACACTGCTTCACCTGTGCACATCCCCTGCCTTACTGCTGGCTGTTTTGGATAGAGGAGATTCCTTTCAGATCACTGACCCTACTACTGGCACCCATGAGACCTGGGGCTCAGCTTGTCCTGCAGGAGGCCCTACTGCCATCCCCAGACAATCCTCTCACCAAGATTCCTTGTGTAGGGTTTTCTGGTCATCATTAGTCTCCTCCCTCCAGGACATTCTAGGAACCCCAGATCCTCAGCTGGTTCTCCAGGCTGAATGATAAAAACACTGGCCTCTGGGCTACTCTGGTCTCCAGCTTCTCCTGGAAGCCTGGCCTTCTCAGAAGACCCCCTTGGCCCTCTTTGTGCCACTGTTCCAGGCCCTAGAGACCTCTCCTTGTGCTTCTGGGTATCCTCTCCACCTGCATCTCCCTTTCCAGTGCAGCAGAGGGGGATCCCCCTGAGGACCTTAGTGACTGTGTGGCCTCAGAGATCAGNTGGTGGGTGGGTTTTGCAAGGTGGAGTTGCGAGTCACATCATTCAACAGTCCTGCTGGAGGCATTCTGCATCACCATGGCCTCACCAAGAGAATACTGTTCTCAGTGCCATTCCAAAGAGGACACTGAAGCACCAGGAGGCCAAGCAGTAGGGAGCTCTGAGCTCCTNCATCTCTGGAGACTGGAGAGACAATCTGGGCAGCAGCGCCTGAGAGGAGGGACTAGGCCCTGTACCAAGCAAGAGGCCCCTGAGCCTTCTAGTCTTCTACCCAGCAAGTCCCAAGTGTGGCCTACACTTCACACTGCCACTTTNGTTTTCCCTGGGAGCCTTAGACAGAGGGAGGAAGGCCAGGGCCCTGTGCCCTAACTACGTGGGCTTGTCTTCAGGGCCACTGCCGGTGGAATGGCCAGCCTGCAGGAGGCCAATGGAAGCACAGCGTGGCCACCGCCTGCAGCATCCAATATCAGCGAGCCCCACCAATGCNTGCTGCTGCTGTATGAGGATATCGGCTCCTCCAGGTGGGGTTCCTGGCCCCACTGAGGGTTGGCTGTGGGTGGGCTATCAGGGAGTGTTATGGGCTGGGGGAACTGTGTACCTACCTCACCAGTGAACCAGCTTCTGTGCCCCCTGCCAGGGTCCGGTACTGGGACCTCCTGCTGCTCATTCCTAATGTGCTCTTCTTCATCTTCCTGCTCTGGAAGCTTCCCTTAGCTCGGGCCAAGATCCGTGTCACTTCTAGCCCCATTTTTATCACCTTCTACATCTTGGTGAGTTCCCTCCAATCAGTGACAGAAATCCCATCTCTGATTTAAGCACAAAGGGGAAATGAATGAATTGATTCCATAATGAAAATGGCTTCAGGTATGGCTGGATCCAGGGGCTCTACCTCTTGCTCTTTCCTGCACTTGGTTCTTCCCACAGAGATGATGCCAAGGACAGCTGGGAACTCACCTGACTTTTCCAGCTGCACAAGGGAGTCCCTCTTTCCTGGCTGCTAGGGGAGACCTAGCCTGTCCTTGGATTGGCCCACCTAGGATCCCACATTCATGCCTGAGCCAGTAACAGGCTAGCAAGGAAAGGGAAAGATTGAGACAGGCCAGCAGATCATGCTGACCGAGGGANGCAAGTGATCTCTATGGGAAAGCGGCGAACTGGTACAGGAGGGATGGAATGAATGCTGGGTAAGGAAAAAAGTCCACAGCAGCCTGTTCAGTCAGACTCTCCCACTTGTGTGGTGTCTTTGCAGCAGGTTTACCTGAGCAGAGGGCTTGAAGTCTCAGCCCTTGGTGGGTCCTCTGTATGCTGCTTTGGGGATACGGAGCAAGGTTGTACNTGAGGCAGAGGCTCTAAGGGTGCCCTCCCTGGATATATCCCCCATTCCAGGGTGTGGGCTTCCTTTCTCCATATGGACAGGAGCCTGACTGACTGGAATACTCCACACCGAGACTCTCAGATGTCACCTGAGAGCTAAGTGGTCCCTTCTGTGGTCAGGCTCTGAGCTTCCCACTAAAGATGGGTGGTGAGCATGCAAGGAGACCTGGCTATCACCTAAGGTCATAGAGCAGGAAAGCAGCAGGGCTAAGGTCTGAGCCCCAACTGTCCGGTTCTCTAATCACAGGGAGCTGATGGGGCTTTGGATGGGCAGCAGTGGAGTTTTCCATTCCTGAATCCTCTGCTAGAACATGCCTTCTGTGTCCCACTCTGACCCACCCTGTCCCATCCCTTGTCTAGTTAAAGCCTGTCATTCTTGAGTAGATCCTGCAGAAGGGAGGCATTGTTGGTTCTGACACTACACTCTCTTCTCTTGCTCTGCAGGTGTTTGTGGTGGCCCTGGTAGGCATTGCCAGGGCTGTGGTTTCTATGACAGTCAGTGCCTCTGATGCTGCGATAGTTGCTGACAAGGTGCAGGGGGGGAGGCCGGCCTGGTGGAGGTTATGATGTGCCCTCTGTACCCTGATCCTATTGGAGAGACTTAGGGATGTCTGGCTGGGTGGAGCTCACCCCCAGCTGACCCTGTGCCTTTCTGTGCCCAGATCCTGTGGGAGATCACTCGCTTCTTCCTGCTAGCCATTGAGCTGAGCGTGGTCATCCTGGGCCTTGCCTTTGGTATGCATGCTGCAGGGTTGTCCTCCAACCTGGGCTGGCTCTCCCTACCCTTCCTGCAGTTGTCCAGAGATGGCTCTTAGGAGGAGGGGCTGACTCACCCCTGTGCCTTACAGGTCACCTAGAGAGCAAGTCCAGCATCAAGCGGGTGCTGGCTATCACCACAGTTCTGTCTCTGGCCTATTCAGTCACCCAGGTATGTGGTGGTGGTGTCAAGGGTCATGTTTCCAAACTCAAAGTGTTCCCAAGGAGTCACATGAACTAGGCAGGGCCAACTTCCCCTGGACACAGACTGTAGGTGAGCCTAGGAAAGACTAAGAAATGTGTGAGAGCTAGTGCCTAATCAGGCACCCTGAGAGTATATGCTGTGGGCCTTTTCTAGGCTGCACCTTGACGGCTTTGTCCACAAGGGACTCATCGAGGGTCTGAATTGCCCCTGGAGTTAGGTGGGTGGGCATGGCTGGGGTTTGGGCTGGGGCAGGGCCTGGCATACGGGTGCCCTGGGCTCTGCAAGGGAAAGCCAAGAGAGGCTTCAGTGGTAGAACTGACCTGACCTCCTTGCCTACTACAGGGGACTCTGGAGATCCTGTATCCTGACTCCCATCTTTCTGCTGAGGACTTCAACATCTATGGCCATGGTGGCCGCCAGTTCTGGCTGGTCAGCTCTTGCTTCTTCTTCCTGGTGAGGTCTGGCGTGCTCCCTGGGGGCAGGTGAAGTAGCCTGGCCTGGCCCGGCCTCCCTGTCACCCCTATCTCTGCAGGTCTACTCACTGGTGGTAATTCTCCCCAAGACCCCACTGAAGGATCGTGTATCCCTGCCCTGTGAGTATCTGCTGGAGCAGGGGCATGAGGGCACTAGTCTGCTCCCAGACTGCAGTTGGGGATCCCTGCGGAGGGGAAGAACCCCAAGGTTTATACCTGGGCCCTATGGGTAGGATGGTTCAGAAGCTCATGACCTTTACTCCCCAGCACGGAAGAGTTTCTACGTGTATGCAGGCATCCTGGCCACACTCAACTTACTGCAGGGGTTGGGGAGTGCTCTGCTGTGTGCTGACATCATTGAGGGGCTCTGGTAAGAGGGTACCCACCATGGGAGTGGGGTGAAGTGGCTACCACTGTGGCAGGAGGGGTCCCCACTCCCTTGGGCAAGGCATTGGGTCAGGGCAGGCCCACAGGCCCTGGCCATGCTGACCTGCTCCCTGCCACAGCTGTGTGGATGCCACCACCTTCCTATACTTCAGCTTCTTTGCACCGCTCATCTATGTGGCCTTCCTCCGTGGCTTCTTTGGGTGAGTTATGGCCAGACCTCTGCACTCCAATGTGGCTGAGCCTGCAGCTACTGTGTGTGCATGGCCAGGGAGNTGGGTGCACAGAGGGCACTGAGTGGCACACTGGAGCATCTGTGTAGATGCTCTCTGTGTATGTGTAGCAAGCACAGACAGGTACAACCTCCACCTCCCCTAGAGATAGGGATGCAGTTTAGCAGTGTGCTGTTCTATTACCTGTTTTGTCAACANNCATCTACTGTGCGCTAGACCCTGCTGTACCCCAAAGACACCAGGAGAGTAAAGCAGGTGTGAGTGCACTCAGGGAGCATGTACCTGGAAGGGACTCTGAGGGTTCACAGTGAACCCTACTTGGAGGATGTGCTGTGTGCATAGGTGGATGTGGGGAACATCAGAGACTAGGATGCAAAGGCAGGGACTGGCTCCTACCCAAGCCTCATCTGGTGGAGTGCAGGCAGGGGTTTGCTCTCCTGTCAGGGCTAGGGTGGTGGACTTGGAACATCTCTGGGGAGGCCTAGGGAGCCTAAGAGGTGAGGCTGTATTGGGCTGCTGCCTGCTCCCATTTGCACAGGCTGCTGCTCTTTGAGCTTCTTCTAGCTATCCCAAAGATGGTGACCAGGTTCAGGAGCAGGTAGTCATGTGCTACAGGCATGGGGGTCACACTTGGCCAGGGTTGGTGAAGGCTAGGGTTTATTGTCACCCATGGGGACTGATAGACCCATGGGTGAAGAGGTATAGAAGCTCTTGCCCCATCTCTCAGGCGTGGGTGGACCAGCTTCAAAGCAAATCTTGGTGGGCTCAAGGGTTCTGCAGGTTCCTGCAGACAAGCTAGGGTTCTGCCTGGCCTCTGCTCCTCCTGACTGCAGTGGCTCCTCTGCACTCTCTCACCAGCTCAGAGCCGAAGATCCTTTTCTCCTACAAATGCCAAGTGGATGAGACTGAAGAGCCAGACATGCACCTGCCACAACCCTATGCGGTGGCCCGGCGTGAGGGCATAGAGTCTGCAGGACCTGCGGGGGTCTCAGCAGCCAGCTACTCCAGCACACAGTTCGACTCCGCTGGAGTGGCCTACTTAGATGACATTGCCTCCATGCCCTGCCACACGGGCAGCATAAACAGCACAGACAGCGAGCGCTGGAAAGCCATCAATGCCTGAGTGGGCACCTAGGCATCAGGGAGGCCTGTGAAGACAGATGGGCTCCCAGGTGGAGCGCAGTGCAGTTGAGGAACTCATGTGGATAGTAGCCCTGGGCAGGTGTACCTGCACCCCAGGATACAGGCTTCTTCCTGTTTACCACCCCCAATTCCCCTTTGCCACCTGTGCTCCAGCTTGGGACCCCTGCCTTCCCAGCACTACATTCCTACTGGGGTCCTGCCTGCCTATCCCCTGTCCCTTACCCATAGCTCTCAGCCTCTTCAGCCACAGGGCTGCAGTGTGTATATTTTCTTGATCTATTTTTTAATAAAAGCAAAAAGAGTAGTAGATGTGGGCTGGTGCCTTTCAGCAGCAGGACCATATAGGTGGCAGGGAGGTCCCCACCAGGGATGTCTCCAGAATGGCTGCCAGGGCAGGGTAAGGGGCAGGTCACTGTTACTTGTTGAAGGGGAAGAGACCAATATGGAAAGAAGGGAGTTCTGGGGAGCTGAGGTCTCCCTACCATGTTCAGTAGGTGGAGCCTGTGGTCCCTACTACCTTCAGCNCCTTAAGCTGTCATCTTGGGCTGCCCATCTCCAGTTATGTCATCTGTAAAGTAGGGCCAGAGAGACCCCTATGGCCCTGTGTGCCACCAGTCACCTGCCATAGAAACTGATTTTAAGTCTCTGGAACAGTGCATTGATTGATAGTGNCTGAGAGTATAATGGTAGCTGACAGAAACAGGTGGAAAAAAATGCTGGGCTAGAGTGATTTGGCAGTTAAGAACATGGTGGCTCCTACAGAGATTTGGATTTGATTCCCAGTACCTCTATGGTGACTCAAAACCATCTATCATTCCAGTCCCTGGGGATCTGCCNTCTTCTGACATCTTCAGGCACCAGGCACACACGTGGTGCACAGACATCCTTGCAGACAAAACATCCATATACAAAACATCCAAAATTTCAAGAAAATTCTGGAACTGTAGGATATTCTACAAGGCATGGTGTGGAAAGAGGACTCAGNGTNGTTGGTGACCTCTAACTGTCCCTGAGCAGGAGGCTGCCGAGGTCAGAGCCAAGCCAAATGGTCAGAGCCAAGAGGTGACCTCAGCTCAGCTGGGTCCCCACCTGCCCCAGTGGCTCAGNCAAGGGGGTGCCAAGGGCACAGCCCCTAACATTATGTTGTCATGTGGTCCCAAGGCCCAGAAGGACAATGCTGGCCTGAGCATTGCAGATGACCCGGTATGGTCAGTAAGCTTCAATCCTGGTGGTGAGGGGACAGACCACAACACTGCCAGAATCTCTGGGAGCTTCTTCCAAGTGGTACACTTGGAAGTGTGCCCTGTGGCTTACATGGGAGCCTGGTCTGAGGGTGCAGATAGCTTGCTCTCACTGAAATAATGGTGACTGTTGGAACCACTAAGGAGGATTGGATAGTCAAGTCCAGAGCTGGGTGGGTTCACATCTCTGCTGTTGTGTGTGTGTGTATGTGTGTGTAGTGGGGAGGAGTAGGCTGTGATATCACAGTAGCAAACTTTGCTTGTCAGAGCTGTCACTGAGCAAGCTGTTAAGAGTACAGAGGGAACCACTACAGAGCTGAGGCACATGCCAACTAAAAAAAAATGATTTATTTATGTGAATGTGTGTTTGTCTGTGTGGGTATATGCTGTGTGGGTGTGTGGGTGGGTGGGTGTTCACAGAGACCAGAGGAAACCTTGGATTCTTTGGAGCTGGAGTTACAGGGCATTATGCACAACTCAAAATGGGTAACTCAGTTGTGGCTGGTTTTGGTTTGGTTTTTTGTTTGTATCTTTCTTTTGGTTTCTCAAGACAGGGTTTCTCTGTGTAGCCCTGGCTGTCCTGGAACTCGCTTTGTAGACCAAGCTGGCCTCAAACTCATAGAGATCCGCCTGCCTCTGCCTCCCAAGTACTGGGATTAAAGGCGTGCACTACCGTGCTGGTTGTGGTGGCTAGGTTTATGTCAACTTGACATAAACTAAAGTCATCTGAGAGGAGGGAACCTCAATTGAGAAAATGACCCCATAAGATCAGGCTGTAGGCAGGTAAGCCTGTAGGCCAGTGTTCTCAACCTTTCTAATGCTGCGACCCTTTAATACAGTTCCTCATGTTGTGGTGACCCCCAACCATAAAATTATTTTTGTTGCAACTTCATGACTGTAATTTTGCTACTGTCATGAATTGCAATGTAAATACCTGTGTTTTCCAATGGTCTTAAGAAACCCATGGGAAAGGGTTATTTGACCCCTTTGGGGGTCGTGACTCACAGGTTGAGAACCACTAATGTAGGGCATTTTCTTTATTAGTGGTTGATGTGAGGGGGTCCAGCCCATTGTGGGTGAAAATGCTCCTGAGCTGATGGTTCTGGGTTCTATAAAAAAGCAGGCTGAGCAAGCCAGTAAGCAACACTNTTCCATGGCCTCTGTCAGCTCCTCCCTCCAGGTCCTTGACGTTTGAGTTCCTGCCTTGACTTCCTTGGATAATGAACTGTGATATGCNAGTACAAGGAAAACCAAGGCTTTCCGTTTGGTCNTGGTGTTCCATCACAGCAGTAGAAGACATCGGCCCTCTGTAAGAGTAGTTTCTGCTCTAAACCAATGAGCCGTCTCTCCAGCTTCTGGTTTTTGTTTTATAAATAAATACAGACACTATTCACACGTGGAAAAGCAAAACAGAGCAAGGCATAAACTTCTTGCAGGTTGACGTGTGGCAGGAGGTGACCTTCCCCCTCTGACCCTGAGTTTATTTCCACACATAGGGCAGGGGCCAGGTGACCTGGAATGGTGGAGCTAGCCTGCCTACAGTGCTTACCAGGAAGCTGTTACCATTTCACCTTTGTACTGTGAAAGCTCGCAGCTGCTCATGCCCCAGCACAGTGGGTCTTGGTGGTCTTTCCAAGCAGGTGGGAGAAGGGCTCCTCCTTAGGAGCCCGTGTGTGAGTACTCACTCATGACCAGCAAGCACTCTGGATAGACTTGATGTTGCCACAATGAACAGTACAACTTCACATCCTTATAAATTGGCCCGTGGGGATTTATGCAAGAGCAGTTGCCAGAATTCACAGTTAAATTAGTTTTAATCAGTCTTCTGCAGGGACTCTGTTATCCTCCCAGATGTGGTCTTATTTTTCTTCCCTACTGTAACAGAAACCCTGATTTTCTTTTTTTTGGGGGGGGGCATGGGGGTGGTGGATGGAGGATGCGTAACTGTCCCTAATTGAAGTCTGTTGAAGCCTATGCTTTCTAGCCTCCCCTGAGTGATGTGGGGCCCAGCAGCCAAGTTTTGGTCAGTGGGATGGAATGGGCAAGCAATATTCTGAAAGAGAGGGACTGGGCTCTTTCCAGCTCATGGAGATGTCCTTGTAATGGCTGTAGTAACAGTAGCCATCTTGAACCATAGGTTAACTTGGGGACCAGAAGCCTCTCATGCAACAAGATCGAGGGGCTGATATCCCTGACACTGCTATGTATCTGCTATGGCCTTGGAATTCAGCTTTCCAATAGCTTTTGGAATGAGCAAGATAAATGGCTATCTTGTTTAAACACATTGGGCTTTTCCCTCACATTTGAACCTAATCTTAGCCAACACACCAGGCTGCCAGTCACACGCTGTGCACGCCTTGTCTTTCTGAAGAGCCTGCCTTGGGCAAAGACTGTCAGCCAAACAGCCAGGCTGACTGTGGTTTATGCCAGCACCTACTGCTTTGAACTCTCTGTGGATGAAGTCTCCAGGCCAACTGCAGCTGCTCGCTGCCAAAGCACTCGGGTTCCTGAAGGCTTTGGCCATCGTTTGAAGCCCTTTGTGTGAGAGCTTTTAACCGGCACAAGCCTGAGGGAACTCTANCAGCTATTTTCATCCAGACCAGAGGGAAAGCAGCAAAAGGCCTGTGATTGGTACAAAAACAGTTCCTCATTTGCATGAGGGACTGCTATGATTGGGGACAAAGTGGTCCCTTATTTGTATGTTGTAAATAAAGTCCCTTACGAACAGGAAGGGCTGGGCTGTGGCTGGTGCAGACACCCTTGCCACACACACACCCTTTGAAGGCTGCCACTCTTTCAGTCTGGTGACCATCCTGTGCTGCCCCCTGGTGTCATTACAAGAGGAACTTCAGCATCAGCTCTGAAGGTAGCTGAGGACTTCTGGAGAGCAGAGGAGACAAGATGGCAGAAGGGGTGGTGGAGAGCTGAGACTGAAGGACGATGGAAGGCTGTGAGAAATTACAAGTCCATGTATTGGAGGAGTTCCCAGGCTCTGTAGTTTTTCTTCTTCTTCTTTTTTTTAGATTTATTTATTTATTTATTAGGTATACAGTGTTCTGCCTACATGCATGCCTGCACACCGGAGAAGGGCACAAGATCTCATTACGGATGGTTGTGAGCCACCAGGTGGTTGCTGGGAACCGAACCAGGGCCTCTAGAAGAGCAGTCAGTAACCTCTGAGCCATCTCTCCAGCCCCTCTACAATTCTTTT
>LZPO01087158.1:532844-546421 GCA_001675575.1 Neotoma lepida
CTGGGACTCTGCTAGAGAGTCTGTGGGTATGTGGGTCCCTTAGAGGGAAGAGTATGTGGCTGTGTGGGTCCCTTAGAGGGAAGTCACATCCTCATAGCAATGTGCCCCAATCCACAAGCATAGGTGATCTCTCACTTAGATCTTTCAAATTTTCTTTAAATAATATTTTGTAGTTTCTAGAATTTTAAAGCCTTCTGCTAAGTTTATTTCTTAGAATTTTATTCCTTTNGATTCTGTTATGAATGCAATTATCTCCTTTGTCTTCTTTTTCTTTTTGAGATAGGAGCTTACACTGTAGCCCAGACTGGCTTCAAACTTGTAACAATCCTCCTGCTCTCTGGGATTACATGTCATGTACTTATAAATTCTCTGCTGTGTTAATTTAGTCNATTTTCAGATATTGAGCCAACCTTGCATTCTTGGAACAAATCTACCCTTACCATGGTATATAATTTAATTTGTGCATGTTGGATCTGGTTTGCTAGTGTTTTCTTGAGGATTTCTGAATCCTTAGTAATTACAGATATAAGTCTGTCATTTTTAAATTTTTGTTTTTTTGAGACAGAGTCTCATCTAGCCAANGCTGGCCTTGGGTTCTTGAACTTCCCACTTCTGATTCCTGAGTTCTGGGATTGCAAGTGTGTGCCTCCACACCAGACTTGTAATTCTCTTTTCCTGAGCCATCTTCATCTCACTCAGGTAATGCTGGCCCCACAAACAGTGTGAGGTTCCCCCTCCTCTCCTGTCATCTTGAAGCCTTTTCCTCTTTAACTATTGGCAGTTGTGAAGCTATTTGGTGTTGTGGAATAGAATATTTGTTTAATTATGTAGAGATGTGTTGCATTTGTTTGTGTTGCAGAATAGTTATTTTAACTATGTAAAGATGTGTTACATTTGTTTTTGCTGCATTTGTTTAACTATATAAAGATGTGTTGCTGTTTCACCTTGCCTGCCTAAGGCACCTGATTGGTCTAATAAAAGGCTGAACTGCCAATAGCTAGGCAGAGGAAGGATAGACGGNGCTGGTGGATTGAGAGAAAAGGGGAGCCAGCCAGCTAGCCAGGGGCCAACCAGCTAGACACAGAGGAAGCAGAAAAGTAGGACGTACAGAATGAAAGGTAAAAATCTCTCAGGCAAAACATAGATGAAGAGAAACAGGTTGAATTAAGTTATAAGAGCTAGTGGACAAGCATAAGCTAAGGCCGAGCATTCGTAACTAATAATAAGTCTCCGTGTCATGATTTGGGGGCTGGTGGTCTNAGACAGCCTGCTACAATTTGAACCTAGACTTTGCTTTGTAGGTTGCTTTGATGATTAATTAATCTAGTCTGCTTGTTTATTTATTTATAAATTAGTTCTGGTAGTTTTGTTCTGTGAAATATATATATTTCTTGTAATTTATCCATTTTTTTGCCATATAGTATGGGCATAGTATTTCTTTATAATCTTTATTTCTCTCAGGNTATCAGTAATGTCACTTCTTTTATTTCTGGTTCGAGCAGAGTTTTGTTCCTCTTTTCTAAGAACTAGCTTTGGGCTTTACTCATCCTTCTCTATGGGTTTTGTATTCTTTGTTTCATAAATTCTAGCCTTTACTCATGAAGGCCTGAAGCTTTTCTCTTTCCAGTATCTTAGGAGCAAAGTTAGACTAGTATTTTGAGAGCTGGGTATGGTGACACATGCNCATAGTCTTAGCACTTAGAGGCAAGAGGATTGCTGTAAGTACCAGGTCAACCTGGGCTGTATTGTGAGACCCTGTCTCCAAAAACAACGTTCATTTGTGGTCTTCCCTTCTTCACTCAGGCATGGCAGCTGTTCAGTTCCCTTGCACTACTGTTTTGCCTGCATCCTGTATGTCTTGGTTTGTGTATTCATTTTTAGTCATGTGAAAGTCTTTTTTTTTTGTAGTTACTATTTGTTTTCACCATATAAATATTTTTCTAGGGATTAAATCAAAGGCCAAGCATACACCAAGCAAGTGCTCCACCACTGAGCCACATCCCTAGCTGTTTTTGCATTTGACTTTGAGACAGGGTTTTACTAACTTTCTCAGGCATCCTTGAACTCACTCTGTATTCCAGGTGGAACTTGTGATCCTCCTGCCTCAGCCTTTAAAGGCTTGCACCAGCAGGTCCAGTTTACCATACACATCTTACTGTTCAGATCATCTTCAAACCTGGACTACCTTAACTACAATTGTCCTAGGGGGCATTGCTCCCATATGACTCTCTCTCTCTTTCTGTTTTTCTTAAGATATTTTGTGTCCCATATTATATGTGTTTCTGTGACAAACNCAGGGAANGTTGTTGTGATTACTATAATGTCACCATTGACCATGCAGCTCAATGCCTGTTTACATACACTTTCTGTGCTGTGCACAGATATGTTACATAAATTACNTTCTTCTTTAAAAATTTTTTATTACATTTATTTATTTATTGTGTATATGTGCACATACAGTAGCATATGTAGAGGTCAGAAGACAACTTGCAGGTGTCAGTTCCCTCCTTCCATTATGTGGGAATTAAACTCAGTCAATCTAGTGAATCCTGTAAGTTTTAGGAGCTTCCTGGGTCTTGTAAGTTTTATTTCCTCAGTTTTATGAGCCTCTCTCCTCCTCTCCAGGAAACAATGCTTGAATGTGGAGGGAACCTCTGCGCAGTGGGCATGGTACACACCTGTAATTTCAGTTCTCTGAGGCTGGAGGATCACAAGTTTGAGATGGACCTGAGACCCAGTCCAAATATTTTCTTATATTTCTTTATTGATATTCTCTGTTTGATACACTGTTCTCACCACACCTTTCTGTACTTCCTTAGGTACACATTCCTTCAGTTCTGTGAGCATAGAGATGATTTCTTTAATGTCATTTTCTGTTAATTCCAGCTTTGCTGGCTTTCACAGTTTGGATTGCTTGATTTAAAAAGCCATATGGATTATGCTTCTTTATGAACCTTATAATTTTTACTGGAAACTTCAACTTTTGGATAATGTATTATGGGAATTCTGGGCTCTGGTCCCCATAATTCCAAGGGGCCTATTGTTGCAATTTGATTTTTTAGTTTTTGTGCCTTGCTTGGTAGAGGGTAACTTCTACTTCCTGGTTGCCCTCATCTGGAGCTTGGCCCCAGCAACAGGGATCTGGGGACCAAATGGGAAATTCTGAAGGTCTCCTCCCTTGGGACGAAAGGCTCACCCCTGAGCTTGGCTGGCAGAGGGCCCTGTGTTCTGGGATGCAGCCNTCAGGGATGGAGTCTGCATCAATGCTTGGGACCGAGGTAGAAGGGATCACTACATNCCACACTCTTACACATCTAAGTTTTCACTAACAGATGTTGCTTTGTTTGATGTTTTCTCTTAGGACCATTTCCAGTGGCTTTACTATTTTTAAAATAAGTATTTATGCCATAACAACTTAATCGCCACAGACACCACACAGCCTGTCAAGCCTTGGATCAGGCTGAACGTGGCTGCTTTCCTTTCTTGTTTGTATTGATTTTCACACAATAACCACAGCAATCTCCAACACCCCAGCTTTGCAAAGATACGATGCTGTCTAAATGAACATTGCCATTTAGAGCTGAAGTACAAACTCCTTCAAGCTAATTGTGTTATTTCCTTTCAAAATCTAAAATACCTGCCTCACCCCTAAATACTTGCTTTCATGGACTGTGGGCTGTCTCTTTCGTTAGGCNCATACACGAATTTTGTTACGTTTTATTTTTTTTGAGACAGGGTCTAGCTCTGTAGCTCAGGCTAGCCTGGAACTCACTATGTAGCCCAGACTGGCCTAGATCTCATGGCAATCCTCCTGTCTTAGCTTCTGAGTGCTGGAACTACTGGTATTGTATCACCATGTCTGGCCCCTTTTGCNATTTCTGGTGGAATTGCAAACACCACCAAGAAGAAGCAACCCATGCCAGTGTCTTTACTGTTTGCTCCATCCCCAGCACCCTGGGGACCATACCTTGGTGAGCCTCCACTCTTTGGTGCACAATCTTATACCTTTAAGAATATTTGAGGGGCTGGAGAGGTGGCTCAGAGGTTAAGAGCACTGACTGTTCTACCAGAGGTCCTGAGTTCAATTCCCAGCAACCACATGGTGGCTCACGGCCATCTGTAATGAGATATGGCGCCCTCTTCGGTATACATAATAAATAAATCTTAAAAAAAAAGAATATTTGAACAGCCTTGTTGTCACACTTTCATGTTTGAGCTCAGCAAAAGAGCTGGCTTGATATTGTCTAGAACTGAGTGCGGGTGATGTCTTTTCAACTTGTAGAAATGCATGCCTTCTGTGGTAGGCAGCGGGTAAGCCTAACAGCTCTTCTGTCAATGGAGTACACCTTCCTGTGAGAACCAATGATTCTTTTGTCTGGAAAANACAGTTTTGGGTATTCCCAAGTGGGATAATGTTGCCACAAAANATTGAGGTGGGAGGCAAGACCCTTTGACTATGGTGGGGAAGACTTGTTGTTTAGGCTCAGCATGAATGCAAAAATACTCAATAAAATATTAGCAAACCGAATCCAAGAACACATCAAAAAAATTATCCACCATGACCAAGTAGGCTTCATCCCAGGGATGCAAGGATGGTTCAACATATGGAAGTCTGTCAATGTCATACACCATATAAACAAACTGAAAAAAAAAGCCCACATGATCATCTCATTAGATGCTGAAAAAGCCTTTGACAAAATCCAACACCCCTTCATGATAAAGGTCTTGGAGAGATCAGGAATTCAAGGAACATACCTAAACATAATAAAGGCAATTTACAGCAAGCCAACAGCCAACATCAAACTAAATGGAGAGAAACTCAAAGCGATTCCATTGAAATCAGGAACAAGACAAGGCTGCCCACTATCCCCATATTTATTCAATATAGTACTTGAAGTTCTAGCTAGAGCAATAAGACAGTGTGAGAATTGAACGAGCCTGTAGAGGAGGATGCAGAAGAACATCTCCCTTGGCGTAGGCTCCAGAGGAAGAGAAGAGCACCAGGCACGANATACCTCGTGATGGGAATGGCAGCTTCAGGCCCCTGATGAATCATGTTCAGTTGGAGGTGATATAATGACCTTTGTTACCTGTCCAAACTTTTAATGAACTTTGTTTGACCTAGCAAATACCCCTGTGGGTTAGTCAGCTTTATNTTGCCNTGACAAAATACCTAGAAAAGTCAACTTAAAAGGGGAAAAGGTTTATTTGGTTCCCANTTTNAGAGGTTTCAGTCTGAGGTCACTGACNTCATGGTGGGAGCATGTGGTGGAGCAGAGCTGGTCATCTATCGGTGGCCAAGAAGCTACGAGAGACAGGAAATGACCAATATGGCCCCAAGGACACACTTCCAATGACTTGATTCCTCCCATCCACCTTCTAGAGGTCCCACTAACCCCCAACAGAAGCTGGGGTGGGCACTTATGAGTCAAACTATAGCACCTTGACTTAGTGGCATCTTTGGGAATGCAGAGGNGCTCTCCCTAGGGTGAAGAAGGTGCAGTTAAATCAGGCACACAGCCTGAGGTGGTGGAGATGATGTATGTATGGATGCCTGCAAGAGAGAATTCCAGCATTATTAATGCCCTGGATGTCTCTGGGGACTTGGAANCACCAACTGAGCTTTCCCGTCACANACGTTTCAGTGCTCAGACCTCATTTAGTTGTTCTGGCAGACACTGGTCTTGGGTCTTTGCAAAGCTCCTTGAGGTCCCCCTGGCAGCCAGTTGAGAGGTCCTAGCTCTGCCCCCTCCATCAGCCATGTCCATCCTCTCCTCCTTCATCCCTATGGAGGAGCTGAGCCCCACACTAGCCACCTTGTGAGATGTGATCAAACACCAGGTCTTTATTGCCGGTAACTCAGGCACGACAGCTTAATGACAACAGACAGGTGATTAATGGGGACACAAGCAGAGAAACAAGGCNCAGTGAAATTTCTTTGTCATTTCTCTTAGCAGGTCAGATCTGATTTTAGCACTGTGTGTGGCCTGTACTTTCCCAAGATGGCCTTAATCATAACCCCTTCCTATGGGGCCCTCTGGCCTGTGACTGCAACATTCTTGCTTCAGAGAGATATGGTTCATCTTCCTGACCCTGTTTGAGTCAGAGATGTCCCTCAGGCATGTTTCAACATTTGGTCTCCAGCACGTGTCCCTGTTTCTGCAGGCTGTAAAACCTGTGGAAGGTGTGGCTTTTCTGGGAAAAGTGGGTTGGTGGGAGAGGGTGAGTCTTGAGGCCTGGCCCCAGTTCTTGACTGAGCACTCTCCAATTTCTGTCTCCTGATGNGGTGTGACCTGTGACATGCTCTGGCCACCATGAACTTCATCGAGCCTTCCCCACTAGGAAGAACTNTACCACCTCAGTCTGTGAGCCTCCTCTGGCTCCTTCTCTCAGGTGTTTTACCACAGTGATGAGGAAAACTGGCCAATGCCATCCCCTACCTTGGATCTGGTTGCATCTGGGTCTTCTTCAGCATGGGCTTTGGCAACAGACATGCTGTGACACGTATCCAGGCAGCTACTGCCTTTCTGTGGGGATACTCCTGCTAGGATCTCTGAGCCATGAGAGAAGTTCAGCTGGGCTATGGACAAGAGGACTTGTGTCCTGTCTAGTCCTTGTTCAGCCTCAGCAGACTGTGGCCTCACCCAATGTCTGTCTGCAACTGTGCAGGAGGTTTCAAGTGGGACTGACTCAGCANAGCCCTCCTGGGAGTGGTCAGCCAAGAACCCATGTGCAAATGCTAATGGGGCTTGTCCAGTACACTGAGTTTTAGTGTAATGTTGTTAAGTAGCGGCAGTATCTGAAACACGCTAGACATTGCTGTTGGACTCCACCAAACCAAACCATACCAAACCGAACCAAAACAACAACAACAAAACCAGGTCTGATGTGAACAGGCCTGGTGTGAACAGCCATGCCTACTTAGCCATGCAGGGAGCGCAGTCCAGCAATGTGCAGTGTGGATGGTGGAGGGATGACCTGGCTGTCCTCAATCTGCTCTTCCAGCTGTACTCATGGGCACCACTTGCCTGGACTGGTGTCCTCATTTGTAAACTGAAGACTCAAGCAGAATTGTCATGTGGGGGTCATAGCTGGCATCAGCTGCCACAAATTCATACCTGAGATGGACTCATTGTCTCTGCTCTATAGGTCATGAGTTTGAGGTCAGGCCAGCATCCTAACTTCTTACTGTGTGTTGTGTGATCTCTTCTCTGGGCACACTTGCAGAGAGGAGATTCTCCCTATGAAGACACTAATTTTGTTGGATCCAAACCCCACTCAAGTTCATGGCCTCATTTAACTGAAATTTATTCCTGGTAGGTTATATCTCCAAATATAGTGTGGGGTGAGGATATGGGGTCAGTGTGAAATTTGAAGGGGACACAATCAGTGTAGGGTGGACAGTTAAGGAGTTGGCCCCTGTGGCATGTAAGAGCCTGAGGTTCATGTTATTACAGTTGCCACCTTCAGGTTCTTACCCTCTCTCCTGTGTGCCATTGGCTCATGGCCTGAGATGCTTCTGCTTGTTAGCAATATCTGCTACGGTCTTGGGAGGGGAACTGGGGCTTGCATGCCAGGATTTCCCTGGGCCTGTGGTTAGCCACCCACCTGGGCTCTGTAGCTCTGAAAATCCTCTCAACTCAACCCAGCCATCTGCTGCCTCCCCATTGGCTGTTCTGGCCAGCACCCGATGAAAGGCGAGGACTAGCTGAATAATCTTGGTTGCAGCTGCTTTGCTTTGTGCCTCAGTTTGACCGTCAGGAACCTGACTTGAGGGTGTGAAGCTCCCAGAAGATAGATTCTGTCAGGGTGGGTGCCTGGTGACTGCCTGGCTGCAGGTGGGGGCAGTGAATGCAGGCAGGCCCTTGCTTGCCTTATGGGGTAGGTATTGATTTGTGGGCTTCCTCCACCCCTGACTATACGAGCATCCTCAACATGCTCTTGGCTGTTCTGATGCCCTGTTGCCTTGGAGACCACTCACAGACTTCCTGGGGCTGAGGACAGAGGAGACAGTTCTGGGGTGCTGGGAGGACAGAATGACATCTTGGAGCAGCCCACAGGCATGTACCACATGCCAGTCCTTTGCTCTCAACTGCACGGCAGGAAAACGGAGGCTGAGAGTGGTCCTGTCTGGCTCTGGGCCAGGGCAGACTCTTCAGACTGTTAAGGAGAACTGTAGCTGTCTTCTGTCTTCTACACGCTCAGTGGGCNTGAAGCCAGCGGTGGCCCAGCTGAGGGGCCATCAGGGGGCTACTGTAATGTGGACCTTCAAGGCCTGTGGCTGTCACGTGTCTCTTACAGTTTCTGTCCCCTTCAGAATCATGAAGCTTCTCACCACGGCATCTGTAACGCCCATGCGCCTTCTAGAGCATGCCACAGACATTGGCTCATTCATATCCCAAACAGTTGTTGGAGACGGGGCCTTCACCATTCTCATAGGCAAGGAANCTGAGGCATAGAGAAGTTAAGAATCTTGTCTAAACTCACGCAGCTAAGTAGACAGNCATGTATGAACCCAGCAGGATAATCTGCATTTGTCCCCCNGGGTCCATGGTGTGCCCTTCTCTGACCTTAGCCACCCTGGGACCAAAGCCTTTGGTGAGACATAGCCAAGAGCAGGCAGTGGCAGAACAGAGGCGTGGAAGGGTGGAGGTAGACCTTTGACCTCTGCTCCCTCCTGCTATGGTGGACTTTGAGACTAGTTGCGGCCCAGCCCTGTGGGTCCAAGCTCTGCTCAGCCTGGGCATGACTGGGGCAAATCACCTGAGTTTCCTTATCTGAAAAATAGGGTGGAAATGGGAGGGGTGGTTCACCCCTTTGATCCCAGCACTTGGGAAGGAGAGGCGTCTGAATCTGTGAGTTTGAAGCTAGCTGGGTTTACATAGCAAGTTTTAAGCCAACCAGGGCTACCTAGTTAAGAGCCTGTCTCAAAACTAAAACCAACAGACAAACAAGCAAACAAGCCATGGTGTAGGACAGTTACTTGTCCAAGGCCATAAGCTAGAGTGTGAAGTTGCCTCTGAATTTAGGTCCTCTGACATTAGTATCTCCTGCAGACTTGGGCATGACCCTGGGTTCCTTGTGGCCTTCCATGTCACAGTCCTCAGAGCTCCCATAACTTCTCTCACTGACTTCGATGGTGGGCTCCGTCATNGCCATCTCAGTGACCAGTTGTCTTTCCCCCTTTCCATGAGGTCCCCCCACTCCCCACCAAGGGCCTCATTGCTCNTCAGCGGCAGCACTTGCCTTGGTCAGAGGAAGGGCTTGGGACATCCATAGGATTTAAGTGCCTGAGGCTTTGGGGACATGGAGATCTTCCAGGTCTCAGCANTACTCTCTCCAAAGACCACTGAGTAAGACAGGGGCAGTGCTTAGAGGCCAGAGTGGCACTGGGGGNTCCCCTTGCTGTGAGACAAGGTTTCTCAAGGTGCTTCAGAGACAAGCATGGGATGGAGATGAAGCCTGAGGGGCCAAGGAGGCCCAAGCCCTAGAGCCCATCACCTCATTGCTGACCAGCAGCACTGTGGCAGAGGCCTTGGCAGGACCATGAGTTGGGATGGGCAGGTCAGGATAGTAGCAGAGGTTTGGCCCAGGAGACAGAGACCTCTGATCCTCTCTGAATTATGACTCACCATCCTTGAAAGACTACCTTCTCCTAATGACACGGTTGGGAGAGTCTTTTAGGTCATCCAGGCACTTACATGTCACCTGCCACCCGCAGTCCAGCTGAGCTCATGTGCTGGCCATTTCTCACCTGGACCACAACAATGGCCTTGTCATAGACATCTGTGTGCAACCTTCTCTGTACCCAACCTTCTCCAGTCACAGGGGCTTTTTAAATTTTAACTTTAATTTTTTGTTTGTTTGTTTTTTTGAGACAGGGTTTCTTTGTGTAGCCTTGACTGTCCTAGACCAGGCTAGTCTCCAACTCAGAGATCCCCCTGCCTCTGCCTNCCGAGTGCTGGGATTATAGGTGTGCGCCATGCTCTGTTTAAGGAGCGCTAAAGATTGAACCCAGGCCTCTGTATGCGCTACAGAAGCGCTCTGCTGACTGAGCCCCATCGCTAGACCCTATCGTTGTAGCTGGGAGGCAGCTTTGGAAACAGCCCTCTGAGGGAAGGCAGCCTCAGAGTGTCATTCTGCTTCTTCTGCCTGAACTGTCTCTTGCCTGCCTCAGCTCCTGCTTTCTGGTCCGCACAGAGGCTTACTTTACCCGGAACATGTCACAGTCTCTGGGCATGACACCATGCTCTGTGACTTCCTGAATATTCCCCTCCTCCTGCAGTGGCTAACAGGCCCCCTTTCCTGAGCTCTGCCAGAGCCTTCTGTCATCTGATCCTTGGGCCTGTCTGTCCCCTGACTGGATCATTTTGTGCCAGCAGCAAGAAACCCAGTGATGCTCCTCGGGCTGAGAACAGAAGGTATGGATACACTTACTCCAACAGGAGAGGTGCTATCATCTCATTACANAGAGGAGGACCACATGCCTGCTCCTTGTGACCCCATCACGTTGGTGTGTACTTTCGGTCTGGCTTCTTGCACTCCTTGGAGATGGCATCATGCGGATTTCTAGACTCCAGATTTCTGGCTGTGAATGACTGGTATGTGGCTAGGGAGACCAGCTACTGAAGCCAGGTCACAGATTTGCTTACATTACAGACTGAAAACATTCTCTTTTCTCCATGACTGGCCTGAAAATGCCTTTGAGAGGGGGTGCTTGGGAGAGGGGTTGCCAGTCAAGCAAAGGAAATAAACAGTGTTAGAACAAACTGGGAGCTGCTGGTCCCTGATGGCCCTGCTCCACCAGAAAAAGTGCTAGGAAGTGATGCTACTAAGGTGAAAATGGAATGGACATGTGGNGANAGCTGGGCCCTGAGGTTACCCTGCATCCTGGGCACAGCCAGGCCTGATGTGGGTGGAGCTNCAATTGTTGACACAACCCTTCCTCCCTCCTCAGGGTGCAGGTGGGTCTGACTGGGTGTCTACTGTTTGGAACAGAAAGATGGCCAGGCACGCCTGCTTGTGGTGGGTAGGGGCAGGGCTTATGTGGTCAAGGTCGTGTCTTATACAGAGTGGTCACCTGGCTGTGTCTGCAGACTTCTTTCCCCATCCCTTCTTCTGGGCCTTGATTCCTTCTTCTCTTTCGAGCTGCTGCTCTTCCTGACCGAGGTAGCCACAGTTTCCCTCTGTGGCTACATCGGCGCCAGATCCATCTCTTGTTCTTCCAACTCCATTAACTGCTTCATTGGCCAGGTCATGTGTTCTGGCATCCTTGCAGGCAAAGTGGTCACCTGCTTCTGACCAATGACAGGAAAGGGAGATTGTCCTGCAGCAGGCAGGAAACTGGCTTTCTGGATAAATCTATGAAGTCTCATAAGTCTCTCTCTCTTCCCTCCCTCTTTCTCTTTTAGTTCTTTCCCTCCCTGAGGGTGGAGTCCAGGACCCTGTGAATGCTCAGCTGGACAAACAATGTATCTGAGCTGCACCCAGCCTGCTTTCTGGTGCTGTGGACATGNCATGTCTACAGTCACAGTGGCTGCAGAATGGCTGATTACCAGGATGACAAGTCACATGTTGGTTGAGTGTCAGAGGAAAGATCTGGCATTGTAGTACCAGACACCTTAGTTGAGGGAATAAGGAAATCAAGCTNTAGCCTGGCTGGAAACTCCCTTCCTGCTGGCTAGAACTTCTAGTGCCAGAAGGTACTATGCAGGCTGCTGGGGGAGAATTGTCACCTACTGTCTTACTCAACTTAGGACTCTGCATGCCATAGCACTGACCAGCCAGGCAAGACNCAATAGTGGCAAGTCTGTTATGGGGGCAACCATCTGCTTTCTGATTGGAATTGAGGCTTGCTCCACAGGATAGGATTCAGGTCTGGTACTATAAATGAAGTCAAAAGTCCATGGCTAGGGGGGTCATAGGTCCTAATATGGAAACTACTGCTGTTGTTTTATTAAGGGGACACAGTGTGCCTATCCAACTGCCTTCTAACTATGTACGCTTTTGCCCCAGACTAGTGTTGCTGTAAGCTTTGTCAGAGAAGTTTCTTTTTTTTTTCTGGGCAGTGGTAACTGCAGAGATTCCTAACTGGTCAGTTCTGAGAGTGAAGTGACTACTGTATGCTCAGCCATAAATGTGACATCATAACATCTGAAATGTTCAGGGAACATCGTGCAAGAAGGGAGAGAAACACCANGAGAACCTCAGGAAGTTGGAGAAGTGTTGTGGCACCTTCCTTTCCCACAGGAAGTTGGAGAAGTGTTGTGGCACCTTTCTTTCCCAGCCAGACATGGATGGCTTTTGCTCTCTTGAGCCACAGCAGCTACAGTAACTAAACAGGCCTAGACATGCCAATATCCTGTCGTGCAGTGGGAAGGGGCTCATGGGACCCCACACTTTCAGAAGGATTTATGTAAAGCTGATGGTTGATGGGGAGGAAGAGACAATTTCTTCAGTGGTGAAGCTGCTGGTAAAGTNCCCTTGCTTCTGTTAATACAGCTCCCAGATGTCCCTGTAAGTGACCCCAGCAAAACTCAATAGGAGACTCTCTCTCTCTCTCATACACCCACACACACACACATACACAGACACACTCTCTCTTTCACACACACATGCACACATGCACTCATACACACATAGACACACACACACACACAGAGAGAGAGAGAGAGAGAGAGAGAGAGAGAGAGAGAAGAAGTGGGAGGGACAGGGGACAAGAAGATTATAAAGGGAGGGGTGTATTTGAAGTACATTAGGTATGAATATGCCAAAACGAAACATTATTCTGTATAATTAATATATGCTAATAAAATATTTTGAAAAAGAACTAAGATTAATCAGAAATGAAACTTCAAGAAGAGAAGAGAGGGAGGCTGGCAAGGAGGGTGGTCTAGGGGAGAGAGAACAGCCAGGCACATGAGGCCCAAGCCCAAGAGTTGTATTTGTGAAGCGTCTCTGGAGGCCTTCAAGACCCCTGTTCCACATTCCACATGCTCAGAGCCTCCAGTGGGGTGGGCCCCACCTTCTGGGGAAGGGCAGGCCCCAGAAGGGGCAGAAGTCCGACTTCCTGANTCAGGTCTGGAGAACTTGACATCCCCTGTCCCCAGATGCTTCCNAGAGGAANCTGTGGTGATGTTGGCCCCTCCCTGCCACCTTGGGGAGACTTCCTCTTTATACCAGCCTGTGTTCTTGGAGAGGTGCTGAACAGGAAATGAAAGACCTCCACGTTCACAGTGTCATTAGCCTGACAAAACCTTTTCTATTTTATTAGTTTCAAAGAACTGGGTCTGGTATTTTTTTTTATTTCTAGGGCTTTTAAGTTCTTTAATTTATTTATCTGCTTTTATCCCTGTGATTGCTTCTCTACTACTTTCCGTGGTTTGTTCTTTTGCTAACTCTCTGAGGTTGGAAGTCTCTTCTGTCTCTTTTGTATGAATGTGAAAGACCTAGACAAGAAAAACCCTGGAGTTTGGGGTTTTCTTGGGGAGATGGGGTCCTCTGGGGCCACACTGCTTGGTGTGGAGGGCTCTGCCATGCTTGTTGCCTAGGAAAGCTGCTATTTTGTTTTATTTCTT
>LZPO01087158.1:551354-573237 GCA_001675575.1 Neotoma lepida
CTCTCTCTCTCTCTCTCTGCATAAGAAAGCCCAGAGAATTTCTCAGCTGTCTTCAACGCTGACAGGTTCTCTTCTTCCCAGCTCTGCCTTGGTGTGTTTTAGAAGGCACCCATGGGGCAGTCTGAGTGTCCCCATTACCTGGGCACTACTAGGTAAAGGCACTTCATTGGTAGAGTGCTTGTCTACCATGCACAAAGGCCTGAGTTTGATTCCCTAGCATAAACTAGGCATGGTACACACCTATAATCCCAGAAGTCTGAGGTAGAGAAGGAGGGTTAGAATTTCAAGGTCATCCTCAGCTGCAGAGGAGGGCCAGCCTGGCAGAGATTGGGAGCAGAGGTCCATGGTTACCTCTGCCTCAAAAGGGGAGGGTGTTCCACTTTGCAAGGACAGGGCCCCATATCCCCTGAAGCCCAGAGGTTTCCCTCTCCAGGCCCCTCCTTGCCTCTGAATGGCCCATCTACCCCCTGTCCCCAGGCTAGCTCACCTCTCTCTTCTTTATTCCCGAGGCAGGACATCTATCAGGAGCCANTTGACTCCACTCCTCCCTCTCTCCGTCTCTCCCAAACCTCTACCTCCGACTGTCTCATCAGGTCACCTGGTGGCCATCTAGCCCNGTGAATCATTGTCCAGCTCAGCATATCCTCCCCACATTTCCTTCTTCCCCATGCACTCATCTTGAAGACAGCCCTGCCTGGGTTTTACCTGGCCACAGGTAAAATCTGGACTAGAAATCTGGGTGTAGTGACCCCTCCTCAGGCTGGCTTCTCCCTCTATCTCTCTGTCCCTTATGGTTGTCCCATGTGTCCAGTCTCCATCTTCCATCTGCACTACAGCCACCACTCCTGACTCCCATGACTTGGGCTTCACATACTCTCCATGTGTTCTACTCCCCAGGGAAGTCCCTCATCAGTCCTGGCATTGACTCTGCCCTGCCCTCCCCCCTCATTCTCCACAACCCTCCTTTGCTGTCCCTGTGCTGGAAGCTGTTCTCTGTTCTGCCTGCTCCTTAACCTTCCAGGAACCTTAGCTGGCTGAAGTGTATGCCCACCCCCATGGCCTTGCCTCTGCTGAGCTGACTCCAAGGGCTGATGCTAGTTCTGACCTGTTAAGCAGACCAGGACCNCTGGGAGTGGCCTAGTCCCCTTCTGTGTCCTGAATATTGCCACTTGTGCTTGACCTATGTTGTGGGCTGCAGTGGAGTTCCAGACAGGTCCCTGTCAGGCGTGAAGGGGTCAGTTAGTCAAGTTCTCCTATTCACAGACCTGGCTTACTCCTGTAGCCCTGGCTAGCAGGGTGGGAGGTTCTAGCTACCAGGTAGCCTAGGACTATGTCCAAGGAAGCCAGCAGTCCACTGGCCTGCTGGGAAGCTGCCCAGGAGTCCCCTACCTGAGTGCCTGTCCCTTCCTGCTTGGTCCCTGCCCCCTGNCTAATTAACACCCCTGGAGCAACCAGCTGTTTCTTTTCTCCATCTCATCCCAACATTTTTCATGTTTAATCCACCAAGGAGNTCTCCTAAAGGCTTTGAAGTCTCTGGGCNCACGAATGAAGATGTCACCCTGGCATACATGTTGTGTTTCCTAATGAGCAGAGGTTTGATGTGGCGCTGAGGTGAAGGAAGCACTCTCTGGCTGTTCCTCTGCATGGGTGGTACTCCCATGCCAGTTCCACAGTCTCCAGTCAGAACTCCATGCCTGGTGACCAGGTCCAGGGACCCTGANGAGGCAGAGGAGGAGCCTGCTGCAGGTCAGGGGAGGGCCAGGAAGAAGGNCCCTGTGCAAGCGCAGATGGGACAAGGCTCTAAAGGGAAGGAGGGGGCAGCTTCTGAGGAGAAGCTGGGGTTCCTAATGCAGCCAGGGTCCCAGCTGCTCTGGCCTGCCAGGTCCCCCATGCCTGCTTCAGTGTCCCAGGACAAGGTGCTTCGAAAGTGGATGAACCATAGATTGCCCCCAGGTTGAGGGGCATNCTACTCAATGCCACCTGGCAAAGGACAAAGGCCCCTCTGGAGATGGGGCTGGTTTGCNGAGATATGTNAGGCCCATGGCAACCCAAGTGTTGGGGGTTAGAATGTACCCTTAGTNAGACCTAGTCAGGGGTCAGGCCTGACTAGGGTTCTAGAATACTTGGGGCACCCTCTTCCAACACTGTTGGCTTTGCTGTGTCAGCCTTGCTGTCACGGTGCAGTGACCNCTCTGGGTATCACTGAGGAAGNGTAGATGGGGCCTTTGAAAAAGCCCCTCTCGGGGATAGTCCTGTTGTCTCTGGATGCCTCTGGCACCTTTATGCCATCAACCCTGCCATCTGGGCCCTAACCACTCCTTTCAGTTTAATGTCACCTCCAGTGAGTACTTCTTGTCAGCCCAGGCCCTCTTCTTTCTTTCTCCTTCTTTTTTTTCTTTTTCTTACTTTTNTACCTTTTTAAAAGCGTTCTTTTTATTTGTCCTTTGTGTCTCTCATATCATTCTTCTCCATCCCATTCATTTCCTGTCCCTTCTTATCTGCCCTCTGCCCTTACAGCCTCCCCCTGAAAATAAAATAAAACAGAATTTAAGAGAAAAAAAGAGAAGGAAAAATCAATCTCATCATGGAAGCTGTCGTGTGACACAGTGAGTCACACAGTAAACCCTTTTACCCACATATCTTTACTTGTAAGTGTTCATTGCAAAGAGTCATTGGTCTGGTTCAAGGCCTCTGGTTTCTGCTACACTATCGATGCTGGGNCCTCACTGGGACTCCTCTTNGATATCCTGTTGTTGCCCTGTGTTGTGGAGATCCTTCAGCTTTGTGTCTGCAGGATCAGCCCCTTCATATCCTCCAGCAGATCACAGATGAGGTGGATGTTGGGGTGGGCCAACTCATAACCCTGGTTTGGAGCCAGGTCCTTTTCTTGGGGAACTCGGTTGCCATAGTAACAACCCAAAAGGCAGACAACAGACCTGACCTCAGAAGTTGGAAGGGAAGCCAGAGGGCTGGAGACATTCCCGTGGCCATGGGGTAGCTTGTCAGGGATGAAGTCACCCTCAGACCCAAGGTATCCCAGCTGAACTCTGGAGTCCAGGATCCTCCAGGCTGTGTCTCTGACATGTGGTGGCCTCCTATTGGACAGTACGGCAGAGTCATCATTGCCTGCTGGGTGCTTCTGGTTTGTGGCAGAACAACTGGCTAATCAACACCATGTGGGGTCCTGAAAGGCCAACAGACATAAAAGGCTTGTCTCTTCCCACATGCTACTGAGTGGGCCTCACAGCAGATGACCGAGTGGATTAGCACTGCTTGAGACATATGGGTCAGGAGGGGCAGTCTTTTGGGTGAGACTGACAGACTTCCTGCAAGGTGCTAGAGACTTGAGGCTTGAGACAGTCTGGAAGTAGAGGCTTGGGGCAGGATGAATCCCAAGGGAGGCCTTTTTCTGTGGGGTTCCAGTCAGCCCTGGGCTCTCACAGGAACCCACAGGACCCCAAACATTCATCTGGCTTTTCCCAGGCACTTTATTTCAGTTTTACAAATGCTTTCAAGGGGTCATTTCTGTCACATGTCAACATGTCACAGACACTGAGTCAGAGAGGTTGGGGACAGGGCTGAGGCTACACAGCATTGATCCCCCCTCCCCACGCCATTTCTTGCTCTTTAAACAAGTAATTTGGTCTTGAGGCCTATTCAAGAACTTCTGTTTTGGGAAGGGGTGTTTATCAGAGCTGGCTTGTATGAACCTCAAGAGCCCCTGCTGGTGTTTTCCTGAAGTGGGCATTGATTCTGGCAGGATAAAGCTGGGCCCTGATCACTGTCCCCTGTGCCTGCCGGGTCCGGGCTCAGCAACCCCTCAGAACAAGATGAGTCGATTGCAACTTGCAGCCTGTTTGCCTGAGCTCCTCTGTGCACTGGGACAGCACTGTCTGATTGACAGGGAGTGATGGGATATTCTGTCTCTGATAATTGAAAATCAGCAGAGTAGCAAGCAGCAGCAACAGGGCTCTAGCTCCTGACTGATGGCTGGTTCTGGCCCCTGGCCCCTGTGTAAAAGAGCCAGCGTCATCCCCATTTGCTTCGGGTAGACTCTTGCCCACCAGCTCTTGGGCCCTAGGACAAGTTAGAAGAGCTAAGGGGTTCAGGGGTGTGCTTATGCCCTTCCTGCTCAGTGCCACCCTCTACAGGAACCCTGGCAGGCTGCTGTTTTCTTGCCATCCCTGGCATAGGTCTTGGCCCACTGAGGTGAAATGAACCCTTCAGAAATGTTCACTCTCCCTCCTCTCCTCTGAAAAACCATCCACTGGTCCTCAGCCTGCTGGCGTGTGCCCCTGCTTAGACACTCATTCCCCGGTCAGGCTCCCTGCAGGCTGCTCCAGTCTTTCCTCCTGAAAGCTGCTTCCCTCTCAGCCCTGTCACTCCCCCTGACACTCCTACTCTTCTGTGACCTCATCAGTGACCTTTCCTCAGCCTGCCACCCACAGCCCTCCTGACTCAGGCTGTGCCACCTGCCCATCTCATGCTGCCTGCTCCTGGCTCTAGTTCCCAAACACTGAGTCACTGTGATTTCCAGAACACCCCTTCTGTGCCTTCTGCTCTCCAGGGAGCTGGACTGGCTGCCTCTGAGGCCACTCTGCTTGTAACTCAGGAGCACCAAGAACCAGAAATGGGCTTTCGATGCCCAGCACTGCACCTGCTGGCCACACAGATGGGTCCCTCGATGTCTTGCAGAGGCAAGTTCCTCTGAGCTAACTCTCCTTTGAATGGCCCTGGGTCCAGTGCGCACACAAAGAGACTAGGGGAAGAAGGCTAGTCCTTTCTCTGGTAAAAAGCCTGGACTGAGTAAGGGNCAGGGCCAGGGCCAGAGTCAAGTCTCACCTGCTTACAGCCTCTTGTGATCCAAAGATGTGAGCCTTCTGGTAGCAAGTGGACACAAGTTCCAAAACACAGATGAACAAAGAAAAGCTCAAGAGAGGAAACTGGTACANCTTAAAATAGCAGGGCAAACCAATCAGTGAAACCACCTGCCCNCCATGCTGGGAGAAGCAGTATTGTGTTGAGAGTGGGGACTCTGAAGCCAGACTCACTGGTCCTGAAGGAGTTCACCCAGTGTCCGGGGAGCAGCACTGGTCTCTCTCCTTGTTTTCGTCAGCATCACGTGTCTTCCCCACTGGGCTGGAAATATAAGGTAGCAGAGCTAGCTTTTGCCTGGCTTTACTGTGAGAACTTGGTTTCAATCCCTAGTACTAGCTTACTTCCACCTCCCAACACCATCACAACGCTAGGGTTTCCAGGGACAACGCGATCAAACAATAGCAAATACATGTGTTATTATACCATTCGCAAAGAACTGCAGATGGGACCACATGAATGACACCTTCCAGGACATGACAATAAATTAACAGGGAAAGGGCTGGGAGGCACATGTGCACCTGTGTTTTGAGCTGATATTTACCATAGTTTGGTGAGATGAAGATANTATCGGTGAGAGGTGGAGGTGGAGCNTGGGTCCAGGATTTGATGCTGGTGGACAAGGGGACTTGACCATACCTGTAATTTCTCATGGGAAAGGGGAATGTAATAATAATCTTTATTTATAATAACTATAGGGTACCAGGGTGTGGTTCTGCCTGTGGTGGGTGGGTTGGGAAGACACAAGATCTTCATTAGGAATTTTGCTGTTTAAGGAGCTGGGGAGATGGCTCACTGGTTAAGCACTTGCCTCTCAGGCATGAGAACTGGAGCCCGGATCCCTAGAACCCAAGGCAGTCTGGAAAGTGGCAGTAGGCAATACCCAGAGCAAGTTGGCTTGAGAGACTAGCCATATNTCTGAGCTCAGAGTTTGATTGCGAGACCTTGCCTCAATGATGAAGGTAGAAAAGCTATCAAAATGACTGCTGACATCAGCCTCAGGCTCCCACACACAGGCACACATATGGGTGCATGCACCCATATGTGGTGCCCCCTCCACAGATACACAAGCATGCACGCCACATGCAAGTGGAAATGGAAAATTAAAAAAAATTCTCTAGTTTGCAAAAACATCTCAATGAAAGAATTATTAGAAAAGAATTTAGTATTTGAGAAATGGAAGAAAACTGGCTATTTTTCTTAGAGACCACAGGGAACAGAACTGGAGATCCTCTGGACACAACACAGTCACCTCAGTGCTGTCCAGCTTTGGGGTAAGGTCCCATCCTTTTCTTCCGAGTTCTGGAGGCCGGAGGAGGGGAGCAAACTGCTCAGCTTCATGGCTGTGGCTAGCACACGCTGAACCCCAGGCCGTGCCCCATCTGCTCCACACCCCAGTGGGCAGGGGGCAGCACTAGTGGCCTGGATGCTGGGCGGCAGAGTCCATGCCTGTCTCTGCCACTGGCTTCCTTTGATCATTTTTATTCTCGATAACAAGCAGAGCCGAGCTTTACCCAACACTTACCAGCCGCATCTCATTAATCTTGCAATAACCCCATGAGCCAGGTCACGCTAGATTGATTGCAGAAATAGATCCAATCAATGCCTCATTCCCCTGGACGCCCTCGCCTCTTTGTCATGTGATGCGCCGTCTTCCGTGAAGGGGCGGCTCCACTGTCCCCCTCCCTGTCTCAGGCCTGGCCTGTCACCTGCTTTGGACAGCAGAATGTGACCAAGTGACACTTTGGGCCTAGCCTTGATCTGTAGAGGCCCAGTTAGTTCCCATGGCTCATGGGTCTGTCAGACTCCTGTGAGAACAGCCCAGCTGGTCTGCAGGAGTAGAAGAGACACTGGCTAAGCCACTACCAATCACCTGAAGGAGCAGCTGACTGTAGAAGCCAGAGCCACACCGATAGCTATGTGCCCTGACCATGTGCTGCACTGGGCTGTGTTTTCTCATTTCCATCAGTTAGGACTCTAGCACAGGGATTCAGGGTCGACATTCTGCCTGGCCGTTGTCTCCTCATACATTCCTGGGCTCTGGGGGAGACTCACTTGTGAAGATGCTCAGAGGAGCCCCATGGTCTCTCCACCCCTTATTTCCACGTTGCTTGCTTTGATTCTTCAGGTCAGGCTGATTCCATGGAATCAGGTTGGCGAGAATCAGGACTTTACTGAGTAATTATAGGATTAGACATCCCCCTCGAAATTAAATGCTACCTCTTACCTTCTAGAGAAGACTCCCACCCCCCACCTGCTACCATGTAATTATCTGGTGAATTACTCTACGGAGGTCTCACGGTAATTATGCCAAGAGTCAAAAGCCAGCAATTGTTCCAGTCATTACAACGAGGAATTAGCTTTCATTGTGTGAGCCTGCAGTGCCACAGCTGGTGCTAGAAGCCACATCCTCAGCATAGGACCACGCCTCAGTGCAGGTTCAGTGCTGGATAGGGGAGCCTGGGGCATAGCCCATAGACTGCCCCCTAGCCCTCTGGTCCCCAGGAGGGATAGCTGTGGCACTGGCTACTTAGGATAAGGACACGAGGGATTTTCTGCCTCATTTGGGCCCATCACCATCAAGGGTTTTGAGGGTCACAGTCATAACTGATCTTCCACTGTACCCCAGCACTCATAGAAAGGCCTGATACTAGGAGGAGGCCGGAAAGCATCTGTTTAGTAAGGAATCAGTGAGCCCTTAGAGATGGCTCAGTTGGTGTTTTAATTAGGTTTCTGTTGCTGTGATAAAATACCATGGCCAAAAGCAGTTTGAAGAGGAAAGAGTTTATTTGACTTACAGGTTCCCTTGGCTTGAGGGAAGAAAAGGCAGGAACTCAGGCAGACACCTGGAGGCAGGAACTGAAGCAGAGGCTATGGAGGAACACTGCTTACTGGCTTGCTCCGCCTGCTTCCTTATAGCACCCAGGACCACCTGCCCAGGGGTGGCACTGGCTACAATGGACTGGGCCCTCCCCCATCAATCATTGATCAAGAAACTGTTCTGAGGATGTGCTCACAGGCCAGTCTGATGGAGACATTTTTTTCACCGAAGTTCTCTCTTCCCAGATGACCCTAGCTTGTGTCAAGTCAACCAAAAACTAACCAGCACAGTTGGTAAAGTGCTTGCCGTAGAAGCATGAGGACCTGAGTTGAATTCTGGGAACCAGGATAAACAAAGCTGGGAGTGGTGGTGTGTTCTTGTAATCCCAGCTCTGGGGAGGTGGGGACAGGAGAATCTCTGGAACTCACTCATCATCCAGTCTAGCCTAATCAGTGAGTCTCATGCCAATGAGAGGCTCTCTCTCAAAACAGAAGGTGATGGCTCCTAAGTAACAACACCCAAGGTTGACCTCTGGCATCCACAGGCATGTACACATGAANGCATATGTGTATTCACACACACATGAGTGAGCATACAGAAGTAGTGACTTACACTAACACTAACAATCATTGATTCTGAACATGCTCAGAATGACATACTATCAATAGATAGGAGAGTTGGAATAATGGCTTGAGGTCAAACCACCTTCAAGCTCTGTGCTTCCTTCCTGCCTCAGTGTCCCCATCTGCACCATGGGAAGTGTCAGGATTGAGTGAACTAGCAGACATCAGGGCTTTGTATAGGAATCAGGTGCAGAGTGAGTGCTGGAGTGAATGTGGAGATCCACAGAAGCTTCCTAGTGAGACCTTACTCAGGGTCAGAGAATCTGAGCTTGCTTTACCCAGCAAGGCTGCATAAAGGGATGATTTGGCCATAGGCATGGTTACCAGGTATTTGGAAGGNTCTACACTTGGCTGTACTTGTGCTTTGATCTTGCAAGGGGGAGGTCTTTTGCCTCTCCCTTTGGCATATTATAAAAAGCCCTTTTGAATAAAGTTCTGGGCTGCTGGTTATTGACCCAGGGCCCTCCCAAAGCTATCNTGTGTCTCTGTCTTCCTCCTAGTTGTCTACATCTATCTTTCTACCTAATATTTCCTCATTCCTCTCTCTTCCATCCTAAGAACCCTTCAAAAGGTGGGAGCTGGACCCCCACAAGTGAGACATTCTGTGCAAGAGCTAGGACCTGATGGGTGCAGCTCAGGCTGCNAATCGTCTTCACCGGGTCATCTGCCAGGACTGGAAGGAGTGGTCACAGGGTGACCCAGAGGGAGGTGGTGTGGAGCAAGAGGACTCTGGGCGAGATATATGCGTAGTGGGTATGTGCCTGGGGCTGGCCTGCCACTTTCAGAAGAACTAGGTGAGATGAGGTCTCCCTGTTCAATTCCCAGCAAAGACATGGCTGAGACCCCAGGTATCTAGGTCCTAACCTCCTGAGAACACAGGCGTGGCTGCATCCACTGTGGAGACAATTCTTGAATAAGCAGAAGGCCAGGGGAATTGGTAAAGGTTGAAAGTCATGAAGCAGAGACAGGAGGAGTAGAAAGGACTCAGAGGAGAGCCATGGATAGATATACCTTACTTCTGTAACCTAGTCCCTAGTTCAAGCCCTGATTCTGCAGCTTGGTGCTGTGGGCAGATAGGTGGTTTTGCCTATCTGAATTCTGGAGTGGAGAGCTGTGTGTGTGTGTAGCTTGCATGCAGTGAAACACTCAGACTAGGGTTTATGCAGACAAATCCAGGAGTCCCTCTGTCCCTTCCAGTTCCCACTGAGTCTAGTCAGGGAGGAAGGACTGCCCCAGAGCCTGCTGGGAGTGGATTTCTGGCCTGTAATTCTTCTCTACTGTGTGGCCATAGCTCCCTGCTCCCAGGNATGCAAGGACATCCTTGGAGTAGGTGTGGCACGGTGTTACCTTGTTGCTCAGTTGTCCTACCTGCATGGCTTTGTTTCAGCCTCCTGCCCCAGCCTCTCTCCCCTCCCCCCATCTGCACCTGTCAATCTTAGGCCTCCCCTCTCTTCCAGAGCAGGGACATTCTGAGCTGCCTGTGGTCTGCGAATGGCAATCTGAGGAACCCCGCTGAGCCACGCTCCCTTTCAATCCACTCTCTGCTCCGTAGCTGCAGCATTGTAGTCTGGCTGAGACACGAACTGAATGAAGCAGCCGCTCAATTCGAGCCTGCTACAAAGGGAGTATTTTGATGTTTTCATTTCTTTCTAGTTCAATAATTCGAGAAAACACATGGATTCGGTGCTGGTTCCAACAGGCTCTCTAACTACTTTAAAAAACTTTGGGTTGGTTAAAAAGTATATAGGAGAAGGAAATCGATCTACAGAGGGAGCCTGGGGTAGGGGGCTGCAGCTTTGCTTGGGTGCTCCGTGACCCCTCCCACTCTGACCTGAATTCTGCATTCCATNTGGGGAGTTATCATCCTTGAGTCTTGCCTAGGCTAGGAACAAAGAGGCGACCATGGGATGCTGCCCAAGCCCATGGTTGCCCTCCCTGGTCTTGAAAGGGCCCAATGACGACTGCCCCTCCACCCCACCCCATCCTTCCCCTCCCTTGTGCTTAGCAAGAGGCCAAGCCTCTCAACAGACCTTATCTGAGCTAGGTATTTTAGACACACTTGCAAACAGAGACATTATTCCAGATGCACAGTTCATCCTACCATGAGGGCACAGCACAAGAAGGGCTATCGGGGAGGGGTGGGGGAGTAACCAGGCTATTGGAGAGAGCACAGAGGAACAGGCTAGTCCAGAGTGGGGCCATGGAAGACCTTCTGAGAGAGGTTGTGTCCCAACTGACAGCTGGCAGTGATGGGGACTTGAGCATGTGTATGGAGGGAAACTAGAGGGTTTCAGAATGAAAGACTCTATATCCGAAGGCACAAACAAGTAAGAGTTGGGCTCAGCAGTCAAACACACAGGCTCTGAGGTAATTTTGTATCCTCACTGCCTGTGTGATCCTAGGCAAATGACCCCCTCTCTGTGATTCCATTTACAAAATATTCTGTAGCTAAGAATATCAGATGCTGTCAGAGGACTGTGCCCAGGAACAAATGCTTTCAATAAAGGTCCGGTGCACAGCATAGAGGCTGGAATGCAGCAGATGTCACCACAGGGCTCTCTGACAGGTATAGGGAAAGGGAGATGGCTAGAGAGGAGTCAACAGGGGTGGAAGGTACCAGAGAAGAAGATTCTTGGATGGTGACTTGCTTGATGGGATTCATTCTGTCAGAACCCTCCAAGGGTGGCTGTGCAGAGAATGAGTGAGGGGCAGAGTTGAAACAAGGGTGATGTATGTGTGCTTTGAAGGGTGGTGGTTAGGGGTGACTGCTCAGGCAGAAGCAGATGCTTGGGTGGAAGAGAGGCTTACCTGGGCCCCTCCCACATAGCTATCTTGGTGCAGTGGACACGGAACTGTCCATCATACCTTTTGTGCCTGGTCCCCCAGGCACTCCCAAGAAGAAAACCCTTGTGAACCCAGAACACATCCTTCTGTCCTCCCTGTGAAGTGTGCAGGCATATACAGATACACATGCTCACAGAGTGTTTGTCTTATAAAGATGGGATTGAGTGAATGTTGCACACTTATCTCCAAATTGCTTTTCACATTCCACAATACCTTGTGGAAATCTCCTGAAGCTACGGGAAGAGGGTTAATTAAACTCTGCAGGCTGCTGATATTCCACTCGTGGCTGTCCTTTCCTGTCTTGCCCACCAGTCCCCTTCCGATGTTGCCTCAGTCCCCCCTAGAATCCAACTTCTCCTATACCCCTGGAAATTCAGCCTCTTCACTCAGCCTGACTCTCATGGGTGACTTCCAGCCTATTCATCCACAGGTCTGTCTGTGGGGCTTGAAGGTAGGACTTGGTCTTGGACTAAGGGGCTCCAGGAAGGCTTGTGGCAATGCCTGATGTTAGCACTGATGTTAGCTGGCTGGGGACCTGAGATCTGTGTGGATGAGTGTATAGGGTAGAGACCCTATCCCCAGAGCCTTTTCCAACCTTTTGTGTGGTGGGTACATATGTGTGTATGTACATGTGTGTACATGTATATGGAGGTCAGAGGACAACCCCTGGTGTAGTTCCTTGGGCATTGCTAACTTTTATTATTGCTGTATTGAGATTGGTCTCACTATGTAGCCTTGGTTGGCATGGAACGCACTATGTAAACCAGGCTGGACTCGAACTCATAGAGATCTACCTGCCTCTGCCTCTGAAGTGCTGGGACTAAAGGGGTATATCACCATACCTGGTTATGTGCCTTGTTCTCAGAGACGGGGACACTCACTCAATCTGGAGCTAGACTGGCTGGCCAGCAGGGCTCCCTCAGCTCCACTCAGGTTGCAGGTGTGCATGCCCAGCATTTTACATGCTTTCTGGGGATCCAGACCCAGGTCCTCGTGCTTACACAGCAAGCACTTTCCCAGCCATCCANTTCCCTCGCTCTCCCAATCCAGTTTTTAGTTTCAATCACAAGTTTAAGTTTAAAAAGTTGACAGAAGGAGCTTGGGTGTCTGTGGACCAAGGACAAGAATGGAGGCAAGTGTGGGAGGAGCCTTTCTCCAATGCCAGTCTCGTGGCACGGTGATAACGATGGGTTTCGGTTTCGTTGACAGTGCAGACCTGAGAAGGCCTCGGCCCCTCTGGGTTTTAGCATCTTCAACTATAAAATTAAAAGCTGAAGATGCCGGGCAGTGGTGGCGCACGCCTTTAATCCCAGCCCTTGGGAGGCAGAGGCAGGCGGATCTCTGTGAGTTTGAGGCCAGCCTGGTCTACAGAGTGTGAGTTCCAAGACAGCCAGCCAGNGATATTACACAGAGAAACCCTGTCTCAGAAAAAAAAAAGGAGTGGATTGTCACTATTATTCACCGACAGATTCTGGGTGCCTAATCAATGCCTGTAACACACCCATCTGTTGCACAAAGAAATGGAGAACTCCCCTAAACCTGAGGGAAGATTCATTGAGATGATAAGAAGAGTCAGAACCTAAGAGCATCTGTGGGCACAGCTCTGCCACCCAGTGTTGACATCTGTAGANACTTGGAACAGCACCCGTGTATACAGAAGTAGCTTGCCCAAGATCAGGNGGTAGCACATTAGGTGCTTTTCTTGTTGCTGTGACCAAATGCCTGACAAGAAACAACTCATGGAAGGAAGGGACATGCAGTCCATCACACTGGGAAGGCACANCAGCAGGAGCACACNGCAGCCAGTCACATCGTACCTGCAGTCAGGAAGCAGAGAGAGAGCAGGGAATGCAGCTGGGCTTCAAAACCTGAAGGCCCGCCCACAGTGACCCACTTCCTCTAGTGAGTCTCCACTCTTTTTTGTTTTTGTTTTTTCGAGACAGGGTTTCTCTGTGTAGCCCTGGCTGTCTAGGAACTTGCTCTGTAGACCAGTCTAGCCTCAAACTTACAGAGATCCGCCTGTCTCTGCCTCCTGAGTGCTGGGATTAAAGGTGTGCATCACTACTACCTGGCGATACTATAACCTTCCCAAATATCACCACCAGCTGGGGTCCCTGTGTTCAAACACAGGGACCTATGGGGACATTTCACATTCAAGCCACAGCAGGTAACAACCTGGGTCCAGTCATTGCCTAACATGGATGGGAAGGTCGGGTGCTAAGGAGAAGGGAAGCATGGCATGTGGGTGGGGTGTGCATCTACAGATCTAAAACTCATCAGGTTAGCTGACCGTAGACTCATGTAACACCATCATGGTAGTGCAGACCTNAATTTCTCATTAGCTAGGAACTAGTCTATTGCCAGTGAACCCCAGGAACCACTTGTCTGGGCTTTTCCAGTGCTGAGATTATGGGCCCATGACACTATGCCACGCCTTTTACTTTTTATTTTTCCTGTGGGTTCTGGATGATTCAGGGTATCTGGGTACCTCAGGTCCTCACACTCACAAAGCAAGCTCTTTGCCTAGCTCTGCCTCATTCCTCTCTGTCACAAGTCCCACTCTTGGGCTCCTCCTTTTCCACTAGCCTCTTCTGACCTTAGCCATTCAGGATCAGTATTGTCCCACCCCTATTCCTGGGCCATCCATCCCCCTTTCTCCCCTTCCTGAAGACTCTGGAACCTGGAGGCTCCACAGCTGGGTCCTTCTGGAAGCAGCTAGGGAGAAACAAAGGCACTAGCCACAGCAGTGGATTCCAGTTTGCGCTGGGGCCAACTCACTGCTCTGTGCAGTGCAGTTTCTTTTGCTGTGGCCACTGGAAATGGTTTTATGCTTCATTCTCTGGGCTGGACCCCATCCCCTCACACCCACCGCACCCTGCCTTCAATCTGCACTTCCACTCTGGAGATGGCAGTTCTGAGATACACAGTGTGGCCTTGCTGGGTCCCCAGGTTCCCAGAGGCCACTCCTAAGGTCCTCCTAGAACTGTTTTTTAGGGTACCCTGTGCACCTCCAGATCAGAGATCTTGGTCCCCACCAGCCACAGATGATAGTGCCCAGTGAGTCCAGTAGCAGGCGGTAGATGGGGCCATGTGTCATTCTGTCAGTTTTGTTTTACTTTTGGGTGATCTGGCTTTTATGTGGGGGGCAGTGAGTTTCTAACATGACTGGGAAATAGTTCCCTTGTCAGAGAACCTATTAAGTGTAGATGAGGGGAAAAAGTGTCCACACAGGCTGTCACAGAGCCAGGGCAGGTGTCAGGTCTGTGGAAGAACCAGTAAGGAGGCTACTGGCTGCAAGCCTGCCAGGCCACAGCTGTGGACTCGATCCACGCTCCTCCCCTGAAGCCCCCACATACCATTTTTTTTTAAAAGCTGTTGAATTGTGGAACATTTCCATATAAATCCGAGTTCTCTGGATTCTTTAAAAAATTGAGAATTCAGCAAGGTTGNACAAGTCATAGACTGCATGAGGCTGGCTCTCTAGGTGGGAGTAGTGTCCTTCCCCACCCATCACAGGAGCTACACTGGCTACAGGCCATCTCTCATCANAGTGATCTCCAGTCTTTTCACTCAGCGAAACACTGGAGGGTAGATCTGGGGGACAGGGGTATCTTCCCAGGGTAGAGGCCTCAGGCAGGGAGGCCCTCTGAAGCTCAGACTAGCCTTGGATCTCCCCAGAGAAGACTACAGCTCAGGCACCTGGCATCAGGTGCCACAGAGAGGCATCTGATTAGATGCCTGCATTTCAGTGGTAACACTGAAGGGGTTGTTTGGGGTTCCGCCCTGTTCCTCCTGTCTGCTCTCTGGGCCTTACAATGATATATTCCTCCCCATCCCCCTACCCAGGACTGTGGGTGGATGGTGGGAGCTCTCTGATGCTCGACCTTCTAGGGGCGGCAGGGGGCGCTCCTGGCCCATAAGAACTCACTCCAGCCACAGGACAAAAGCAGGGGTACCGTGAAACTTCTTGGGCTCCAAACTGGGGTACACAGCCAGCTCAGAACTGGCACCTGGTTCCTGCCATGGTGTTACCTTGGTCCTTTTTTCTTTGTCCTGCCCCACTAGTGGCTCTGACATATGCATCTCCCCTCCCCCTCTGCCTTGGCGCTCTATCCACTGTCTTTATGTTTCGCCTTCCTCTGCCTCTGGATCATCCCTCTGCCTAGCTCTTTCTGTACAAAAGGAGTCTGTCCAGGGACCCAGGGTCAGGAGATAGGCTTGAATTGAGTAGCCAGCATGAGTCTACAGGCACCAATGAGTTTGAGGCATGCTGAGACCGAAATCCCTGCACAAGAGACCTTCAAATTATAAGAATTTTTTGAGGGGAGGACCCAACCCAGAGCCCCTTCCATCCCAGACAAGTGCTCTCTATTGTGCTGTATACTTAACCCCAAGTCACATTGAAATTTTTTTCTATTTATTTATTCACTTAACACATATGTGCACATATGCAGACATATGTGGAGATCAGAAGACAACTTGTAGGAGCTGGTTCTCTCTTTCCACCATGTGGGTTCGGGGGACTGAACCCAGGTCATCAAACTTGGTGGCAAGCACCTTTACTCACTAAGCCACATCAGTAGTCCTAAATTACATTTAAAATTTATTTATTTATTTGTCATTATTGCATGTGCATGTATGATGTGGGTGAGGGTGTGCATGTCGCACTGCACGTGTGGAATGTGGAGGTCAGAGGAAAAAAAATTTATGGAGTCAAATTTTCTTCTTCCACCTTTATTAGGATCCAGGGATCAAATTCAGGTTACCAGGCTCATGCAGCAAGTGCCTTTGTCCTCTGAGCCATGTTGCTGTCCCCCAGATTACTTTTATATACCATTGCATCNTTGGAGCCCTGCANACATTCCCTGTTCCACCCACAGCCAACTCTAAGTGACACCCACCTTGGACCTGTTGGCCAGCATAGGACCAAGCACCAGACTGCTGCAAGGGCTTCCCAAGGCTTCTCGGTGAGGAAGTGGGTTTTCCGGGATCTGAACTGAGGTCAGAGACAATGAACCTTCCAATTGGTTTTCAGAGGAGATCACACACCCAGAGGCCCACTCCAGGTGCTAGCTCCCAGCTCTGGCAGTTATCCTCAGTACCGGGGCCTGGCAGCTGAGAGAGCACATATGGCTGCTCAGTGAAGCTGTGCCCCCATGTCACCACTTACGGAGGGACAGATCCCCAACCTCAGAGGAGGGTCTCCCCAGGCCCCTTGTCCCAGACAAGGTTCCCTGCAGGCAACACTAGCAAGCACAGCAGCCCTGCGGGGCGGCTGCAGTCCAGCTGGCTTGGCTGCTGACTGCAGAAGGAATGCTTTGTTTTTGTTCCTGGATCACCAGCTGCTGCTTGCACAAGTGCAGCCACTCAGCTGCTGGGGCCGGGCAGCCTGTGGCAGGTTTCCTCACCACTCTGGGCCCAGTTCTACCATCTATGACCCAAGGGTGGGGTCTGGCTGGACCAGGTCTGAGATGAGCTTGTGGCCTTGACATTTGATGCCAGCCACAGTTTCTCTGGTGCCCTTGGAAGGAAAAAAAGAAAAGAGAAGGAAAAAAATCTTTTTGCAACCCAAAGAATGAAATTAGCATCCTTTGGCAATTAATGTATTTTTCCCCAAGACTCAACTCTTAAACAAAGTTCTGAGTGTTTGACTTTGATTTTAAATAGGTGGCTGTCAGGAGGAATTACAAGGCTCCCAAAGAAACACACAGACATTATAATTAAAGAGATGCCAATCTTGACAGGTAGTTGGAGAGGAGAGGGGACATCATGATGAAAATGGAGAGAGGAGAAGGACGCTCTGAGCCCAGCGGGACAGGCCTGGCAGGAGAGGTGGCCCAGTCACAACAGGACCACACACCACAAAACCTGAGACTCTGCAAGGCCCCTGCACCATGGCCACTTCAGACCACAGCTCTGCAGAGACAGGCTTTATTACCTGCATCACAGAGTGGTGATCATGGCCCTGATTTTGGCCATAAATTCATACATAATACAACGAACACTCCAGCCTGAGGTAAGCCCCCAAAGACACCTGAGCTCCATCCCCAAGCCCCCAAAGACAGACACCTGAGCTCCATCCCCAAGCCCAGCCTAAGCCCTGCTCTCAATCAGTTTAAATTCTATCCAATCCAGGCTGAGCCTAGCTCCTGACCTACACTAAGTCCCATCCCCTAACCCTGAGGAGGACCGCCCCTGACCTAAGCTAACCTCCTTCCCAACCTGGACTAGCCTCAGACTGACCCTGACCCAGGGCCTGGCTATCCCAGCTGAACCAAAGCCAAACCCATCACACTGGACCCAAGATGGATGGCTGTGTGACCAGAGCAAACCTCTCCTCCAGCAGGCTCAGAGCTGGACCAGCAGCTGGTGAAGGAAGGCCTGAGAGTGGCTGGAGGGACAAAGAGACCAGGGAGTGTGGGCTCTCAGAAGAGTTATTGCCCTTCAGGTGCACTGTCCAGGTTAGGAGACGGACTAGGCACTCTTTGCCACTGCCTCGGTGATCTGTGACCTGTTTGGGGCGGGCAGCTGGGCTGGACTTCTTTCACCCGCATCTCACAGATACTAGGGACTGCCTCAGCTATAGGCTGAGGTCCTGCTGTGATGAAGGCCTCAGGGGATGTGAGGGTCCTCCCCTTCCCCTCTGGGCTGCTGTCTTCCCCCTACCCACCCCAGCCTCCCCTCTGATAGGCACCTCATTAGCAGAGTATCTGTAAATAACACCAAAGAGTTAGAGTTACAACAAGGTAGCTCATTAAAGCCACTTCGCTGTCTCACTTCCCAATTAGTGTTTCTGCAAGCAGCTGCCAAAGCTGCCTGTGACAGGGTACCTTGGCATGGCATGGGCCTTCCAGAGGGATCATCAGGGAGGCTGCAGACTGTAGAGGCAAACCCTTCATCACCCTCCAGTCAGCACCCTGGGTGGCCATCTGCAAACACCAGGAAGCTTGGGCACTAGTGTCCACCACGGGGAAGGCCAGTGGCTCAAGCAGTTTGTGAAGGTAGCCTAGATGTAGGCCCTACTGAGAGTTTGTCCCTCCCCTGACCTGCATACTGGCCTGTCCCTGTGGTGTTCATGGCTCTGGAATTCCACTCCAAGTCATGCAGTCAAAACCCACTTTTGACTGGAGAGATGATTAAGAGCACTTACTACTCTTATAGAGGACCTGGGTTTGGTTCCCAGCACTCTCATGGCAGCTCACAACCATGTGTAACTCCAGTTCCAGGGGATCTGGCACTCTTCCTGGCCTCTGTGGGCACCAGGCATGCATGTAGTACACATACATACCTGCAGGCAAAACGCTCANACACATAAAAATGAATTTAAAAATCTTTTAAAAACCTCACCTGTTTTGTATGCCTCCTTGTAGTCTTCCTCTTCTCTATGGGTGACCTAAGGTCTTCCACTGCAGCTTCTGGGGACAACTTTCTTCCCAGTCAGTGCAAAGGCATCAGTAACAGCACTGGAAGGAATCTAAGTACACAGAGGAGAAAAAGAACATTCTAGAGAGGCCAGGAGACACAGGAGTGATGTCCCCAGGACAAACCAACTGGATTGCAATTGTTCTCTGCTGGCTCATACACTAGGAATGAAGTTGAGAAGGTTTTGATCCCTTGGTCCACAATGCACAGCGGGGAGGCGCCACTGCGAAGACCAGGGCTAAGCCCCTTGCAGAGCCTGTCCTCGGAGTTGGGGCTGAAATGACAGGAGCTCTCCTGTGCCAGCAAGATGAGGATGAAGAGAGCCTCCAGTCCACTCCACCCTCTGCACAGTCCAACCCCGGGCCTGTCTTTCTCCAACTTGCTTTCGATCGCTGCTCTGCGTGTCCCGGTTTTCTTTTCTGCCTCAATTTGGGAGGGAAACATCTCCCAATTTCTCTCCCTCTTTCTGAATCGATAGCTTAGCTGGGCAAGGCAGAAAATGAAATTTACACTCAATGGTTTCCATGGCAACCAGGGTGCTGGGCCGCTTTCTCTTGCTCTTGGGGGCATGTTCTTCCTGAGAGAAAGCAGGTATCAGAAGTCCACAGCTTAAGGATGGGGTGGGGTTTAAACAGAACTGAGATCAAGGCCCCCTACCTGCTCTTCTGGCTCTGAGCATGAAGGAGGGGTGCCCTTCTTCCCCACCAGCTCAGGAGAGCAAGCTTCGGGTGCCATTATCCTCAGTTGGCCAGAGCAATGCCTACTCTACCTCTGGATGCAGGTGGGCATTGTGCTAGGTGCCGGNAGCTTTTTTNCCCTTTACTTCAACCTTAAGAGGAAGGCGTTATTGCTATTCCATGGGGAAAGTGAGTCCTGGGAATAGTGTTAACCTTGCTCCATGACTCGGAGTCAAGATACTGCAGGAGGGAGCCTGGACTAGAACCTGTGGTTATAATGGGAGTGCAGGATTCCAAGCTAACAGGGGACCCAGGGGCACACAGAATCACTTCCTGTCTCTCCAGTTTTGTGGATTAGATGAGGCTGANAGCCCNTGTCTGCAGCCCTTTGCAGCCTGGGTGTGTCTCATCTGAGCCTCACTTCCTTAGCACTGATTTGAGGGGTGGACCAACTGCTCAGGGGCAAAGCACTCAGGCTCCTGGGGTGGAGCATGGTGAGCAGCAGGACTCAGTGTTGGTGGCTGTCCCACTGGCCACTAGGCTAGGAGGTGGCCGGTAGGAGCAAGCCACCTGCTTACACATGCCCTGGTGTGTACAGTAGGTGCTCTAAGAAGTTCTGGATGTGGGAGCCCAGAGGAGGCCGCTGTAAAATCTGGGGTCAGGGAAGCTTCCTGGAGGAGGTGTGGGGCAGACAGGACAGAAGGCACTTGAGGCAGAGATTGACAGGGGGAAGGAGTGAGTTTTGGACATCTGTGCAGAGGAGTGTGGGGTGGGCTGAGGTTCAGGCATGCTGAATGCCATGCGTCATTTCTGCCCACATAGTATCATCCATTCTGCTTCCTTCCAGAACCCAAGCTTCTCAAACTGTCCTCAAGTGGTTCTTCAGGGGTTGGCACTAGCTGCTAAGTCAATGAGTGGGCACACTAACCAGTCTCAGCCAATGAGAGATTCACACTACTCCAGCTGTTGTGGTTGGTTGGGAAATGGACACAGGCCCATGAGCTACCTGGACCTCTTGGCAGGAGTAGAAAACAGGGAGACCCAGGCCTGAAGCTTGAAAACTCAAACTCCTTCTTGGGAGCAAAGCCCTCCTGAGAATAAAGCCACTGCAGAGGGACAAGTGACAAGGGAAGGGTCGAGTCCTGGAGGAGCTCCTGGATTCACTCTGAAGCCCAAGGTTTTCCTGGCACGCTATGTCTCCTTAGTTCCACTTATGGGCATGTGATCCAGGATTATACCTTTTGCATTGGAAAGAGGCCTCATTAGACATGAGTGCGGAGAGGGCAGCAGACACCAGGCCACAGGGCCTAGCCTCAGCGAGGGGCTCCAGATGGGTGGAACCCTTGCTTATAGGCAGTGTGAACGTGGCCAGTCTGGGCTTTGGGAGGGTCCTAGGGCAGCAGAGGAAGGAGACCTGCCATGGGGAATTGGAGTTTGGTGGGTGAACGTGGGTAGGTAGATTTGACTTGAGGCAAGTAGTGTTAGCTTCAGACAGCTGCTGTGACAGATCACCTCAAACCCATAGCTTCAAATAATACAACTTAATCTCCTAAATTCTGAAGGCCAGGGCTGAAGTGGGCCCAAAGACCTAATCAAGCTGTCAACTGAGGGACTTCCTGGACAGAAGCCTTAATGGTGTCCACAGGCCACCCACTGGTCTTGGAATGACATCACCCTCTTCAAGGTTGTGGCTCCNTCTTTGGATCTTTCCTCCCTGATTTTGGCCTCTGAGAAGCACCTTTTGATGGCCTTGGTCACATGGAAAGGCCAGGATGACCTACTCGGCTCAAGATCTCAAACCTAGCCACACCTGCAAAGTCTCCTTGCTGCTTAAACTGGCAAGTGCCCAAGTCCAAGAATTAGGATATGGATATCTTTGGTGGCCATTATGCTATTTATCATATGGGAAGTGGGGTTGGAGGGCAGTAGTGGACCGGAGATACAGGGAGGAGCTGAGGGCCTAAGCATAGAGGGNTTTTTTTGTTTTGTTTTGTTTTTTTTATATTTCGAGACAAGGTTTCTTTGTGCAGCCGTGGCTGTCCTGGAACTCATTCTGTAGACCAGGCTGGCCTCAAACTCAGAGATCCACCTGCATCTGCCTCTGCGTGCTAACCCTAACCCTAACCCTTTGTTAGGGTGCAACACTACTCCTGGCTTCCATACAGGGTTCTATACTTTGTAGATTGGCACTGATTCAAAGCCCAGTCCTATGATCCCTGTGGGAGTGGCTCCCAGAGGCCACTGCCTCCAGGGTGGCCTTTGATGAAGCCCTTGCTGAATCCTACCTTGCACATTCCTGTCTCCTCTACTTCATCTTCTGGGATCATTCCGGTGACCCTCAAACTAGACCCTTGCCTTGGGTGGCATTGAGAGAGCCTGCTTTGTTGTGATTGAAGTGAGAGATCCAGAATGGGTGAGACAACCCAGACACTGCCCTGACAGCCTCATGGCCTTTCCGTTCAGCACCAGCTTCCTGATGAACACCAGGGACAGTCCTTGTGGCTGCACTCTGACTCCTCTGCTGGGATGGCCAGCCGCTTCATTAGTGTCCTCCCCACTGGATAGCCGAGGCACACAGGCAGTGAGAGCAAAAGAACTCCCCTGAGGCCCGGCGGTGGTGG
>LZPO01087158.1:584633-598800 GCA_001675575.1 Neotoma lepida
CCCCCCCCCCCTTTATTTTGTTTTCATCTTTCTGGAATTCAGACTGCTAGATTCCTTTCTGTTTTGAACTTTTTGGAGATGGCATGTCTTTTGCTTAAACTGTCTCATTTATACTCAGTCTGTGTTATATTAGGGTCTATTTCTTTTTAACAAATGTATTTGTTATTGCGCAGATGCATGACACTTGTGTGGGTGTGGGTGCTTGTGACACAATGCATATGTGAAGGTCAGAGGGTAACTCAACGGAGTCAGCCCTTTTCTTTACCCTTACCTGGGTTCTGGGGATCGAACTCAGGTTGTCAAATGTGAGCTGCAAGTATCCCATCCACATCTGCTGATCCATCCATCCAGCCCATTCCCCAGTCTTTTCCACTTTCTACTTATTATATTTTCTTTACTTTTAAAAAGCTAGGTGTCTTAGTTAGGGTTTCTATTGCTGTGAAGAGATATCATGACCACAGCAACTTTTATAAAGGAAAACATTTAATTGGGGCTCGCTTACAGTTTCAGAGGTTTAGTCCATTATCATCATGGTGCGACATGGCAGTGTGCAGGCAGACATGGTGCTGGAGAAGGAGCTGAGAGTCCTGCATCTTGCAGGCAACAGGAAGTGATCTGAAACACTGGGCAGTATCTTGAGCATATGTGAGACCTCAAAACCTGCCTCCAACAAGACCAAATCTATTCCACATGGCCACACCTCCCAATAGTGCCACTCCTTTTGGGGGCCATTTTCTTTCAAACCACCATACCAGGTATGGTGGCATGCACTTTTAATCCCAGCACTCAGGAGGCTGAGGCTGGTGGATCTCTGTAAGTTCAAGGCCAGCTTGGTCTACAGAGTGGAATTCTAGGTTAGAAAGGAAAAAGAAAAGACGTTCTTCCTATGTTTTTGTCACTCATTAGCCTATTTTTTCATTACTATAATGAGACACCAGAGGCAGGCTAACTTTATGAAGGAAATAGTTTGAGTCAGCTCATAGTTTTTGGAAAGTCTCAAGATCAGACTCCTTGGCTTGGACTCTGGGGACCACTGATGGCNGATACCATCACAGCAGGACATGTGTGGAAACTGGCAGTCACCTTACCAGATGTGAAGCCAAAGAGCCTGGGGTCTACCTCTGCCCATCATTGAGGACTAAGATGCCAGTCCAGAGCTGGATGAGGGTTCCCTCTGACCTGGAACTGGGGTATTTCACCCCACCATGCTTACAAACTTGCTAGTGGACACTCCTGTTCAGTACAGTGTCACTCAAGACAGCTTGTACTTCCACAGGAACATGCGCTCTGAGGGGGAAAGGCAGTACTGGGGAGCCTGGAGCTGCAGAGGGTGCAGGAGCTGATACGGCCTTTGTCCCTGCTGTGTCACACCCAGGGGCTGAGCTAGGCACCTGAGGCTGGGCCAACCTCACCTGTCTCCACAGTTTGTTTTTGGTCCACAGGACTTGCAGGGTGGACACTTCTGCTGGGACACAGGGAACTTAGTGTTTCCTGTGTTCTGGGGCTCCAAGATGGCCACGATCAGAGCCTCTCTGATGGGTAAAATGGTCCTCCCATGGAGACCACATGGAGGTACTGTGAACAGCAAGGCTGCAGCTATAGATGCCACCTGTGGCTCCCACCGTCTTCCAAATGTGACTGTATGAGGGATCCCGGTGAAAGCCCCCAGTCCAGGGCCCACACAACCACAGGGGCTGTATTTGCTGATGGATTGATGGACTTGGGTGCTGGGGATGGAACCCAGGCTTTGAAGATGCCAGGTACATGCCTCACCTCCAAGCTGCACCCACAGACCCAGCAAACTGCTCATTTAAGGCCCAGGTCNTGGGTGGTGTGTTCCAGAGCATCAGGTGACCTGTGAGGTGCTAATTCAAGCCTCTGAAAAGCCGAGGTTTACACCCAACCGTCATCTTCTACTATAGTCTGCTCCCTCAGTTGTGAGGACAGGAGGCAGGGGAGTGTTGGGACCAGCCTGTCCTCTAGTGACCTGCTTGGCCAAGAGCCAGGTTGTTCTGCCTGGACTGGTTCAGTGGCTTCATTCCTACCTCGTAGAGGTGACTGATTGACAGCAGCCCCAAGAGAAAGCATTCGTCCAACTACTCACAGGCTGATTCCTCCTCTCTTCAGGTGCCTACTCCCCATCTTTCCCCCATGCACATACACATAACACATATACATATGCACACATACATATGAGCACACATATGACATTGTATAAACTGCATATATGTATACATGCACACCAGTGTAAACATATGCATAGACACAATGTATGGACACATTCACATACACATGTACATTCACACATGTAAGACACACATAAAGACACATGCATCACACATGCACACACATACACACAAACATTCATGCATAGAAACAATATATGGGCACGTGTATGCACATACATGTAAGACACACACAGGCACACACATACACACACACAAACATTCATGCACAGAAACAATATATGAGCACATAAACATAAGACACATACACAGAGGCATCACACATACGTATGCATACAATACATGTATACACATGTAACATTCAGGCACACACACATCATGCATACATGCTTAGACACCTGTGCACTGCATACACAGTCACATCAGAATGAGATCACTTTATTTATTTTTATTTTATGTGCATTGGTGTTTTGCCTGCATGTATGTCTGTGTGAGGGTGTCAGATCTTGGACTTACAGACAGTTGTGAGTTGCCATGTGGTTGCTGGGGATTGAACCTGGGCCCTCTGGAAGAGCAGCCAGTGCTCTTAACCACTGACCCATCTCTCCAGCCCCGTGAGGTCACCTTCTGTCTCACAGCTTCCAGCCTCGCTCCTCAGATCTACCAACCTCCCCTTCTGTGCTGTGGAGCCTGGAGCTGGGTTTTGGGCACCGAGCCAGCAGACGGCACCACATCTTGTTTGCACTGAATTACAGACTCCTCAGGGGAGAACTGATCCTTGGCCCAAGAGCCCTCTACTTTTCTCTACTCATTTTTGTCTGTGTTGGGGATAGATCTTCCGTTGTTACTGATCATTTCCTGGCTTTAGTAGCTACTATGACTGGGCTATCCTCCCCCCCACCCCCCCAGTATTTCCTGTTTGGTCAGTGCTGAATTCTAACTTGATCTACACTTTGTATCTGGCAGTTGTATCTTTGTAAACGCCAACAGTATGTTACCGGTTCCTCTCTGTGGTCTGAAGACAGCCTTGCTGCCCAGGGTGTGACCTCGGGTCACCAGGCCCTCCAGCATTCTGAGGGATGGGGCCCTCTTTGTACCCACACTCCCAGCCCATGGGGGCTGCATTCTAAGTCCTGGGTTGATGCCTAACACTGAGCACAGTANTGAACCACGTACCCTCCTGTTCTCTGTGTGCAGAAGTGTGACGTTTTGGCTGACAGACCAGGCAGGAGAAGATGAAGAGGTTTCTCAGAATCAGGACAGTTGTAGCCACACACATGTGAGTTTGCATTCTTTACTGTGACAATATACCTGAAGCAAGCAAGTAAAAAGGAGGGAAGATTTGGTTGGCTCCCAGGTTTCATTCAGTACCTGGTCTCTGTCCACAGCTCTGCTTGTAGTTCAATTGGGTGTGCACCATGGAGGGAGCCTGTGGCAGAGAATGCTGTTCACCCATGGGAGCCAGGAAGCAATCAAAAGAAAAGAGGGACTGGGTCCCAACGTCCCCTTTAAGGGCAGCCCTCATCCACCTCACTTCCCTCCTCTGGGCTCCAACACCTCCCGCATTGCCACAGGCTGGGATCACACCGCCTTTGGAGAACTATGAGAATCATACTACATAAATTCTGTTTAAAAACTTGCCAGCATCATGTCTTTTGAGCTCAGGGGTCATTATTAAAGTAGAATAAGGGCTATGTGAATACCAATAGCGACACGGAATCTGTCTACCTGAAAACAGAGATAGCTAACAGGAGGGTAGTGTATACAGCATGGACGTAGAGGGATGATTTATGTTCAGGCAGTGTGACATTTTATCCTGCTTCTTAGGATTGTGTCAATTTAAAACTGATGAATTGTTTATTTATGGATGATTTTCATTGATGATTTCAGACCACAATTGAAAGCAGGATCCTAAAACCACAGATTGATGGGTAAAGGATTCCTGCTGGCTTTTCCTGGCGTCTTCTAGGCCGAGCAGTGGGAGGAGGTGAGTTCCTGCTTGCTTCCTTCTTGTCAGTCTTGTGGACACAGCTCAAGTTTCACTGTTGGGTTTGCTACAGGCAAATCTATTTAATTAAGAAATCCCCCTTCTGTACCTAAAATGGGTTTGCAAGTCATAAATGAATGTCAAATTTTATCAACCACCTCTTTGGGGGTATCTATGTAAANGATTAGTGAGTTTTCTTTTTAGCCTGTGAACATAGTGGATAGAGTTACAATCATAGGTTGAGCTGCTCTTTAAGTCCTGGGCTAATGCTCTTTCATTCCAACCTGCTAATCTTTTGATTTTACGGTGGATGTAATTTATTAAGATCTTTTTTAAGCTTTTAGGGAAAATGCTTAAAGTGAAATAGCACCAGTTTCTTCCTTTGTAAATATCTTTGCCTCATTTGCCAAGGAAGAGGGGGAATGTTTTCAGTTTTCCCCCATTCTCAAGCTTATACAACTCATAAGTTTGAGAAAACTCCTCTGAACAACNCTAGTTAGAAAGTATGTCAAGGGTGGGTGAGGTGGCTCAGCAGGGGAGAGTGTTTGCTGCCAGGACCCATGNTAGAATCCCAGTGTCCACGTCTGGCGGGTCACAGCCACCTGTAGCTCCAGCTCCAGGGAGACCCATTGCCCCCTTCTGGCCTCTGCTGGTACTGCACACATGTGACATATACACAGACGCACACATACACAAAAATAAGTCTTAAAAAAATATCAAAATTAAAACAACCTAAAGGTGATCAGCAATATGCCTTGTCTCTGGGAGCCCCTGAGGGATTTGACTGTNCAAAATCTCACATTGATGGTGTGAGCAGCTGGGAACCTAATAGGCTGCCGTGTTTGGAGGTGGGGTTTGGGGGCACAGTTAGATTAGATCAACAGAGTGGGGTCCCATGATCACATCCCAGCTTGTAGAGAGATGGAGACCCCCTCACGGATGGACCTTACCTTCCTTCCCATTANGATCTGCAGCCACTGAGACCTTCGTTTGAACTTCCAGCCTGTAGCTGGGAGTTTTGTTTTTTATAAAGCTGACAGCCCCAGGCCTTCTGATTTAGCGGTGAAAAACCTGACTACTACAAATGAGAGATTAGTTATGAGCCACTGACAAATCAATGCCCCCATCTGTCTGAACATAAAGAAGTGTTTATATGGGAAAAAAGGAAGGCTGTAAGTAACAAAGAGAAGAGTTCTCCAGCAAGACCGTGAAATAGAAACAATTAAAAAAAAGCTCTAAGGTTGAATGCATAAATATAAATGTAAATTTACAAAATAGAATTGAAACAACCCCTCTGAACTGTTCACAAAGGTTGCCTCCAAACGAACAGGACAATGAAGCCAGAGAGAATGAGCGTAATTGCCGAAGAACTCTTATGTTTGATTCTTTGCACTTTGGAACTGATTGACTATTTTATGGGGAAAATATTTTTATATTACCTTTGATTCTTAAAACCAATTTTTTTTTAAAAATTAAAAAGATCACGCCAGTCACATTTTTCCAGACACAATGGAAATAAAACTGGAAATGAACGAGAGGACGGTATCCCTAAATCTAGCCACTTGGAAATTTAAAAACAAATCTAAATAATATGAGTGAAACAATAAATCAAAATGGAATTATCAACAATTTAGAAATGAGCTACAATAAAGGCTTTCCATAAAAGCCCCCAGGATACCACCCAAGCTGCAGTACTTAGAGGAGAATGAATAGCTGTAAATGCCGTCATTAGAAAGAGGAGAGATTGGAAAGAACTCAGCTTTTACCTCAATAAGCACAGAAATAAACATCAAAATAAAGCCCAAGAAAGACGATGGAAGAAATTAATGTCGAAAAGGAGCAGAAATTAATGAAATAGAATAAAAACAATCGTGGGCTCTTGCTATAAAAATGAAAGATAATGCTTTGAAAACAACTGATAAACTAAACAAAACTGGCATATTTGAGCAAGGAAACACACACTAGCCATGAGAATGAAGGGGCCTTCCAGATGCAACGTTTTTTGAAACACAGGGAAGCACAAAGCACCAAATTTTGCCAGTAAATCTGATTGTCAAAAGCAATCAAGACGTTTTTCAGAAGAAATGGGTCTGTGCAAAGCGGAAGTCTCCCCTGAGCCACCCCAGCCCTGCCGGGTGGATGACCATCAACTTGGGAAGCTCTGTGATTCTCTGCTGCCTTCCTCATAGCTCATTCATTGAGGGCTGAGAGGGAGGCCTGGGAGGACCTGGCGTGTTGGATCTGTTCCCGTGGACAGCTGTGGGGTGGCCAGCAGTGGGGTTCTGAGGGACAGTCTTGGGGGGAGGTAGACCTCAGAGAGCTGTTAACCATGTAGGGTAGTTTCCTGCCTCAATGTCCAGCCTCTGTCCACAGCCAGGAAGACTATCTGGTAGTCCACACTGAATCAGGATGAGACAGAAAAAATTAAGAACACATCTATCCCCAAAGAGAACTAAGAGGACAGCCTAATAGAGAAAGGAAGACAGAAAGAAAAGAGGAGGGCACTTTCATGGGGAATTCCTGTCACATCTTTAAAAAAACATGACCTATGACTGGGACCCCTGCACCCTCTATTCAATTTCCCCACCCCCTGCACCCTGTATTCAATTTCCCCACCGTTATGTTAGCGAATGTAAGTTCATGCATCATAGGTCCAGCTCAGTGTGNGTTGAACACAACAGGTTTGTGGGCTGGGGTTTTCTTAGGAGGCCTCTGGTTCCCTCTTCTAAAAGGCTAGATCCTAATAGTAGAGACAGAGAAAATGGGGACCAGAAAACAGGAAATATTCCATTCATTCATTCATTCATTCATTCATTCATTCCTCTCCATGCTTGTGCTGTTTGAAGCATGAAGACCTTAGCAGTGAACAAACAGGCAACCCCAAGACCTCAGTGGTGACTTGGGAACTGGTCCCAGTAGCAAAAATGGCCCGTTCAAAAGGTCCTGGGGCAGGAGCAAGCCAGCCGACTTTGCAAGCAGTTGTGAGGCCAAGATGGCCGGAGAGGCGTGGTTGGCGGCACAAATAAGGTCAGAGTCGAGCAGGCATGGGGGCTACTCAAGAGCTCTCAGTGATATGAACAGGGACAAGATCTGATTTGTTCTTCAGAAGATTTCCTCCAGGTATGGTCATGAGAAGAATGGGAAGGTCAAGGTCAGAGAAGGGTCTGGGGGTGGGGATGGAATCAGGGTGTGGCTGTGCAGGAGGGAGAAGGNGTCTTANGCAGAAACGTTTCAGGATGAGTCGGGCAGGATTGGCCCATAGTTCTCTGAGGGGTTGGAGGAGTGGAGGGTAGTACCCAAAGTACCTCTGCAGGTCCCCTGGGCCAGCACCCAGTCTCCAGACTTTAGTGGAGAAATGAGGAAGGGCTGGATCTGAGCAATTCCTTCTGCAGGGCTTCTGTCCTGGTGGCCACAGGGTGGAAGAAGAGAGTGCAGCTGGGACAGTGTAAGTCTCAGGGGATGTGACAGGCCTCAGACTTGGGTCTGGTCCTGCACCCGCTCTGACTATATCTCTCAGGCCCCTGTTTTTGCGAGCCCGGTTTTCCTGCTGTTGACTGGCTAGGCCCCCAGTCACTAGCCTCAGCTGAGACGCTGCTCTGGCTCCATGCCTCCCTGCTGGCAGCCTCTGAGATTCACCATTTCAGGCTGACACCATAGTAACCATGTAATGTGGTTCAAGATTCCAGTGTCATCCCTGGATGAGGCAGGGTGGGGGAGGGGAGGGCCCTGCAGGCCAGCAATTATTTTTCAGTTGCCAAGGAAAATGTAAACAGAAGGTCAGCCTTAGCCTGGACTCTTTGTTTTATTTTTTCCCTTTGCAGGATGGGTTGATGTGGGGAGATTGAATTGTGTGTTCTTGTCCCTGGCTTCCCATTGTCCTGTCGGCCCAAGGGTGGAGGCAGTGCAGCTGCAGCAATAGAGACTGGGAATGCATGGCAGCTGCAGCTCCAGCCTGCCTGGCATCTCAGAAGTCCTGGCCAGCTGTCCCCACCCACCAGAGTGCAGCCTGGAGCCTTATCTGGGCTTTGAGCCTGAGGTCAGAGGGAACAGCGTGGCTGTGAGCTCTGTGGCAAGAGAAGGATGGCTCAGCAGAAGAACCCGCCAAAGACAAGAAGTCAGAAGAGCCATTCTGGCAACTCACAGAACAAGAAAAAACAATGAATTGTATCGATTTGAGTTACTGAAGCCAAGTGTGGTGGCTTTAANCCCAGCACTCAGGAGGCAGAGACAGGAGGATCTCTATGAGTTCAAGGCCAGCCTGGTCTACAGAGCGAGTTCCAGGACAGCCAGGGCTGTTACACACAGAAACTCTATCTTGAAAAACAAACAAACAAAACAGTTGCAAGACATAGGGTAGCTCCTTATGTGGCAAGAGCTCACTGATACGTCCTATTGCTCTCTCCAACCAGGAGAGTTTCTTTTGCAAGAGAGGGAGTCACTGTCCTTGGTTTCTCTGGATGGTGTGGCCAGGACCAGGCCTCCCTCAGGAGGCAGTGGAGGCTCTGTCACTTCCAGGAAGCCCTCACTAGCCTTCATTGTAGTTCATGTGTGCTCCAGATTGGAATTGCCTTTGGCTGTGTGCCTGGGACTTCTCCATTCTTTTGAACTCCTCCAGAGAAGGGTTCTGGCGTGTTTGAGGCAATGTCCTATGTCAGTTTAATTTCAGTTGATACATGGGAGACTTGGGGGAGCTTCTTTCAGATGCACTTGGTTGTTGTCTCTGGTCTCGGGTGTCCCTGTCATCCTCTGGCCTGGAGGCTGGACCCTGTGAGGAACCAGGTTTACACTCGGCTCAGGAGCTCTGCACCAGGGTTTCACCAGGACTCAAAACCCTGCCTGTCACTTACCTGTACCAAGCCTTGAGCTGACCTTCTTAGACAGTGGGGTGGAGAATGGTGAGAAGCAAGGGCAGGGGGTGCTGTTTGTACCACTCCCAGTGTGCTGGCATCAAGAGGCCAGTTTCCTCAGCAGCCCAGGGTGTGTGTGTGTGTGTTTGTGTGTGTGTGTGTGTGTGTGTGTGCTGGGGGCACTACTTGCCTTTCTCCCCCATCTCACCTGTAAACCGGATATGGGAATCACAATGGGGCCAGATGTGAGCTGGAGGGTCCTGGGGTCCTGGTGCCAGTGAGCTCTGCATAAACCATGGCTTTAGGAAGTCTGCTTACTGTGGACCCCAAATTAACTTCGTTCTGCTGACTGTCTGGGTGGATCTAGCAGCCTCTTGGCTCAGCAGCAGGGGGAGCTCTGGTGGGGTGCCTGTCTCCTGGGGTGTCCCAACTGGGCACTGCCCAGCTTCCCTCAACTCTTGAAGGACCCAGCCCCATGCTGTTAGAAAACCCTCCTGGAGGCCTCACAGGCCACAGCTGGCCCCGATGAAGAGCTACCTCCTCACCGGGCTCCAAGCCCTTCCTTTGTCTCCCAAGTCCCATGTCACCACACACACCTGGACGCTGGATACTGTTGTTCTTGCCAGCACACAGGCTGGTCCTGGCCCTGATTTGCTCAGTCATGTTTCTCCTTGTGGCCCCTGAAATCCTTCCCACCTCTTCTAACCTGCACTCCTCCAGGAAGGCAGGCAATAACCCTTTCTTGCCTTGCATCACTCATGCTGTGTACCACGGCACTGTGCACACCTCGGTGTGCCCATTACACAGAGGCAAAGCAGAGGCTTACAGAAACCGAGACCTCAAAGCACATGCATACATGTGGGTTTGGACCAGGCCTCCTGAACGCCAACGGGCGGGCACCCAGAGGAAACAGTATGGTGGGCTGGGGCACACAGTGCATGTGCAGTGGTAGCACACTTCTGAAACCTGATCTGCCAGCCACAACTGCACCCACAGGCATTGCTGGGAGAAGCAGGGTGAGAGGGGAGGGAATACCGACTGCAGGGTGGCAGAGGCAGTTGCTGAGGCTGTGTGTAGCCTGAGTATCCCAGCCTCTGAGTGTGTGTCACTGTTAGTCCTGGCTGAGATGCAGGCTCCTGACTGGTTAGCTGTAGACTCAGCGGCAGAGGGCCTGAGGTTTGTCCACACACAGCTACCGCTGTCTGCTGTAGAGGGGCCCAGCCCTGAGAGCCGTCCACTGTGGTGATTATATTATGTCCCCCAAAATATTGTGTACCCTAATAAAACTTATTTGGGGTCAGAGAACAGAACAGCCACTAGATTAAACATAGAGGTTAGGCAGTGGTAGCACATGCCTTTAATCCTAGCATTCCCGAGGCAGAGATCCATCCAGATCTCTGTGAGTTCAAGGCCACACTGGAAACAGCCAGGCTTGGTGGCACACACCTTTAATTCCAGCACCTGAGATCTCATGTCTTTGCTTGAGAAAGACACACGCCTTTAATCCCAGAAAGTAGTGGCAGGAAGCAGAAAGGTATATAAGGTGTGGAAACCAGAAGCTAGAAGGCCTCTTAAGCTTTCAGGCTTTGAGCAGAGTTGAGCTGAGATTCATTCGGGAGAGGACTCAGAAGCCTGCAGTCTGAGGAAACAAGATCAGCTGAGGAGTTGGCAAGGTGAGGAAGTTGGCTGTGGCTTGTTCTGTCTCTCTGATCATTCAGAATTTACCTCAATACCTGGCCTGGTGTTTTCAATTAATAAGACCGTTTAAGATTCGCTCAACAGTCCACTCCTGCCCCTTGGTCTCTCCCATGGCTCCAGGAGGTGGAGGTGGATGATTTGGGCCAGAAGGCCCAGCTCTGTCTCTCAGCAGTCCAAGTCACTGGAGGGCCTTTCTGAACTTTAGCTTTCCGGAGCCCCTGTGGCCCCAGAGCCCTCCCTAGACATTTTGCTCAGTGGCAAAGGCTTGCCAAGTGTGGTCTTATGTCCTGGCATAGCTGAGAAACCCTGGAGTCTTAAGGCTCTTGATGTCAGAGTCACCTGGGTGAGTGGCCTGCTGGGTAGACTGTGACTCAGAGCAGAGGCCTCTGCTAGTCTCACAGATCCCTGCCCTGAGGGAAGAGACTGAATCTCAGAGCATCTGCGACCTCCCACTCTGGCTGTTGGTGTCTCCACTCCCTGACCTCAGGACTGTACTCATCCAATGGTGTGTCTCGGAACAGGAAAGTGGCTAGCAGTGTGCATTAGGAGGGATAATGAAGAATTCTGATCAACTTTTGTCTATGGAGAGTGAAGGTCACAGAGAGCTCAGCCTTCGAGGAAAGACGTTTCCCAGGCAGGGCCTATGGCCTGGACAAACATGGTCTCTGGAGCAAGTATGGAGGGGCTGGTGCAGTCCTGCAGGTGCCTGTTCCTGGGAGGGTCCCTGTGGCTGGTTGTGCTGTATCCTCACAAACCTGGTGGTACTGTTTCCGAATCCAGCCACAGCCACACCACCACACCACCACACCCTGCTGTTTCTGGGACCCTGGGTAGTGCCAGCCTCCAGGGTGGCTGTTCCTCTCAAGGTCTCTGGCAGCCCTGTCTGTCACCCAGCTCTATCGTCCTTGGTTTGGGTCAGTTGCCCTTTATCTGCNTCCCAGCAGGACTGGAATTATGGGATTGTGGCTAGAAAGGAAGGGTGAGCAGTTGTCTTGGCCTCTAAGGTATCTCTCCACCAGAACTGGCTATTACCTGGGTGTGGGGGTTGAGGGTGTTCCCAAGATTTAAGTTTTCCTACGAGGGTGGTGATTGAAATATGCTCAACTAGTCTGAAGTGACCTAGCCCATCAGCAGGTTTCCAGCCACACTCTGGTGTCAGACGGTAACCAGAAACCCAGAGGTTCTGGGGTTCAGGGGTAGCCAGGTGTGAATTTGAGGCAGGGCTGTTTATAGCCAACTTAAAAATCTTGTCCTATTTGTTGTATATTGTTGTGCCTTACTTGGATGTGTCTGTGCACCCTATATGTGCTTGGTACCCTTGGAGGCCAAAAGAGGCTGTTGGATGTCCTGGGGCTGGAGCTACACAGATAGTTGTGAGGTACCACGTGGGTGCTGGGAATTGAACCTGAGACTTCTAGAAGAGCAACCAGTGTTCTTAACTGCTGAGTCATCTCTCCAGCTCTTGCCGTGTGTGTGTGTGTGTGTGTGTGTGTGTGTGTGTCTTGTCTGTGTGTGTGTGTGCGCGCGTGCGCGCGTGCAACTGTCTTCCTCTACACTCTCCACCCTGTGTTTTGACACAGGGGCTCTCACTGAATCCAGACCTCACTGATTAGCCATCAAGCTCAAGGGATCTTTCTGTCTCCAGCACTGGGATTACAGGCNTGCATCACGACACCCAACTTTTTACATGTGTGCTGGGGATCAGAACTCAGGTCCTCATACTTGGGTGGCAAGTGTTTTTTTTACAGACCGAGGGGCATTTCAGGGAGACCCTACAAGCAGGGAGGCTGGTGGGGAGCTTTATGACAACTCACAGGACAGACTTGAACAAGACCTGAGACAATGACTGACATTTAGACAGCAGAGGCAGGGATGGCCACAGGGGAGGCCCATATTGTGAGTTTGGGTCTGAGGACCATTCGCTGATGAATTCCCAGAGCTTCATAGTTTCCATGGAGCTGTGGACAGAGTGTGGGCATCACACCCCTCNCCTGGCAGCTGACTGGGGCAGATAACAGATCATACGAGGTTCAGCCATTATGTGGGGTGAGCCTGGTGCAGGTCAGGTGTGGCCGTTTGCCTGTGGTGTGTGTGTGTGTGTTGCCCGAGTGTGCGTGTGCGTTTGCTGCATGTGTGCTGATATGTGTGCCCTGCAGTCTTTGTCTTCACTCATCCACCTGCTTCTCCAGCCCTGCCTGCCCCTCCTCCATCCTCCCCTGGGCTCAGCCTCTTGACAACCGTTAGCTCTGCACAAGTGGAGGGAATTTATCCGCTTGGCTAGGTCCTGCTCCCAGGCACAGGGGACCATGGCGCCTTCAATTACGCCAGGTGCAAATTCATTCCGTCCAAGTTCAGGGGACGGGGCCACGAGGGGCTGCCCTCCAGCCTTATTGCAAAATGCATTATTTTTCCTCCTCTCTCAAAAATATTTATCTATGCTAATTTAGCATAGAAGCCAGCTCAGTTCTGCACGGGGGAATTGCCCTATTAATTCTGCCACTTGGAAATACTGCGCCCGACTGCGGAGATGTGTCTGTGGACTCCTGAGGGGAGCCTGGGCCAAAGCAGCTTGGACAGCTGTGGGGGTAGGCTGGCTGTTGAAGGGTGCTGGGGATCTGTGCCTATAAAGCCTTTGCAGAGTGGAAATAAAAATAAAAATGGGGGAGGGAACAAAACTAACCAATAAACCGAAACCCTTCACATTTGGCAAAGACTCAGCTCTGTCAGGTGATAGAGTTGGGCTCAGTCTGTGCCACTCACTCAATGGATAACTCAAGGGAAGTCCATTCATGCACCTGTAAGATGAAGTGCATCCTCCAGGGGCTGAGTGAGTTGTCCTTAGGATGCCCCAGTTACAGCAGTGTCAAGGGAGGGCGTTCATATTCTGGATGTTCAGAACCTTGGATACTAAGCTTCCTCCTCTGTCCCCGAGTTAAGTGTGACAGGGGTNTTCCAGGGAAGTTGATTTCCTGATACCCTCAGGCAGGGAATCTGGGGCTTCTTTTCCCATCCCAAGGCTTCCACCCTCTCAATGCCCCCCAATCTTTATCTTTTCACCGTGTCCCCTGTTTTTCCTCCTCTCCATTCTCTATGCAACTGGGGTCCTCTTCCGGTGGCTGGAATCCTGTCCTCCTGGATGTAGTACTTCCTGTGGCTGGCCTAGTTTTTATCACAAGAGCCACCCAGCAGTCCTGGAGCTCCACTGGCATTCTGCTCACAGGAGGTTGCAGGCTGTGGCACCTTCTTTCTGCTTTCCACATTCTGTCTGCTCTTTGTGGAGTTAGATGTGTCTGACTCTGGGGTCTGTGATCCACAACACCTCCTGAGAGAAGATTTCCTGANTTTCTCTGCTCCCAGGCCTGACCCTGACATCACTGTTACCTTCCCACAGTGCACATGCACTTAAGCATCTCAGGTGACCTATCCGTGTGCTTTGTCACACCTGACCC